>CM032232.1:51037500-51637500 GCA_019009955.1 Riptortus pedestris
TTACATTTATTCTCTAACTTTAGTACTAACAGAAATATTTGTATTTTTTTTTTCGGAGTTCTATAAACCTCCGCTCCGACTCTTGTCATATGAACAATAATCTATTATATTAAGAAGTACTTTATTTTGAGCTCAAATACCAAATAATGCTCTCATTGAAATTTTAGCAGATTTCCCTTGAGGGAAATCAGCTATTGAGGTTGTACTGATGACGCGATTTTCGAAAAATTTCCTCAAATGTCCATCGATCCTACCCAGGAGATGACGAAAATGAGGTCAGTTCAAATCAGTAAATATATATATATATATATATATATGTCTGTTACCGCTCTAGCGGTCGCAATTATTGTTTAATCGTTACCAAACTCCATATTTAGTCGTTTTATGTAAAAAAAAAAAGATCAAAAGATCAAGTTTGTTAACGGCTGAAATCGGTCCAGAGGGAGGGGGGGGGGTTTAGAGGGGAGGATTTTCGAAAATTCGAAATATCTCCGTTACTATAGGTCGGATCAAAAACTTGTATAGAACAAATCTTATTGTAAATTAAATTTCCTATAAATATTATTATATACATTAATTCACTATCTTGAATATTAACCGAGATATTGGCATTTTTCAGTTTTCAGCCATCAGCAAACCGCCACTTCTACTCATGTTACATAAGCAATACTCTGCTACATAATAAATCACATTATTCCAAGTTTAAATACCAAAAATTGTATTCAAGAGACCTTTATTATACGAGATACATGCAAATATGTCCTGGTGACCCCCCCTTGATTGATAGGGATAACAATTATTCTGACTCATTATTAATTACAGTACTAGATATAGTAAATAGTTCTCAATAAAATTAATATGTTATATTCTGATATATTTTAGTAATAGTTTTTCTTTCCGGTGTGAGGAGGGCAGACCCTTTTGTTTACAATTCTAACCTAACGCTTCCTGTCGGCAGGTTATTGAAATTGGATGGACCATTTCTTATTTCCGTTTGTATTTATTCACGGTGGTGTTGTGTTACCAGTATGTAGATTTATCTATTACTAAACTTCACGAGGGAAATCTGCTTAGTTAACGCAACCCCTGTGTGACGGACTTTTTTGGATTTGACAATTGAAACAGTCAACTTTGTAAATAAATATAATAAAGATAGTGTGCTTAAATCCCGATCGAATGATTCTTTCAAGTTAAACAAATAATAGTATAAAGGGAATTACAAATCGAAACTTTGTGGTTGAATCAGAATATGACTTTTGAATTAAAATCAAGATCATTCATGCATTAGGAATGTTTAATTGTTTTAAATTCCACTTATATACAGCATGGTGTGAAGTATTCTTGGCCCGTGGAGAGATCATATGTGAAATGGCTGTTGTGAAATGTAGTAGCCCACAACAGTATTTTTTAGCCACGTGATAAATTAAATTCTATAAACCGAATAGTCTTTTGATCCTGTAAAAAAACATTTTTATGTGCCTGTTATATATGAAGGTAGTAATGCAGAACAGCAGTAACCAACTATAATTCTCTGTATTAATACATTATTTATTTATTAAGGAGCATTCGCTGCTCCGATATTGCTCATCGGGAAACAATAATAAAAACGAAAACAGAACAATTAAACAATAAAATTAGATCAGTACAAACCAAGAACGTAATCAAAAAACGAAACGCAACCAAATAATAAAACTCATCCAAATAACAAAACGCAACAATAGAGACAAAAAAAACGAATGGACAAATTAAAAAAAAATCAAATAAAAACAAAAACGAAACATTAGAGTCAAAAACAAACGAAAAAATATTCTTGCAAAGAAACTAGTAATAAAATATAATGGTCATCTAAATGGATTAAAAGAAATTTAAAGTAATTGTTTAAATAATTAATTAAGATAAAATGTTTATTTTTGCATTCAAAAATGGTGTAAAAATAAAAATGTAAAACTTAAATTAATGATATATCATATATATATATATATATATATATATATATATATTAAAATTTAATTAAATATATAAAAAATATTAATACATTAAAAAATGGATCAACAATTGCAACTTTATTGCAGCCACAGTGATAAACTACAGCATGTAGCAATACATTTGCTCAAAATAATTCAATAAAGTAAGTCAGAAGAACTACTATACAATAGGAAGCCATATTTAATGATTGAAATAATATTCTAAATAGGCACTAAATAAAGAGTTTGCAAGTGAAGTAATTCCAATTAAACTCCATATTCCATAATATATATTGCAAAAAAAAAATGTAGAAGGAATTCGTTTTTAAAAATACTGTAAAGAAACGGTTGGAAGTTGGTGGAGTTATTTGAAATAAATATGAGCATATAGAGGCGATAATTAGTTCCAGGTGAAGGAATACTAGCCTCGAGCAAAGGATCTAAATCTAAATCAGGCTGAACCCTCAATCAAGAAAAGGATATAATCAATTAGTGGATTAATCTCCGGTCTCAGACAGCTTTTTAATTCTTCAATCATACTTTTCTTTATGCTCTCCCACAGTCTGCACGGGGAAATTTCCCTCTTCTATACTTTCTTTTTTCAAAATATTCCCCTTTTTTACAGAATAGGAGATTGAAAATTCAATTAAATCTCTATCTAGGGAATTCTGTTTTATTTTCTAGAGTGTTTTTACTCGAATGTGGAAATTTAATATGGGTTTTTATTGGTCCCATGTATAAAAAAAAAAAAACGCTCGGGGAGTTGAACTATAGGATATTCCCTTAAAAGAAATTACCTTTCGGGTTTTTAAACCTCTCATGACGGGAATTTCGAAAAAATTCATCAAATGTCTTTCGATTAACTAGGATATGACAAAAAAGAGTTCTACCTACTTTATATCTGGAGGATATCTATATGTATATGCATGTTAACGCTCTAGCGGACCTAATTTTTGTATGACCATTACCGATATTTAAACGTTTTATGTAAAAAATTCGTTAATGGCTGAAATGAAACCAGTGGACGTGGGGGTTTAGAGTGGGAAATTCACGTCCGATCGAAAAAGTCTATAAAACCAATCTTATTACAAAAGTAACGTTCTATAAATGTTTTTATGTACATGTTAACCCTATATTAAGTATTAATGGAGATAATTCTCTATTTCAGTTTACGGCCATCAATGAGCCCTCATTCTTACTCATGTCATATTAAGAATTGGTTGTTATATCATCAACTACTTCATTCCAAGCTTGAGTACTTAATATAGATTTCATTGAACTTTTTCATTTCATCCGTTGGATCGGAAATTTGTATAGAACCAATTTTATTGCAAATGTAATGTTCTATAAATGTTGTCATGTACATTGTTTCATTAACTTCATTATTAACCGAGATATTTGCATTTTTTTAGTTTTCGGCCTTCAGTAAACCCCCATTTCTACTCCTTTCATATTAACAATAAGCTGTTATATTATGAAACACTTTATTTGAAGCTTAAATACCAAATATTGTTGTCATTGAACTTTTACGTTTTGAGATAAAGACAAAAATGTGACGTAGGTGGGAAATAAGCATAGATAACGCAACCCCTGCGATCCCAAATTTTATTTGGAAATAGAGAATATATGGGTGATATGAAATCAGGAGTGTGTCGTAAATAGTACGAAGAAAACCCGTTTAGTTTATGCAGCTCGTGCGTGGCGGATTTTAATGTATTTGGAGTGTATTTAAAGTTGTCAATCAGTAGGGTAGAGTAGGGTAAAAGCGGGTAGTCGGGAGCAAACCGGGTACCTCCACTTTGCCGCGTTGTGTGTACTGCAGTCGGGCTGATAACGGAGCAACTACGATCCACCTTTGAAGAAGAAGCAGCGGCCATTACGCTAAAGCGTTAGTCGTGCTTGTTTTGTGCCAGTGACAATAATATGATTATCGTGGAACGTGCTTATGATTTTGGTGGAAAAGGTTTTTGATTGTACTGAATTCTTATTCGAATTAGAATACAGGCATGTAGTTCCCTTAGTACAAGTTTTAATTATCTTTATTAGCAGGTTACCCTTAAGGGAAATCAGCTATTGAGGTTGTACTCATGACGTAATTTTTTAAATTTTTCTTCAAATGTCCATCGATCCTAACTAGTAGATGACGAAAATGAGGTCCATTATATATATATATATATATATATATATTTGTCTGTTACCGCTTTAGCGGTCGCAATTTTTGTTTGATCGTTACCAAACTCGATATTTAGTCGTTTTATGTAAAAAGAAAGATCAAGTTCGTTAATGGCTGAAATCGGACCAGTGGGAGGGGAGGGTTTTCGAAAATTCGAAATATCTCCGTTACTATACGTCGAATCCAAAAATTGTACAGAATCAATTTTATTGCAAATTAAATTTACTATAAATATTGCTATATATATTTATTCTCTATCTTCAATATTAACCGAGATATTTGGATTTTTATTAAATCAGGGCCGCTAACGGACGAGTGACTTTCCCGCCAAAAGCTAGTTCGGCTGTTTCCTTAACTGCTCGGCTCTCGTGAAATTTCTCTTTTGTACTTCACGTGGGAAATCTGCTTAGTTTACGCAGACCCTGCGTGACGGACTTTTTTAACACTAAGTATTTCTCTTTAGCGTAGGGTATGCCCGAATGATGCAATGTTTTATTTAAACTTTACGCGCGGGGTAAAACCGGGTAGCAGCTATGCGACGATTCTCGAAACATGAAAAGTATAATTTTACTTAATTTTTGTTTAATTATATCACTGTAAAAGCAAGTATAATGACAAAAAATATGATAAATCTTCCAACTATGAATTTACTTTTTGAAATATATAATTGTTTAGAAATAGCTAAAAATATTAATGCTGTTATTTGTTTATATCTTCACTTTATTTTTTTGTATTGTACCCAAAAGGGGGGTTTATTTTAATGCATCAAATAACATTTTTTATTAACAAAAAAACATTAATTTGATTAAAAATCTTTACATTTTTATTTTCCCAAAAGAAAAACATATGTACTCAGTTTTATCCTACTAGTGGGGTAAAACCGGGCAAAATGACTTTTTACAAATAAGAGTAGGGTAAAACTTCTTTAAAAATTTAGATTTTGTTTTTGAAACTGCAGTTACGTTAACATATAAGTAGACTTTATTTCAACAAAAGTTAACTTATTTGTGATAAAAATTATGGCTTCTGGAAGCCTTCAAGCCTTAGCTATCCGGTTTACCCCGTAGAAATGGCGAATCTGAAGAGCTTAAAACAACAAATTGATTATTTTAAAGGAGGTATACTTATTTCATATATATTTAAATGAAAGCTTTAAAGATTTAATGCTCTTCTTAGTAAATTCTTAGAACCAATAACTGTTATCTTCAAACCTTTGATAATGCCATGGGCACAGACTAAACTTAATTCAATGTTGGCTTTACTGTATAACGCCCTAACAGTGTAGAAGGGACGAATATTTGGTAACCGAAAAGAATGGCAACTGAAGTGGCAGTATTTAGGCCACGAACAATGCAGACGAATGTTTGTTTTTATCAGTGATCCTTGCTATTAAAAATGTTTGGAAAAAAATCGAATACACCTATTAATATAAACTTTGTGAAAGAACAAAGTTGTATATGAATATCGTGGATAAGAAATAAATAAATAAAAAACTATTGAACGAGGGGAAATATTTAGATTTATGTTGCGAACGTTGGCTAAAAGATGGTAGGAGGAAATACACATTTGCAGGTAGCCTGGCTGGTTTATTTAGGACTCGTAGTAAATATTTGGGATTTTAGTAAACATTAGGGATTTAATGGCCCAAGAAGCCAAACAAACCCACAGATTGGACGCGAGCATCGAGTAACGAAGCGGTCTCACCCATATTCCATATATCATACATGAAATCTCAAACATTATTAAAAATTATTAATTTTCGGGTTCAAATCCCAATATTACTCGTTTGGGTATTAATTACATATTTATACATGGATAACACCTAATTGATTTAAGTTTCTAAAATTCGATTACGTTTTCTGTTATTACCCATTATCGGAAGGGTGAGCGGCTTAGTAGTACATACATATTGTTACGAAAACTACTTACCTAAAAAAGTACATAAATCCAATCTTGTATTTAAGAAGTTCGAAGTAGATGAAAGGAGCCGATCAATGGCTGGACCAGTCTGGATTTAGCCCATTGAGGGCCGTTTGTCTTTGATCTTTGCCGACCGGCAATAAAGCAGACCGGCTCCCAAGAGAGTTAGTTTGTTCTCAGTTCTCTTCAAATGACTAACAGTCCGTTCAGAGCAGCAAATAGTGAACAGTGCAGTGCGGTGCTGTATTTATGGAAAGAACATTGAAGTGTCGTATTCTTAGTGATGACCAGTGCAGTGCTGTGTTCATTGTGAAGATCGGTGCAGTGCCGTGTTCATTGTGAACATCAGTTAACGTGAGTTATTGTACTGTGCAATAAGAAGTGAAGTTATCAGCATACTGTGAGTAATAGTTAAGAATAATGTATCAAGTGTGTGGTGCATTGTCAAATAAATTGTCCAGTGATAAAAACTCTAAAGCTTGATCCAAAAGATCTGCTCAAAAGCAACGTTTATTATTTTTATAATAATCGTAACAATATTGTTTTAGCAGATTTCCCTCAAGGGGTCAGCTTTTTAGGTCGTACCCATGACGCGATTTTCAAAAACTTTCCTCAAATGTCCATCGATCCTAGGAGATGACGAAATGAGGTCCGTTAATAATTATATATATAAAATATCATAACCAAACTCGATATTTAAACGCCTCTTTACAAAACTAAATGCCACGTTCGTTAATGGTTGAAATTGAACAATAGAGAGGGGGAGTTTATAGGGGAGAATTACGAAAATTTGAAACTCGGTTATTAGAAGTCGAGATGAAAAATTGTATAGACCTAATCTTATTGTAAATACAATTTACTATAAATGTAGTCATACAAGTTTAGTCGCATGTTTTAGTAATAACGGAGATATTAGCAAGTTTTAGTTTTCAGCCTTCAATAAACTCCCACTCCGACTCCTGTCTTATTAGATATAAGCTTTTATATCATAAACCACATTATTCCAAGCTTAAATACCAAATATTGTTTTCATTAATCGTTTACTGAGTGAGCTAGACGCAAATATGTAATGCGAAGACGTCATTAATTAATATTTTTAGGTCGTGAATCGAAAATAATAATTCTTATATTATTCTATAGCCCAACTCAAAATTTAGCTGCTTCATTATTATATATATAGCGATTCAACATTCGAACTGATGTTTTCAACATGCTTGTCGAAAAAGCATTGATTTCAGGAAACAAAATGCCATTGAATCAAATAATATCTTTATTGAAGTTTTCCGGTGAGAGTTACATGCAAATAAGTGGTATGATGAAATCATTAACTGAGATTTTCTGGTCTTGACTCGAAAATGTTTATTTGATCTAAACCATATACCATATTTAACCATTTAATTTAACTTAAGTTCGTGAATGGCTGAATCTCCTTAAGTAACCCCCCTCCGATTGGTCGGATTTCAGCCGTTAACGAACTTAATCTTTACTTTTACATAAATATTTTAAAAATCGAGTAACAATTGCGACCGCTAGGGCATTAACAGACAAATATTTAAATGTACGACCTCAATAGCTGATTTTCCCTAAGGGAAATCGGCTAATAATAATTGCATCAGGAAGAATGAGGTGAGTTCAAATTTATTTCGAATTATCAAAGCCAGGATACAACCAGTTTTTGTTCTCAAATGATAAAATAAGTACGTGAGAAGAAAATTCGTAGCAAAAAAAAAAATACATAAATAATAAAATGGAGAGAAATTTCATTTTTTATGTAGGAAATAGAACAGGCGTTGAATGTATTCTCTCAGTCATTTTACGATCTGTTTGGATATCCCTTGACAGTGAGATAGAAGAAGGACCCCAGAAGAAGACGGGGCATAAAGAGAATAATGTATGAGCAGAGGTCTGGGAGGGTCCGAAGGGAGGTGTGCGAGATGTCTGGAGTAGAACCTAACAGATGGTTCAGCATTCTACCTACAGGATTGGAAGATTTCTCTGCCTCCGACAGGAGTTACCTTGATTGCATCGAGGAGCTACAGGGATTTATGACTGGGAGATCTAGCAATATATTACAATAGCCTCACAGAACCCACAAATATAGCTCATTTAACACATTTCTCTTAAAGGAAATTAGTTATTGAGGTTGTACTCATGATGCGATTTTTGAAAAATGCCTTCAAACTTCTATCGATCCTACCCTGGAGATGACGAAACGGGAGCCCATTAAAAACCCTTTCTCTATCCCCTATATATATTGTTGCGAAAATTAAATGGCTCTACTATTCAAGACGTGATTGGGGAGTGCGGAGGGGTTCAAAGAAGTGCCGCTAATTTGTCGCTAATTGGTGTGGAAGGCACTAGTCCCTTCCAGACCTTCTTGGAAGAGCCTCGGTCTAATCCTGCTTCTCTATTTAAGCCTGTACAGCTCGACCTAGAGGAGCCGGCAGAATCTAATTAGGGCCCGCCGTGCCTATCTTCCTGGAACTTCTGGACCTTTCCTTGGCTAGCCCCTTCTACAGGCATTTATAAGAGACCCTGCCAGTACCTCAGTGCTCAGTTTATGGTCAGATGTCTTGATGTTCACATCAGTGCTCCAGTGCGACTTAGTGCAGTGCGGTAAAGTGTTTTATAAGAAGAACAGTGTTGTGCCGTGACTGTAAGTAACAGTTTAGTGCCGTGTTTAAGACAGTGCAGTGCCGCGAAGTAAAGGACAGTGCAGTGCCGTCTTTTTGTGAATTTCAGTGACCGTGAGTGAATTATTGGACTGTGTAAGCTGAAGAGCAGTGACACTATCAGTGTAATACTGTGAGTAGTAATAATTAACCAAGAGTATTGTGCATTGTGAAATAAATCGTGCAGTGAAAAACTGTGAAACTTGTGTGTGTTTAATTTTGCAATCCAGAAGAACTCTTATTAACAACGTTTATTACTGGTTTTGTAATAAAACGTAACAATATATATATATATATATATATATATATACTAGCTAGGTTACCCGTCTTCACTCAGAAATTCATTTGAGGCTGAATGATGATGGTATTTTTTTTGGCATGTGTACAACTTCACTTCCCCTCGAGTTTAAACGCACATTGTCTTTTGTTATAATGACATTACCGTATCGTTTAACAGTTATAGATAGTCCATAGTCATTTCAATAATACCACAATATCACAGGAAATAAGATAAAATATACCAAAAATAAAGAGTTTATTCCACACAACATCCGCTATCAAAATTCAGCATGAATTTGTTTAAGTAATACAGTGTTGCAAAAATTAAATACATGAAAAATTAACAGAGATAGCCGCGTATTTGGGAAGTACGAAAGAGATGAAAGGAGCCGACTGATGAAGATTAGTGGTGCCGGCAGCATCTAATTAGGGCCGCGTATGTTCTAGGAACGTGTCTAGCCCCTTCTGACCATTCTGTTTGATGTTTGCCGACAAGCTATAAATAAGGGACCCTGACAGTGCTAGAGTTCAGCTCTTTCTCAGCGGTGTTCAAGTGCTCATCAAGTGCGTTTAGTGCTACAGTGCGACTTAGTGCAGTGCGGTTAAGTGTTTTTATCTGAAGAACAGTGTTGTGCCGCGACTGTAAGCAACAGTATAGTGCCGTGTTTTAGACAGTGCAGTTCCGTTAACTTCGCGAAGTAAAAGACAGTGCAGTGCCGTGATTTTGTAAACTTCAGTGATCGTGAGTGAGTTATTGGACTGTGTAATCTGAAGAACAATGAAGATATCAGTGCATACTGTGAGTAGTAATTAAGAACATTTAACCAAGTGTGTAGTCTATTGTAAATAAATTGTGCAGCGATAAGAACTGTGAAGCTTGTGTGTGTTTAATTTTGCAATCCAAAAGAACTCTTAATAACAACGTTTATTACTGATTTCGGTAATAAAACGTAACAAATTACATAATCGAAATGCTCTTATAGTTTACATATCACGTCACATTCAATTGTTTGATTTTCCGAAATAAGGAGCATAAAGAAGTATATGATCAAAAATTATGATGGACAGTAATTTTGAAGCATCTTGGTAGATTGGTGGTAATTTAAAGACAAATTTTCAAAAATCACGTCATGGTGATAAGCTCAGACTATAATTTACTTGATGAAAAATTTGCAATAGACAGAATTTGTGAGAATGGGAAATAATTAGGCAAATTTCACTTAATTGAAAGACCCTTCTCCAGAACTGACACAGGGAGGTGAAATTTGTTCGTAGCTGAACTTATCTCTAGCTATGTCCTTAGATACCTCGCTGGGCAAGGAAGCTACAGATCTTATCTACATGGCTTTAATTAACATATATACTGCTCGGGTTGTAAGTGTGGAACAAGAATCAAATCTGTAGAGAACGTTCTATTTGAATACTGTATATAATATTTATTATTTATTTATACAGGAGCCCCCACATCTTGGCGATTTGGCTTAAAGTTTCACAATGTAAAATGAAAACAAAATTATACAAAAATAACAAAAACTGAAACAACAAATAAAAATTAAATACAACAAATAATCATTAAATACTAGTAATAAAGACAATTAATAAACATGAGACATAAACAAACATAAGTAAACATTATTTATTTATTTATTAACGTCCACTTTTTGCAACTTAGGCTAATCGGGACGGGTTATCTACAGGTTACCACCCTTTTCTAGCCAGGGTGGGATTTTAGGACGTTATTTAATGAATTTCGTCACTAAATAATTTCCTTAGCCCAGGCAAGAATCGAACTCGCCACTCTAGGTTTACCATGTGAGATAAAGGTCAACGCTTTAACTCGCATGGCTAACCTGCGAATATCAAAAATCTACTTTTCAACACCACATTTATATTTATGACACTCTAGTGACCTCATCTCACCACATATCTATTGTTAAGTAAAAATCTAATTAGTAGAAGTAGAGATTTACAGTTGTTAAATGAAATGGTCAAATATCGAGTTACAGAAAATCACGTTAGTGCTACCGCAATGGAGTTTTAGAAGATAAGGGAATCCAGCAAAAAATGTAATAGAGGGGGAATCGTTACCAAACTCAATATTTAAACAATTTATGTGGAACTAAAAGCCTTTTAGTTAATAGTTGAAGTCAGACCAGTGAAAGGGGGTTTAATAGGGGAATTTTGAAAATTCAAAATATATCTGCTATTATACGTCGAATCAAAATTTAGAACAGAACCAATCTTATTGGAAATTTGAATGCCTTTCAATGTAATTATGTGCGTATTCTCTTTATCCTGAATATTAACCGAGATATTTGTATTTTTATTAAGTGTGTGCGGATATAATGCGACTTGAGATCGGCTAACTTCGGCTCTAGTCGTGAGGTTCCGCCAAAGCTAGTTCGGCCGTTTCCGTAACTGTTCGGCTCTCGTGAAACTTCTCCATTGTAAAACTTCTTGGAAATCTGCATAGTTTACGCAGCTCCAGTGTGACGAACTTTTTTAAGTATTTAAGAAATAATGGATTTTTTGTTGAAATATAGAAACTACTTGTTATCATTATGTAAAATTACATATATATTAAGCACTGTATTAGTAGAAGATAAGATTTACCTCTTTCCAGTTTTCATCTCTATAGTTTTTTTTTTTTTTAAATTGTAAATTTACTAACATTTTATATTTATTTTTGTGCATTGTATTTATTTTGTACATTTTTAATATTTAATTTTGTAAATTTTTAATATTTATTTAATAGTGTAAAATTATATTCTCATAAGATTAAAGATGAATCGCTATTGTAGCGGAATATCAACTAAATAATAAATATCTTTAAGAGGAAATCTCTTGCAAACGTAGTTAGAGGATGTGGACCTGAATGAAGTTTTACTTGGATTGGTTCAGGTTTTCAGTATGAGGTTTCTTTTTTACTGAACGTAGTAAGCATAAAGGATCTATAAAGTTTAGAATAAATACTAATCCTTGAAGTGGAAAATTGCTAAGCCGCGAGCATTCGCCTATAAAGCAGAGAAAGCCCCTATATTATTGGGAGACTTTATATTTGGAATGACTTGGAGCAGCTATTTCTTTATTGAAAGGCCATGCTTATTCCACTTGATATCGCATACAGAAGAGAGGTCTATAGTTGAAAGGAGTCAATCAGGGCGGATTGAATGAAAATTGAAAACGTACAGTCAGCTATATCCTAGAGATTTGTGCGGGGAGGGAGGTAAGCTCAGCTCCAAAGACGGTTCCACCAAACTCTACGTGCCCAGCCTTCCGGAATAACACACAACCTCAGACATATATATATATATATATATATATATATATATATATATATATATATACATATATCTGGTGTTTGTACAGTGTAATAGACTTGGGAAGGTTATAATCAATACTCCTAATGTAGCCAGAAGTGCAACACGTTATGTACAATAGTTTTTAAGTATCTTTAGTCTTGGTAAGTAGAATTAACACAAACACTATCTATTACACTCTAGTCTAATAACAATATGCAATATATGTATATATATATATATATATATATATATATATATATATATATATATATAAAGTAGTAACCGTATTTTTAGCAGATTTCCCTCAAGGGAAATCAGCTATTGAGGTAGTACTCATGATGCGATTTCGAAAAATTTCTTCAAATGTCCATCATCGTCAGGAGATGACGAAAATGAGGTCCGTTCAAAATTATATATATACATATATATATATACATACATATATATATATATATATATATATATATATATATATAAATATATATATATGTCTGTTAACGCTCTAGCGGTCGCAATTTTTGTTTGATCGTTACTAAACTCGGAATTTAATCGTTTTACGTAAAAAGGAAGATGAAATTTGTTAATGGCTGAAATCGGACCAGTGGGAGAGGGGGTTTAGAGGGGGGATTTTTGAAAATTCAAAATATCTCCGTTATTATGCGTCGGATTGAAAAATTGTATAGAATAAATCTTATTGCAAATTTAATTTACTATAAATATTGTTCTATACATTTATTCTGTATCTTGAATATTAACCGAAATATTTGCATTTGTATTCTGTGCGTAGTCGCCAGTAGGCTATGTTCGGACTTTCCGCCGAGAGCTCTGGCGGCCGTTTCCATAACTATTCGTCCCTCGTGAATAGGTTTAGAGGTTAGGTTAATTGTTTTTTGGGGCTAGAAACTACTGGGTTATTACGCCCTAAATAATGTTTTAGGCTTAGAGGTTTCTTACTTCTACAGTTGTTATTAGGCAGATTTCTCTATTGTAAAACTTCACGTGGGAAATCTGCTTAGTTTACGCAGCCCCTGCGTGACGGACTTTTTAGTCCTTAAGAAGAGAAAATAAATATTAGCAAAAACTTGGATTTTTTTCACCAACATTTACCAAAACTCCAAAAACCAACTTCAACACCATATATATATATATATATATATATAATCTGATCGAAAACAACAACACAATTATACGTATATATATGCGTGTGTGTGTGTATATATATATATATATATATATGTACCATGTTTTGAAATGAAAACTGAATGAACAAAATTATTGTAAAAGAATTTAAATTATTATTTGCATAGCAGTTTTATAGCACCAATGATAATATCAGAAAATAACGAATTATAGTAATAAGAAAAAAATCTTGTAATATATTCAATTACAATAAAAAAGAAAATGGAAGAAATATGGCAATAAATTAAATTTTCGGTTTTCACTTTTCAAGCAGAATTGTCTGTTTTGGCCTTCCCAGAAAACAAGTTTCTTTTTTGTTATTTTTTAATTTTTATCTCTTCTTTGAAGTAACCCATTAAATAGATTGTTTATAGTACATGTCTCGTTCAGCTTAGCTCTCATGTATTTAATTTGTTTACAAAACAATTAATACAAATAAAGTTTAATTCAATATTTTAATCTTGAAATTAAAAAAAAAAGAAGTAGGAAAAGGTACGTATAATGGAATAAATAATTTTCTGAATATACAGTGAAAATAAGTAATAATAATATAAAATTAGCGTGTCTTAAAATAATATGTCAGACAGGTAAGTTAAACATTGTACTGATCCATTTCTTAGATTTTAGTAATAACAATCCCAATTCTCCACAACGAGAAATAAAATTACATTTAATTTTTTTTAACTATTTTATATATATTTTTAGCAGATTTCCTTTAAGATAAATGAGCTATTGAGGTCGTACTCATGGCGCGATTTAGGAAAAATTCTTCAAATGTCCATCGATCCTACCCAGGAGATGACGAAAATGAGGTCCGTTCAAAATGATATATATATATATATATATATATATATATATATATATATATCTGTCTGTTAACACTCTAGCGCAATTTTTGTTTAATCGTCACCAAACTCGGTATTTAAGCGTTTTATGTAAAAAGAAAGATCGAGTTCGTTATCGGCTGAAATCGGACCAGTGAGAGGGGGGTTTATTGAAAATTCGACATATCTCCGTTACTGTACATCGGATCGAAAAATTGTATAGAACCAATCTTATTGCAAATTAAATTGACTATAAATAATGTCATGTACATGTATTCTCTATTTTGAATATTAACGGAGATATTTGCACGTTTCAGTTTTAAGCCTCCAGCAAACCCCCACTCTTACTCATGTTACAGAAACAATACTCTATTATGTAATAAACCACATTATTCGAAGCTTAAATATCTAATATTGTATTCAAGAGACTTACGAGATACATGTAAATATGTCCTGGTGTCGCACCCCCGTCTTATGGTCTTGGATGACTAAAATTTGTTTGATTGAGATAAGAATTATTCTGAATCATTATTAATTACAGTACTAAATATTGTAAATAGTTCTCAATAAAATTAATATGTTATATTCTGATATATTTCAGTAATTGTTTTTCTTTCCTGTGTGAGGCTGGCAATTCTGTTTGTTTACATGTCAAACGCTTCGGCAGGTTATTGAAATTCCATGAAACATTTCTTATTTCCGTGCATTCAGCACGGATAGAAAAATAGGACAAATAATACCAAACAGCAAAGACAAACTCCACACTAAATTGCCTGGGATATACAGCATACCCTGTTCCTGTGGGGCAGAATAGAAAGGCCTAACTGGCAGGTTGATAAGGGCCAGGGTGGCAGAACATATAAAAAGTGTGAAAAAGTTCCGGACAGAAGACTCAGCAATAGCTGAACATTTTTGGGAACGAACAACCAGATAAAGTTCGATGAAGTAAAAGTATTGGCGAACGTTAACCACTACCAGGAAAGAATAGTCCGAGAAGCAATAGAAATAGCAAAGTGTCCAAACAACATAAACAGAGTTGATGGCTACAGACTGAGTAAGCTTTGGAAACCAGTAATTCGACCACGAAAGAATCGTCGGACTAACAAAACAGAAGTCACTAGTGCGCCGGCACCGGACCAAGTATCCGAAGACACTACCTGAAAGGGAAGACTCTGTCCAGGACGACCGGACAAGACAGCAATATATACCTGAGAATAATAGGAAGGAATAGATCTCTTCAGTCTCAGAGAAATCCCTGAGGAAGCTAGAAGCATGTCTAGCGAAACGTCGGCAAACATCATGAAGAGGTCAATACCCGAAGACCTTAATAGTTTTAATGACAAGGACCGTGGAAGTCTAAGAGTACACTTTCTTATTTCCGTTTGTATTTATTCACGGTGGTGTTGTACAAGCAGTATGTAGATTTATCGATTACTAAACTTCACTAGGGAAATCTGGTTAGTTTACGCAGCCCCTGCGTGAAGGTCATTTTTATAAATAGAGCATATATGATGAGATGACATCAGTCGTGCGTCAAATCAGCACGTGAAAAATCTTCTTAGTTTACACAAACTCTGCGTGACGGCCTCTTTTTTTTTACTCTCTCTCAGACAATGTATATTTCAGCCCTTATTCGAGAGCTAGGGGGTGAGAAAGGCAGAAAGGGCTCCCAAGCTGGATGTAGTACGTGTCCGGCCTGCCAGAGGGCGGGCCCAGCGCTGAATTCACTGATAGAGGTCATCTAGCCCAGTCGTGACTACCATACAGATATTCCCTTTTAACTTTTCACCTTGTAATCATCCCCTCCAGATATACTCATTAGTATTTTAGGGATTATCTCCGCCGGAAATAAGCCTCTGAGAGAGCTTTTTAGTAATCACTCGCCAGTACAAATTCAGTTATGGTGGTTTTCTGTCAAACATGACAATATCATCTGGCGTATGTCAGAGTGTGGTTGGTTGATGGAACCAGATGCTTCTATGGCCTGCATGAAAGCTCTCCCATTAAAGGACCTTCGTAGTTTTTCTTCAGTGAAATTGTTTGTCAGCTTATCCTCGTAAAAATGACATCCATTGCAATTTCTGCTGAAAAAAACAGACTACAGAAGCTAGAGCAAGATACAGTAGAGATTAGAGCTGAAGGCACAGATTAGCCAATAGCATCCAATGGACACACCTTGTAAGACTGGCAACTATCAATACATTAGATTCATCCAAATTAAACTGTTTATACTGAAGGAAGCATACAAAAAAATAAATAAATCAGACAGGATGTCCATTTATCAGAATAATCTGGATTATGTTGAGCATAAAGACGTTTAGGCTCGCAGGAACTCGTATTAACAATGAAGTTAAAATCATATATTTTAATCAGTAGAATACATTAACAATAATATCCTGCCACAAAATTAGAAGAATGATTTCCGGACTGACATCAAAACACAACTACAAAACGTAATTGAAAACAAACACATGACAAAATTCCTGAAAAATTTTGTACAGGCAAAAGAAACAATATTACATAAATTTCAAAAATCAATTCTACATGGACAACGAATTGAGACAACCTTTGCCCATATGACAATTATGCTTAGCAAACTTAAATTCAGCTGACTTATGACTGCGAAGTTTTCAAGGTGACTGATATAGTCTTCGAAGATTCAAGACTGTTTTATATGTTATATTTAATTTTGTAATTTGTATCATTTGATTTTTATTTTTATTATTTTACTATAAATAACTTTTTATAAGTTTTTTTTTCTTAATTTGTTGGCAGATATACGCTTTTTCAGCAACTTAAATCTTTTAAATTGATTAGTGCTTATCGACTATAAAACTATTGAAGAGACCCTCCTGATATAAACTACAAATACTTTTTTAACATCTTGTTATATAATTTATTATAAATATTTCGTTTCAGCTGGTTTATATATATATATATATATATATATATATATATATATAATTTTATTAATTTTTTTATTATTAGTAGTACTATATTTATTACTAACACACTAACTTATATTTTTTTTATTTTTTATTTTATTTATATTGGCTTCTGTTTACAACATGTTGCCAAGAGTCTGGCCAATTAGTGTTAGTATGGTTATTAATATATTATACTTCTTAAAGTATGTGTAAATAAAATAATAATAATTCCTAGAATTACAACTGAACACCATATACATTGGCACGTAATACAATATTAATATTAATCTAAATAATTATAATACTGAATTCAATAGGTTATAATTTAATTTAAATGTAGATTAATTCATTCTTTTTTAATGTCTAAATAAAAATCAGTTTTCTAACATATCAGATTAACATGACTATTATCTAAGATAAGTATAACTCTTCTAATAATAAGTATAACTGTATATAATAAATAAATAAATTGCCGATTATTATTGAATAAGCACCCCCATAAAAAAATAATACAATTCTTTCTTCTATATTGCTAACTTTCACAAACTTTTGATAAGAAACAAAAAATATCATTTACTTTACTTTCATTGTTGTAATCCAGAATGTTTACCAATGATAGGTATTCTCTTTGAGGCACTATATATTTGTCAAGGAATTTTACTCTGTGTGATGTAAAAGCGGGGCAATACAGCAGTAAATGATTCAAATGTAGGTAAATGTATTTTTGGCACCATTTACATACCTCTCCCGTTTTTATAATTTGAGTCATGTTTCTATAGGATAATTTTAAATACTCGCTAGAGGAAATCCTTATTTGACTGATAAGTTTGATTTTATTTATGTTTGTGTGGAACGTTAAATAATTTTCAGGGAGAGAATGGTTAAAACTACAAATACTTCTATATATTCGGCTGTAACTTGAGTTAAGAACTCTATCCACGTCTACGGAATGGAGATTGTTTACAATTGTTTCAATGATTGTGATCTTGTTGGCTAGCAAAGTTTGTTGGTCTAAAGATTCGAAAAAATATTCTTCAACATGATTATTTCCTGCTATCAATTTTACTTGTGACACCCAATTATATTTTATGTCGCTTTTCCTATTGTGCAAACTAAGCAGCTTAAGAAAACATTTTTTCGGAAGTCGGTGGTCAGGCATTGAGAGCAGTTTAACACAGAAATTAATAATTTTCTTAAATATAACTACATTTAAGTGCGCTCGCCCCGTTTCCAAACGGACTATGTAATTCGGGGTACTTCTTGGCCAAGAATACAAATACTTCCAGAACCTCAGCTGTACCGATTCCACAAGGTCCAGGTAATTTGGAGCCCAAACCTCTGCTCCATATTGAAGAGTATGAGACCATCGAATCAAACAGGGATATTCTTGCTTCCCAGGAATCACTCTTTCCTCTTCCCAGTATTTCCCTAACCTTTGCACTTGCCGCATTTGATCTGTGGCTGAAATGTTCTGCAGCTTTGGAAAATTACACTAACTTATATAAGATAATGAATGTGTATATTTTCCAATATATAAAACAATTAACGGGAATAAAAGGAGAGGATGATTTTTACCAGGCAGTTAATGCCTTTTCTGGAATAAAATATAGTCCTCAAAAAATAAAAACAGGAACTTTAATTTGTAGAAATAAAAGGATTTCCCTTTTTATGCAACCATTAATACCCAGGTTTCCTGAACATTAGGCATTAAATCATCGCAAATATATAGCAAGTATTGTGTTAGTTTTTTGTGAATTTAGATGTTTCTAAATAAATCCCGAGATTTTAAATAATTATGAAATATGTTTTTTTTTTCCTCAAGACCAGAACTCCATTAGAGGTTGGAGACAAAATAAATTTCAACCCTTATTTGAGAGGTAGGTGTAGAAGGGATAAGAAAGGGGAGAGGCAGACAGAGCTCCTAAAAAGATATAGTACGTGTCTCGCCTGCCAGAGAGCACTGCTACCTACAGGGCATCTAGCTGAGGCCAGGCCTATTTTCCTTTTTTGCAGATTTCCCTGAAAGCAAATCAACTATTGAAGTAGGGTTCATGAAGCAATTTTTCAAAACTTCTGTACTCGTTTTAGCCTAGTAGATTACACGAATGAGGTTATTCTAATTTATATCTGCGGTCTCTCTCTCTCTCTCTCACTCTCTCTCTCTCTCTCTCTCTCTCTCTCTCTCTCTCTCTATCTCTCTGTCTCTCTGTCTCTCTGTCTCTCTCTCTCTCTCCCTCTCTCCCTCTCCCTCTCTCTCCCTACCCTCCCTCTCCCTCTCTCCCTCTCCCTTCTCCCTCCCTCTCTCCCTCCCTCTCCCTCTCCCTCTCCCTCTCCCTCTCTCCTCTCCCTCTCCCTCACCCTCTCCCTCTCCCTCTAAACCCCCCTCCCACTGGTCAGGATCGATAGACATTTGAAGAAAAATTTCCGTCATGAGTACAACCTCAATAGCTGATTTCCCTTAAGGGAAATCTGCTAAAATGACACATCTCTTGCCTTCTTAGGTCAATTAAAACAGTTTCTATCTTGTGTGCGTTTGTGGGAACTAATTAAAGTATTTTACGAATCCGTGTTTCGTAAACCTTTGGAGATAAAAATATAAATGCCATCTTTTTTATTCTGGCAACCTACTACCATTATACAAATATTTAGGAAATAAAATGATCAGATAAAAAGGGTGTGTTCACTGACATGGAATGGAGGATCCTTCAAAGAAATCCTACATAGACCATAGTTCTCTAAAGGAGTTATTGTTGACGAGTGTCTACTGACAAATATTTGTTGTATATTACTGTTACGAATTTGTGGAGATGAAATGACAGTTACTTTTTATAAATGTTCCGAGAACGTGAGTTCGTCTCCAGTCTGTGGGGAGCATAATCCCGGTAAATGTGGTACGTGTCTTGATTTTGAGAAAGGGGAAGGGGGCGCTGTTTGGAAATTACATAAATATGGCAGCCGTGTGACCTGGAACCACGTAGCAAGCCCTTAAATTTTTCAGAGTGTAATAGCCTCCCGTAGTGCCTCTACAAGCCCATTAAATATTTTAGTGATTGTCTCTCAGGTAATTGGAACATTATTCATGAAACGTGAAATATTATGCGAGAGAGGAGCTGTCTTATTAGAGGAAACTTTTTAAAATATGGCTCGCAATTTCGGTGCCTTAATTACGAGGCAGGTGAGAGGCTGCTGTGGTGGTAGGGGCTTAACATTCATATGAGCTCAGTCTGGAATTAACTCTCAGGTCACGTGTAAAAAAGTCATACTTAATTAAAAATCTGCATACTGCGCCGATACTGAACAATTTTCCTGTATGTATCTCACCGGATATTCGTTATCATTTCCACAGCAATTATATCTAATCACACTAAAAAAAAATACAATATAATTACAATTTATAATGACAGTAAAATCACAGTTCAATCACTAAATAAGTATTCAATACACGACCCTCTCACAGAACCAATTCGACACTCAATAATTTTACTCTTTCAAAAAAAATTAGACATAAAATTTGTATGGATTCGTGGACAATCTGGAATTTTTGAAAATTAGGTTTCTGATACAGCAGTAGAGTCAGGAAATTATAAAGTTTTACTCAAAAGTATTGAGGATGCACATTTAACATTTTCTATAACCAGACATCACAAACAAATTGGACTGGAAGAAATAAAGGGCAGCATTTAATGACTTTCATTCTCGACATTGCAGAATGTTTGAGCAACAAAGAAACGCCTGTTGACTTTTACACAAAACAATGGCTAACATGAGATGGCTCAATTAAAGTGTACCTAAACAGATTTAAACTGACTCACAACCCAATGAGATACAACTGAAGAGAACTACGCCCCCTTCATACATGAATGCAAACTGCTATCAAATGAAAAATACCATTTTTCAAAAGAGTCAGTAAAGAAAATAACATACCGGTGACCCGTTGACGATAAAATTTTATTCTTTAAGTACAATAGAGGACTTAGGAAATTTTCAGAAGGGTTATTCCAGAAAATAAGTTATTGGAATAACTATGAAGGGTAATTTGTTAGAACACTATTAATAAGACTGAATAATCTATATCAAATTTTTGTATAGTAATGCTCTTATTTAGATATTAGAGTTAGGTTAACTTATGAAAAAAAAATAAAAAAAATGGTAATATAAGATAAGTGTTATTAATAAACAAATGAATATAATGCACTATATTGTGATGATAAGTAGAAAATTAAATCTCCTTCCGAAGGGTTATTTCAGAAAGAAATAGTATATATATATATATATATATATATATATATATATATATATATATATATATATATATATATATATAAATATATATAAACTAATAAGCTTATAAGCATGGATACTATAAAAATCTTTACTCATTTGAACATGAAGTCAGATAACATACGCCTGCAATATACTTTATGGGGTGCATGTGTAAAAAATAGAAAAAAAACCCTCCCTCATACACACCCCGCGCACTGCCCCCACTCTCTCACTCTCATCCCCACACACACTTCGACATGTTCTATGTATTGTATATTTATATCTGCCAAAGGAAAATGTGTTAAAACCTGTAGTTGACTCAACTGAAGTTTTATGCCAAGCCGGTAAATTGAATTAGTCTGTAATGTAACATTATATTGATAACTTGGATTAGGTTTACTATTATTGACAGCTGAACATGCTTCAATACGACAATAGCAATGCAATATATTATCAGAAGCCAGCTACACGACAGGCACTAATCAGAATTGAATATTTATCAAATTAGCCTGCTAATTATACTGTCACTAGGAACTGATTGCCGAGTATTGATGGGAAAGGCTGATATTTAGTATTGGTAATTTTTGCAGGTATTCAATGGTATCAACATATATTAATTTGTCAAGGAAAAATATGCTCATGAAGAGGATGGGGGTTCAGAGGGAGGACGGAAACAAGAAATAGCAAACTCTTCGTAATTACCGAAACACTTGCATAATAGTTATTTTCATCACAAGTACGGAAACTGAGTGTTTCGATACGAGGTCTATTTTTACGAGTGAGGCGAAGCCGAGCTTGGAAAACAGACCGAGTACCGAATAGACAGTTTCCGTAAGAGTAATGAAAATTACTTTTCATTACACTGTGCAACAACCTCAAGAAATTACTGAAATTAATTAAGCCAAACGAGTTTATTTTTATGGTAGTTATGAAACATATGTCAGAACAACAAGGTTAAAAATTACATCTTTATATTGATATTAATTGAGCAATTATTATTGGCTCTAATGTTAGTTTGTTAACTAAGTTTGTTGCCGCTAATCTTCACACTGGGACATCTTCTTTTACGTTCGTCTCACACGTATTCACAGTACAACTATAACAATTATTTAGTCAATGTTTAGTAACTCAGGTTACGAAGAGTTAAATGAAAAAAATAGGAATATTGCAAATACATGTGTTTGATTCCCGCTCAATTTTACCGTCCTAGTACGGAAACTCTTAGTTTCCGTACGCAGATCATGCATAGAAAACACATGTTTTCTAGTCAGTGTAATGAAAAACAATTTTTTTTTTGTCATGAATAGATATGTAATCATATTCTAAGACAGTTTTTGATCGGATGCGTAGGAACGGAGATATCGCATAATGAATGATAAGGTTCAAGTTAAGGGGCTTTCCTCTTATCGGTTTTTTGATACGAATGCATATTCTAAACATTGAAAAATATGCTGTCACCGTAGTAGTATATAATGTGTATTATATTGAAGTAATTCAATATGCAGTCCATTTTATAATTCATGTTGTATAATTGAAACATGTATGTATTCATTGAATCTAAATTTTAATTAAGAGTAGTATTTTTTAAATGAGAAATGGTTTTAATCTGATAAATGTGCTTAGGCCTCTTTTCCTGCATTCAATCTCGCTTTAGAATAAGAACTAAGGGCTTGAATTACGGAGCCCGAAATCATTTTAAAAAAAAATTCTAAGGTTCTTTCAATATTTCGCAAATAATGAATGCATTTCAATTCAGCCATTTTGTTCATTAACGGCCTTTTTCATAGGGTCGTGAATTAGAAATTTCATTTGCTAATGGAAGGCGATTTTTTGCGTTACTGGCTTCGATTAGCCTCCATAGCACAAGTTGGACGTTAATAATAATAACTTTGTGCATTATTTTGAGTAGTCTTTAGGAGTTTTAACCTTTTGTCGATGCACTTTTTTAATAGTTAAAGTTAGAAAAAACAAATATTACAGAACGAGACAAAAAAAAAAATTGAAAAATTATCAGCTATTCTTCGTAGCTATTAAGTCAACTGAAGTAACGTTACCAAATGTAGAGGATTAATAATTAGGTAGACTCATTAATAATTTCGCAATAAATGTTTAAATTTAGTTGATAACTCAGAACGGGCATGATGGATGAACCCCAAAATTAATTTGTGTAAGTGGAATACCAGATTTTATAAATTATCGCAGAAATCTATTGTAATAACTTCATAGTACAATTTGATTTTGCTTTATTATTTTTAATATTATAAAAAATATATATATATACTAATTTCTACGCTATATTTGAAAAATGTTCTCAAATGTCTTCAATCTCACCATTAAAATGACGAAAGTGAGGTCCGTTCAGAATTTGATATATATATATATATATATATATATATATATATATACAGTGGTGTGAAAAAGTCTTTGAACAAAACTGTTTTTGTGAGAATAATTTCATTTTATCACTTAATTTTTTACTTATTATTTTGCTAAGAGTCCTAAATGTATTGTGCATTTAGATTTCTAATGTAAAAATGTGTACAGTGGTGGCTAAAAGGATTTATCATCGCTTGTCAATATTGTCACTATTAGGTTCTAAATTCTTTTTATAATCCTTTCTATTGACATCATCTTAATGTTTACATTATTATCATCTCTTTCTCTTGAAATCAGTATAAACGTTCAGTTGGAAGGTACAACATATTTGTGAAAACAAAAAAAAAACTTTTTATTCATAGAATACTGCGGTTTTTTAAACAGTAAGTAAAATTTATAGTGTAAAATAATTTTCCTTAATAAACTTATTTTTTTCTGTACTTTAAACTAACTGATTTTCAGGAAATGGCGAAAATTAATCTTCTTGATAGACAGAAAGTGATTATTTTGTATCAGCAGGGCCTTACTATTCGTGAAATTCAAAGGCAAGTGAAAGGTTCTATTTCAGGAATACACTATATTATATAAAAATTTAAAAACAGCAAATGTATTCTGGACTTAAAACGTTCTGGTAGGCCCCGAAAGTTACACCGTGCTGCAGAAAAACATTTGAAGTTGTTATCTTTGCGCAACCGCAAAAAGAATAGCACACAACTTGTTCAAGAAATAGCTGAAGCCACAGGTACACAAGTGTCTTCTTCTTTGGTTAGAAGGAAACTTATAAGTTTTGGACTTAGGGGATGTGTGGCTAAGAAAAAAACATTTTTCCGTCTTGGAAATAATGGAAAGCGTTTGAAATTTGTGAAAGAACTTTAAAATTGGACCGAAGAGGACTGGAAAAAAGTTTTATGGACCGACGAATCAAAATTCGAAATATTTGGCTCTAGGAGAAGACAGTGAGGCGGCGGCCACAAGAGGAGTATTTGGAAGAATGCTTAAATCCAACTATGAAGCATGGAGGATTTTCTATAATGGTTTGGGGTTGCTTCTCTGGCCATGGAGTAGGAGATCTTGTGAGAATAGAAGGGAAAATGGATGCTAAAAAATATCACAGTATTCTTACATCTAACGCAATACCATCTGGGTTGAGGCTTATAGGGCCGGGATTGGTTTTGCAGCATGACAATGATCCAAAGCATACAGCCAGAACTATCAAAGATTATTTGGCAAGAATAGAAGAACAGGGACAGTTAAAATGTATGGAATGGCCACCTCAGAGTCCTGATTTTAATCTTACATAGCATTTGTGGGAATTACTTGATAGAAAAAGAATTGAAAGGCAACCAAATTCTTTAGAAGAGCTTGGAGAATCCTAAAAGAAGAATGGGAAACAATTTCCCCTGATTACATAGCCTCTTTAATTTCTAGTGTTTAAGATAGATTGCTGAGCGCCAAAAGAAATAAAGGAGGACATACTAGATACTCATTTTTTATTTGTGCTGTATGGTTATTAAATATTTTTTCGCTGCAATATTATATGGGTGGTATTTTTAATTAAATAAACTATTTGTTTCACAATAATTTTTTTTTCTTTTCTTCCAACTTAGATTATTTAAAAAATTACTTTGTTCAAAGACGTTTTCACAGTGAATATATATACATATATATATATATATATATATATATATATATATATATATATACTTTTCTGTTGTCGCACTAGCGGTTTCAATTATGTCTTATCGTTGTGTGTAAAACTAAAGATCAATTTCAAAACGAGTGTATTTGGACCTATGGGGGGGGATTATAGGGGTAAGATTGGAAATTCCAAATATCATCGTTATTATACGTCGAATAGAAAAATTGGATAAAAACAATCTTATTAGAAATTTAATTGCCTAACAATGGTTTTATATGTGTATTTTCTCTAACATAAATAATAACCTAGAATTTGCATATTTTTCCCACCTTCTGTAAGCCCTCTCTCGTACTCATATCATATTCACACTAGACTGTTATATTACCACTTATTTGGAGGCTCAAATACTAAGTATTATTTTCATTGAACTTTTACTTTGTTAGGTACGTGCAAATACGTTGGGTGATGACATCACAATTTACGATTTCACATTCTTAACTCGAAAATGTTTATTTGTTCTATTCCACACACGATATTTAACTCAATTATGAAGGGAGTTAATAGTTATAGTAATAGTAATAGTTTCTTGTTTTCAGCCCTCAGTAAACCTTCACTACTACTTGCCGAATTTTGACGTAGAAATAGAGAATATATGGTGAGATGAATTTACTTGTGTGTCTTATCAACAAGCGGGAAACTTGCTTAGTTCACTGAGTGGTGGCCTTTTAGCAGATTTCCCTTATTGAGGTTGTACTCATGACGCAATTTCCGAAAATTTTCTTCAAATGTCCATCGATCCTACCTAGTATATAACGAAAATGAGGTCCGTTCATAATTGTATTCACACACACATACATGTATATATACACTTGTCATTCAAGCGGTCGCAATTTTTGTTTAATCTTTACGAAAAAAAAAGATCAAGTTCGTTAACGGCTGATATCGGACCGGGGGGGAGGAATTTCGAAAACTCTTAATATCTCCGTTATTATGCGTCGGATTGAAAACTTTTATAGGGCCAATCTTATTGAAAATGTAATGTCCTATAAATTTTGCCATGTACATTTTTTCATTATCTTTAATATTAACCGAGATATTTGCGTATTTTAGTTATTGGCCTTTAGTAAGCCCCCACTCCTACTCATACCATATCAACAATAAGCTGTTATATTATGAAGTACTTCATATGAAGCATAAATAACAAATATTGTTCTCATTGAACTTTTAGGGCATGAGATAAATGCAAATACGTGAAGCAAGTTGGAAATCTGCTTAGTTAATCTGAGTGACGGACTTTTTTTCCTTTGCCATTAATAAATTACATATTACAACTACTTATATAAAACAATTTTGGGTAAAATAAATTAACTTTGTCTCCCTTAGAACTATGAAAAAGAGTCGTAGGTTCCTTTTAACAATCATTAATTCAGTTATAATTGTAGAAGATGTAGGGAGTAGATTTAATTGTTACACCGAGTGAAAAGTACGGATTCTAGGAAATACTAATGATAACTCGAGATACTAATGGCATACAAAGTCAAGAAGTCATTCCCAGAAGACGCATTTATAATGGAAAATGACTGACAATGACTAGTTAATCCTCTCACGGGAAGAACGGGATTAATAAATGAAACAGTAGTCATTTCTTCTACTCTCCCAGTAGAAAGGTCTGTATGTATCTTTCATCAAGGGAGTTTCTAATGGTGTTTATTCAATGCTCAGAATAATTTTTCGAATGAAACTAATTTCTCGTTGAGGAACGACGCTATTATTTTATATATTTCAGAACCTTTGTGATAAATTTGACGGGATGATTTCGTGCATAAACAAATTCAACCTTTATATAAACACGGGAAACCATTTCTATCTCATCGACAAGTACGACTCAGTCAAACTGACTACTAGATTCCTTACTGAGGTGTTGAACCAAATATCAACTTGGTTCTTTCACTAACCCATATTACAAGTATGAAAATCCACATTCCCAGGAATCGAGTGGATTCCAATTCTACAGGTCCAGGAAACAATGTAACACATTGAGAACTTGAATCTTTGAAATAAAAAGTCCGTCACGCAAGGGCTGCATAAACTAAGCAGATTTTCCACATGAAGTTTTACAATATATAAATCTACACAACAGAAGCAAACGACAATCAGAAACGACTGAATTTTAAACAACATCCAACGTCAACATCAAACTTCCTCAGCTGATAGATAGAAATATTATTCGCCGGAAAAAAAATTACTAAAATATATATCTGAATATAACATATCAACTTTATTGAAAACTGTTTACTATATCTAGGGCTGCAATTTATAATGAGCCAGTATAATATTTATCTCAAACAATCTAATTTTATTAAATCAACAATAAAAAACGGAAGGGGCGAGGGCCATCAGACCGTATTTGCATTATCTCATCTAAAAACGATTTTTTGAACACAATATTTAGTATTTCGGCAAGAAATAAGACGGTTCATAATATATTGGCTTATTCTGAACGTGCGATGACAGGGAAGGAGGTTTATTCGTGACTGAAAATTAAAAAAAATGCAAATGTATTTGTTAAGATTTGAGGTAGAGAAAGAGTTTCTATAACAATATATATTAGTAATTTCATTTGCAATAAGATTGGTTATGTATAAATTTTCGATCCGACTTACAGTAACGGAGATTCCAAATTTTCGAAATCTCCCTTCCTATTGGTTCGATTTCTTCCATTAACGAACACGATCTTTCTTTTTATATAAGACGATTAAATATCGAGTTTGTTATTGACCAAACATATATTAGCGTTAACATATATATATATATATATATACACGTATGTAATTTTGAACGTACATTGTTCTCGTCATTTCCTGGGTAGGATCGATACTTAAGGGAACTCAACAAGATGATGAGCGAACAAGAATAGTACATCGCAATAAGCATTAAGATGCTAACGGATTAAACTTTCCTAATATGTATTTCCTTTTAGCGTGATACTTTTATTTATCGGCCGGACATGCTAATAACTGGCCATCCCCGGAATATCTTTCCATCTTTTTAGAATACATAAATTATTATCGAGCATTTATTGATTTTATTCCAATGAATTGCAAATTTCATTCCTCAATTTCCATAATCATGACTGCGCTGGGGGTGGGGGGTGGAGAGCTCCCTAGGGGGTGGGTGATCCTCAATTCATTTTGATTAAAGAATCTCTGGGTTTTATACTTTATGAGATTTTACCGGCTTTAGAACCTCGATGAATTTTTTAGATAGAAGATTCATCAAACAATCTCCATTTTTCCCAGATAGTCTGGAGTTCAATGCTTTCAGATTGCACTTAACTGCTTAAAAGAAATCTGCTTTTGAGTTGGTTCTCATAACTCCATTTTTTTAAACAGATTTTGTTAGCAGATTCCCTTAAGGGAAATCAGGTATCTATTGAGGTTGTACTCATGATGCGATTTTCGAAATTTTTCACCAAATGTCCATCGATCCTCCCCACGAGATGACGAAAATGAGGTCTGTTCAAAACTATATATATATATATATATATATATATATATATATATATATATATATATATATATATATGTCTGTTACTGCTCTAGCGGTCGCAATTTTCGTTTGATCGTTACGAAACTCGAAATTTAGTCGTTTTATGTAAAAAGAAAGATCAAGTTCGTTAACGGCTGAAATCGGACCAGTGGGAGGGAGGGTTTAGAGGGGAGGATTTTCGAAAATTCGAAATATCTCCGTTACTATACGTCGGATCGAAAAATTTTATAGAATCAATCTTATTGCAAATTACATTTAATATAAAAATTGTTCTATATATATAGATATATATATATATATATATATATATATATATATACTTTCCGTATAATGAGTATTAACCGAGATATTTGTATTTTTTGTAATGAGTTCCGCTTTCAGTAAACCCTCACTCCTACTAGGGACATATTAATAATAAGCTGATATCTCATGAACCACCTCATTATTGGGTTAAATACAAAATATTGTTTTCAACAAAGCTTTATTTTACGAGGTACAAACAAATACGTTCTGTTGACCCCCCCCCCCCTCTTTTTCTTGGACTACAAAAATCTGAGTGATTGAGATAGAAATTATTTTGATTCATTTCAAATTACTCCACTAACTATAGTAAATAGTTTACATTAAAATTAATATTTTATATTCAGATATATTTCTTTAATTGTTTGTTTTTCCGGTCTATCTATCGATACTGTGCTACAAGGTTGGCTAACCTGTTTGTTTACAATCCAGCCGCATTACGTTGTAGGGACTATTAACTTATATTGTAAACTCACTGAAAGATTTCTCATTGCCGTTTGTAATTATTCACAGAAGTGTTACCTGTATGTATATTTATCTATTGTAAACCTTCGCTGGCTAACCTGCTTGTTCCTTAATCATGTGAAAATCTCATAACCGTCTGAATCGTATTTTGCCCCCCCCTTTCTATTTTCTTCCCGGATTCCTAAATTTGGAATGGTTGTGATTAAAATTATTCTGGTTTATTATTAATTACAGTACTAGACATAATAAATAGTTATGAATAAAATTTATAACTTATATTCAAATATATTTCCGTAATTGCTTTTATTTCCGGTAAAAGCTGGCTAACCTGATTGTTTACAACTCAGACTGTTTGCTATCAGGAAGGTTCTTACCATTTGACTTGCCCTTTATTTGTTTACTTCATATTCACTGCAGTATTAAGTCTTACAAATAATATATATTCTGTGGGACTATTTAGTGTTGGTGTAATAAGTGTTCAGAGCGCTGCTATCATTAAAGGTAAGTCCATCTTTTGTGTTCTTGTTGTTTTTTTGAGATTGAATTGTTTTTAATTTAATCTCGGAGCCTAACGGACAAGAGTTACTTTCCCGCCAAAAGCTAGTTCGGCCGTTTCCTTGACTGGCTTCGCTCTCGTGAAATTTCTCTATTGTAAAACTTTACGTAGGAAATCTGCTTAGTTTACGCAGCCCCGTTTACGTGACGGATTTTTTGTATATATCTACCAGATCTAACTAGAAGATGTCAGATATAAATGGCCCATTGAAATTCGCATGTGATGTGTGTGTGTTAAAAACGCTCGGTTGTTAACTTAGGCACACATTAACGAAAATGCAAGAATGGGGAAACAAATGTCGTGCCATATACTGTAGGAGACTATAATGTCAAAGCATACTTAGATATCGTATTCAGGAAAAGTGAGAGTTCCGTTTTGTTGTACATAAAATCCTTTTCCAATTGCTAGACACTTCGGCCATAAATTCAATTGCGAAGTGTCGAGGAAATCGTATCTGAATGTGACCTCATATTTTTTTTTAAGGGAATTTCTAATACAACAGTAAAGGAAAGAAATCCCAGATCAAAGCTGTCGTATGAGGAAACTCGTGAGGCAGGACAACTGAGTGATATATATAATATACATTTTCATTATACTGCACGCAAAGCATGTGTTTTCAATATTCAGTTTGAGTACGCAAAGTAGCTATTTTCCGTCCTAGGACGCAAAGTAAAACAGATGTTTTACTTTTCCGTCCTAGGAAGCAAAGTAAAACTGATGTTTTGGAAAACTTACTCTTGGTTATCTTATGTTATTTACTATTTCACGGTAGACGACCTTTTTAGAGATGATCCTGAATTTGTAGAATGTATGGCAAACCGAACTTTATCAGGAATCGAAAAAATATTACCCAATAAATGTCTAAATATATCTAATGATAACAATTGTTCAATTAATATAAATTTTAATATGTAACAGCTGTCTAAATTAGATGTGTGTTACTTTATAAAAATGAATCAATTATAACTGAAATGGATATTTGTTTTTTACTATGTTTGAGCAGTATAATGAAAAGTAATTTTCATTACACGTACGAAAAGGCGTAAAACTAGGTCTCGCACCGAAAACGCCCACTTTGCGCCCTAGTAATGAAAATAACTATTTTCTGTTACCGTTCTAGCGGTCCCAATTCTTATTTGATCGAAAACATACTCTATAAATATATAGAGCTGCTAATAAGAAGTTTCTAAAAAACTAAAAGTCACGTTCATTAATGGCTGAAATCGAACTACTGGGGGGAAGGTGTAGAGGGCGAATTTGGAAAATTCCAATATCTCCGTCATTGTAAGTCGAATCGAAAAAACAACAACATAGAACTTATAGAAAGTATCAAATAAGTTAATTGGGTGGAATCGGGTGTGGAATAGGTTATAAAGGGATTTTGAAAATTCAAAATGTCTCCATTGTTATGAGTTGTATCGCAAAATGTTGTAGTATCAATCTCGTTAACCAATTGTGATCTTCTACATGTTGCACTTAACTCACATTTTTAGGGTGTTATTCGTATTTTCTTGTTTTCAGTAACCCCCTCTCCCATCAGTACGCCCCTTCAACTCATCGTTTTTTTTGTAGAAATAGAGAAACATGTGTAGAAATAATTACAATTAGTAGTTGTAATTGTAACTGTAGTTGTTGAGTAATAACTACAACTACATATAGATCAGCTGTTTTTTACGTTCCAAAGAGCGCTTCTATCAGCACACTCTCTAGTTCTAGCGATCATCTCTTCTCCTGTTGCTGGACACTCCAGTCTGTCTTCTATATCCGTCACCAGTCCTCGGCGACGGAATAATATTTTTGAAACAAATTACAATGAGTGGCAGTGAAAGTGATAGTGAGGACGAGAACTCTTTATTTTTTGGAGCAGAGCAATAGAGCGATTGCTTTCTTTTGCCGCGATAGCAAAAGCCCCAAAATGAAATAGCCTGTCTTACAAAAATTCTGAGTTAAGAGTAATTTTAGTGGCTAATTTGTTCAAAAGTATTATTTAATTTCATTCGACTCGGGGAAATATAAAAAGGAGTTTACATATTATTTTCGTTGGGTTTCATTTATTTGCATTAAAATTATTTTCAGTTATTATAATAATGTAATATATGTAACATAATAAACTTTTGTATATAAAGACAGTGGTTGTAGTAATTTCTTAACAGCCTCAACTACTTCGTTCAGTGTTCCACACAGTTTTTTAAAGTACGAGTAACTACCCAAATAACTGTAGTTGTAACTACAAATACAATTACAATTACTACCTGTAGTTGTTTTTGAAACTAATGATTTTCTCAACTACTAACTGTAGTTGTGAAATTTCAACAACAAGCTTGCAAGTACTTTAGTTGCCCATTACCAATAACTAATTACATTAGTAGCTGTAATTGTAACTATATTTCAACTAATGTAGTTATAACTTGTAATTGTAATTACAATTTTGCCGAACTCTGATTTAAATATCATGTTATTTTAGGTTATTCACACAGAGGTCTGTTAAAAAATGTTATAAAAATTTAATTCTTCTGTGATATGCTCTCTGATATTTCAATGAGTGCATGCAATATTAGTCAACCGTCTTCCGATTGGGAGGGAAAAAAGAATGATATGAATAATACTTACATTATTTATACTTCTTATCAGTTTCATTCAGCGAAAATTAGTAAATTCTGAGACTTACCTGAAATAAATAATGGTTTACATGAAAAATAGTAAAAGGAATTTTATTTATAGATAAAAAGTAAGTTAGTTAAAAAAAGTCTCTTCCATAAATATTATTCAGTTTAATAATCAAAATAATTAATTTTTTTTAATATTCGAGAAATCATATAAAGGTCAACATTATCTGCCGTTTTGTTCATTTTTATGTTATGAAAGTATTTTGTGGGACAAAGGCAACGGGTAGCTTTACATTTATATAAATGACAATTAATTATATTAACTCAAAGCTTCAATGCGTCAATTGAAATTTGCTTTAAGCCTTATGTTATTAATATTATAATTATAATTTATTGATTTTCTACTTGTATTTGTAGGTGCCTATCATTTAAGGCGTAAGATATTCAGAGCAGAGCATGACGATTAATATTTAGGTCAATACATATTAAGTATAAAATTATAGCAATACCTGACTAATATTTACATGGAATTGAAGAAAACATTTTCTACAAGAGATGCTAGCGTTGTACAAATGGATAAATAAGGATATTTTGTAGAGAAGTCGCGTTTTACCGAGTTTGGATAACAATCGCCGTGTGCTTTAATGGAGTTGTCTTAGTCTTGGATTCAAAATTCATAGTCTTGGATAGAAAAGCGTCTAGAATAGAAATATTGTAGTCTTTGATGGAGAAGCTGAGGTCTTGGATAGAATAGTCGTAAGTTACGTATAGGGAACACCCGCTCTGCAGACATCACAAACATGAGCAGTAATTTTCTTTATAATACCTTCCATTTTTCCTCTCCTTGTTATTTCCCCAGTTGCTTAAGCCTGTTACTCTGCTAAATTTTAGGTTTGTGATTGTTATTATTAATAAAAGTGCTTTTTAAAACGGCTTTCACGCGTACTTTATATTCAACTGGCGCCCGAACAGCGACTTACCAGAAGTTTTCATTTTCAAGTGTGACCTATTTCCCAGAATTTTGAAAACTTTGGATTTTAATCCTTAACTGCTTATTACCCAAAGAATAGTGAAGCGTAGCACTTTTATTGATAATAACAATTACAAACTTAAAATTGATCAGAGTAACAGGCTACATATACTAGGGAAATGACAAGGAGAGGAAAACAGGAAGGGACTATAAAGGAAATAAATGCTGATGTTTGTGATGTCAGCAGAGCGGGTGTGTCCCTAGACGTAACTGTAGTCTTAGATAGAAAATCTGAGGTCTTGGAAAGAATAGTCTCAGCCTTTGATAGAAAAGCCGCAGTCCTGGATAGAAATGTCTTAGGCTTGGATAGAGAAGTCTTAGCCTTTGATAGAAAAGTCGCAGTCTTGGATAGAAATGTCTTAGGCTTGGATAGAGAGATGTCTTAGTCTTGGATAGAGATGTCTTAGTCTTGGATAGAAAAGCCGCAGTCTTGGGCAGAAATGTCTTAGGCTTGGATAGAGAAGTCTCAGCCTTTGATAGAAAAGCCGCAGTCTTGGATAGAAATGTCTTAGGCTTGGATAGAGAAGTCACAGCCTTAGATAGAAAAATTTGCCAACTAGTCTCTGCCTGTACACTCTACTTAGTTGTAAATACGTCAGAAACTCAGGAGACCTGAGTTCAAAACTATGAAGATTCCTATTTCATATTCACCAATAAAAAATAATTAAAGTCTGTAAGATTCATCTGACTTGAAGCAATTCTTCTCTCTCGGTAAGGCCTATTTCAAATCCGATTACGAACTGTGCTAAGCTAATCCACTTTGGAGCTTAAATTTGAACTAATAACCTGGGACGGGGAAGATGGAATTGAAATCATGTTTGCCAACTTGATAATTCCTTCATCAGTAATTGAAAATAAATTGGCTCAAGAATCTCTTCCTCAACCTTCATAATGGATTATCTAGAGAGGCTTTCTTTTTATTGTAGATAAATCTTTTCTTGGAAATTCTAAGGATTAAGGCTGCTTTAAAAAGGGGACTTCTGGCAGAATTATCCCATTATCCGATTGCATTAGATGGGACTTACAGGCTCAAGGAGAGTTAAGAAAACTAAAATTAAAAAGAAATGGAAGAAAAATATTGAAGAAAAAGAAAAGAAGATTTTAAGTGAAATATAATTTCTAATTAAGAGTTAAAAATAACTTAATGCTTAAAATGAAATTTCGTGATAAAGAAAATACATAAATTGCACGAAATACAATATGATAACGTTATGCACAGAATTAAAATGCCTTAGTTCAAATCACTTATATGTATGTGCTCTCAAGTTCATATTATATTTGGTATAAGAAGTTTAAATAGAAAATAACATACAAAATTTCACAGTTTCTTCTTAATGAACACACAAGTTGAAGGTTAAAAATTGAAAATAAAATTGTCAATTTGAAGATTTTATAAAATTTGTCGACATACTCTCGTACTGGTTCGATTTCAACCATTAACTAATTTAATATTTAGTTTAACATGTATGTATGTGTGTGCGCCTACGTTTGTGTGTGTGCGTGCGTGGGTGTGAGTGTACGTGTGTGGGATTGATGAACACTTCCTTGAAGAGCACATACTCAGTATAAAATTTCCCTTGAGTTAGTTAATACTTGGTCAAGTATCGAGCATTCGCTAGAGAGCGTGCTCGGCACTGATAACCTTTTTAAAATAATAGTAAATGTCATTGGATTTTAGCAGATTATTCTTAAGGGAAATCAGGGCAATTGAGCTTGTACTCATAACTCGATTTTCAAAACATTTTCCTCAAATGTCCATATATCCTTCCCAGGAGATGAAGAAAATAAGATCCGCTCAAAACTTTATACATGTATACATACACGTGTGTGTAACCTTGTCTATATCTTGCTCTAGCAATTGCAATTCATGTTTGATCATTACAAACGTCGCTACATAAAATTCCATTTAATACTGTCACATCAAGTTCGTTAACGAGAGGGCTGATAGTGAAGCCAATCTCGGTCATTCCTTGGCGTCTGCAACACCAGTTCCTCTCACTCCAAACGAGATTGCTGCACCTCTGATTGAAGACATCAACAGGAGCTGGAAGGACTTGTGGGAGGAGTCCGATTGCAGCAAGTTGAAGATGGTGAAGAAGGACCTTGCGGCATGGGAGTCTTCATCGAGACACCATCGTGGGAGGAGGTGCTGATTTGCAGGCTCCGGCATGGCCACACTAGGCTGACACATCTCCATCTAATTAAAGGTAGGAACACTCCCTCCTGTGCAGTGTGCCGCAAAAACCTTACTGTTAGGCACATTTTAGAAGAGTGCAGGAAATACAGAGGCATCCTGGCTGACCTCGGTATTCCAAGGAACCTTGGCGACGCCCTAGCAAACAGTAGAGCGGCCACTGACAGGGTAATAAGGTTTCTCCATTTAAGAGGCCTTTCCAGCCACATATAGCTAAGGTTTCTCCTCTTTTAACGTTATTGTGAGAGTTTTGGTTAATGTTTATTTTATCTGTTATTTTAATGGTTATCTTAATAGGCTTTAAGCTCGATGTTTATATTTATGGATTCAATTTTAATATTTATTTTGATAGCTCGAACCTTATTGTTATTTTAATGTTTTTTTTTTTTTTTGAAATAAGCTTTAAGTTGGATGTTTATATTCTATAGTTTTAATTTTAATATTTACTTGTATAGCTCTAACCTTGTTGTTATTTTAATGGTTGTATTTATAATGCTCTTTTAATAATCTCTAGGCTTAATGTTTATATATATAGTTTTTTTCCCTTAACTTTGTTGTTATTAATGGCTGTGATTTCGATGTTTTTTTTTTTTGTTTTTTCTCTCGTGATGAGCTTTAAGTCTTATGCTGTCATGTAATAGTTAATTAGAGATGTAGTCCATAAGTTATTCTGCCTTAATGGGTCGAAATGGTTTCTGTGATACCGGCAAGTGGGTGTAGTGTACAGGCATACGGCCGAAACCCCCCTTACCAAAAAAAAAAAAAAAAAAAAAAAAAAAAAAAAAAAAAAAAAAAAATGGTTAAAAAAAAATGTAAAAAATATTTGCATATTTATATATATATATTAAAAAAAATAAAAAAGTCGGCCTAGCATGCGTGTGCCTGGGACTTCCCATGACTGGGGAACTCAAAGACGGTGTGTAGAGTGTTGGGCATTGATAACCGTGCAGTTTTTTGCCCAAAATCAAACAAACAAACAAAGTTCGTTAACGGCTAATATTGTGCAGGGTAGAATCGGGGTGTATTTCAAGTGGAAGAAAATCAGAAATCAAAAATTTTCCTTTACTATGAGTCTGTTAGTAAAATTGTATGTAATCAATATTTTTGCAAACGTTCTATAAATGGTGTCAATTGAATATTAACCTAGATTTTTGCATTTTAAAATTTTCAGCTGTCAGTAAACCTCTACTTTTAGTAATCGTTCTTTAGCAATAAGCAAATGTACATAATGAAAACTTATTATCCAAGCTTTAATATCAAATACTGTTTGAAGGGCCTGTACTAGACGGGATACATTCAAATGTGTTGTCTGATGACGCCATCAATTAAGAGTTTTAAAAAAAATAGTGAATACATGTTGAGATAATTAGTATGTCGTAACAGCACGTGGGAACATTTTCTTAACTCACGCAGCTCCGGATTTATGGAGTATTGTCCCGTTTATTTTGTAAATATTTATAAATAAGACAAAGTGAGCTGGGGAGAAGAGTGCATCTGCCCCGACCTATTTCTCAGTGCATTAGTGGTAATCTCCTGGGAGCGGGCCAACGGATTTAGATGCCAAGCTTTTCAAATGTCAATGGTTCACTCAGACACCCATCAGCTATTGTTGCCAGCCATATGCAAATATTGCCAATACATCACTCAATAAAGGCCGTCTCCATTCTTATTTATTTATTTAGTGTATTTATTATCACTTTTCATTGGTACATAGATGTATTGTCAATACAAAAAAGAGTATTGACCCTTTGTTTTCGCTTCTAAAATTTTTACGCAAGCTGATTTCCTCATCTAAGCTGTAGCTGTGTGCACTCAAATTTCTTCAAATTCAATCAATCGTTTTCATTAAATGACAAAAATGAGGTCCGTTCAAATTTTTGTTCTCTCTCTCTCTCTCTCTCTCTCTCTCTCTCTCTCTCTCTCCAAATATATATATATATATATATATATATATATATATATATATATATAGTCTAATAGTTTAATAGAAACCGCGGACGTTTTAAACATTTTGTTTAAAGAATAATATTTTAAACCCCCCGCCACTCCCCCCCCAATATCAAGAATAATGCAATAGAATAAGCTGCATAACTTTCTTAATGAAGTCAAATTAATATGTTATTGGTTGTTTCGCTTTATGATTATTACGAGTTTTAATTTTTTTATCACTTTGATTGTTTGCTCATTCTTTATGTATATTATTTGTGTTTTGGTTTCTTTTTCTTTTATTTTAATTTCAATAACAAATTTATGAACTTGACACCTATGAATTTTTATGTATTATGAACATATCCTATGTTATATACTATCGTAATATGTTACATGTAAATAAACGCCCTTTGTGCATGGCTAATTTGCAAAAGATATATATATATATATATATATATATATATATATATATATATATATATATATACATATTGTAACTGTCGAGCCTTAGAGGTACTCCGCTGTCTCTCTATATCTATGAAATCAGAGTGATTAGTACTGGGCTTTAAAAGAGGTAGCAGCACCGCACCTGTCAAGGGACTGACAGCGGAGCCCTGTGAATCCAAAGGTCAATTGAGGAGGACAGGAATCGTGAGTCGACTCCCAAGATGCAAACAGAGTAAGTGTTTCTTTAATTATCTAGCCTAATTTTGCTATATCTCTGATTAAATAGATAAATTAGCTCTTATAGCAGAGATGGTGGAAACGGGAATGCTTGCCGTGCAAAATATGACCCTGAGAAGTAGCCGGTAAATAGATTAAATTTAAATAATAATAATTATAATTAACCTTTCATTATATAAAATGGCCCCAACGTGAAAGGGCACGGCTTAAACATTTTTTTTAAATTTAAACATTTAAAATATTTATTTTGGTTATTCATTTAAAAAAAAAATTTTTTTAATTAACATAGATTATAAAAATGGATATTAATACTAATAGCAAAAGTTTTGAAGATAGGATTAGTGATGTAGAACAGGAAAGTAATAATTTGGATCTTGAAAATCTATCTATTGAAAGTGAACCGTTAGAGGGAACACAGACCAATAATATATATAAAGATCAGGCTAGATATATAATTCAATTAGAGGATTCGGGAATACCGTTATCTACTGAGATAGAAAATTTGAGCATTTTGGGTTTTGAACAACCGCGAGGTACTTCTACCAGAATAATAGATAATTTAAACGATTTAAAAGGACAAAAAGAGGTCAGTAGGCCTATCGAAAAAGATCAAAACATGCTGGAAGCTATAATGAACTTAATAAAAGCAGGAAATACTAAATTGGAAGATAAACTAGAAGAAAATAATAACAAACTAGATGAATTTGAACAAGAAGTTAGAAATAGTATTGAATCATTGAAAATAGATATCGAACAAACTCGAGTAGATGTATCAAACGTGAGAAAAGAATTTCTGAATGAGATAAATAATCTTAAAAACGAAAATGAAATAAACTTAAAATCTTTAGAGAATAGGTTAGCAGGTGAAACAGAAAATTTAAAAAAAAGAAACCGTTCAGACTAGAGGACTACTAAAAACGGAATTAATGGATGAAATGGATGCCAAAATAATAGAAACCCGACAAGAACGCCATCAACAGAAAAACTTAATTCGGAATGAATTAAAAGGGGAAATTGAGCATGAAAAGATTATTCAAGGGAAGATAAATGATCAAATAAATCTAAACATTCAGAAAATAACTCACGAAAATAAACAAATAATTGAAGATAGATCGTTAATACAAATAGAGAATTTATTAGAGACAGATTTTAAAATAGGAGGTATAGCTGATGAAATGGAAAATATCCGGCAAGAATTAAAAATACTTCAGATAGGTCATTTGCCCAACTGTAAAGAAATTAGAGTCAATCCTGAAGCGAGATGTCCTAAATTTAGTGATAGTCGACAGGAGAGCCCTACTGACTTTCTGTCTGAATTAGAAAATTATTTTAACATTTATGGAGTTGATACATGGGGAAAACAAGAGTTAATTATTTCAGAGTGCATGAGGGGAGTTCCCAGAACTTGGTGGCTGATTGAAAAGGAATTTATTAGAAATTTCATTCATTTTAAAGAAAGATTTTTAAATAAATATTGGGGAGAAGATAGGCAGGATGAATGTAGAAATCAAATTATCAATGGGAAATATATCCCAGGAGAAAATTTAACTATGGATGATTATGCCAGGAAATTATTTAAAGACTGTAAATATCTTAATCCACCTTTTCCTGAGTCTTATCAAATAAAATGCATAATAAAACACTTCCCATGGCAAATACAATGTATCTTGGGGGTCGGCCAAATAAGTAATAAAGAGAAATTTCTTGACCTTTTACAAAAATTACCAGCTCAGGATATCAGGAGGGGAACGGATGGAGAAGAAAATCGTGAGAATGAGGGAAACAACCCAAATAGAGTAAGAAATAGACAAAGAGAATTTTCGATAGAGAAAAGGGATCGAAATTCATGGAGTAGTCCACCAGGTTTGACAGGAGACATAGTCATTTCCCCCCCTAGTAATAGCATTCATCCAAGAAACCCGGATAATGTTTCCCGACAATTTTATAATAGTAGTGGGAATTCAAATGACAAACCACTCAACAAAAATTTTGGAAGAGGTAATGGGAGATTTGAAAATAGAAATTATAACGGTCAAAAAAAAAAAAAAAAAAATTAAATTAGTAATATAGAAATATATAATATATTTATTGTTATAAATAAAAAGAAAATTTAGTAATATAAAAAAAATAAATAAAATTATATAATATATTCCATTGTTATAAATAAAAAAAAATAAAAAAAATAAAATAATATATCGTGTTATAAATTAAAATAAAAACAATGTTCAGTAAAAAAAAATAAATAAATAAAAAAAAAATGAAAATAAACTAAAAAATTAAATAAAAATAATATAAAATATAATTTTTTTTTCTCTTTGGGGGGCATATGTAACGGTCGAGCCTTAGAGGTACTCCGCTGTCTCTCTATATCTATGAGATCAGAGTGATTAGTACTGGGCTTTAAAAGAGGTAGCAGCACCTGTCAAGGGACTGACAGCGGAGCCCTGTGAATCCAAAGGTCAATTTAGCAGGACAGGAATCGTCAGTCGACTCCCAAGATGCAAACAGAGTAAGTGTTTCTTTAATTATCTAGCCTAATTGTGCTATATCTCTGATTAAATAGATAAATTAGCTCTTATAGCAGAGATGGTGGAAACGGGAATGCTTGCCGTGCAATATATGACCCTGAGAAGTAGCCGGTAAATAGATTAAATTTAAATAATAATAATTATAATTAACCTTTCATTATAATATATATATTCACACTGTAATTCGCAATGTTCCTCTCCCCGTTACCAAACTCAAGTTTTAAACGTTTTATATAAAACTATAAGTCGAGTTCGTTAATGGCAAAAATCATACCAGAGGATGGGAGTTTAGAGGATGAAAAATTTTGAAATTCAAAATATCCCTTTTTTTATTGGATTTAATGATTGAATTGATCCAGTCTTATCCGTCAACGATTCCTTCAAATGTTCATCAATTCTACCTAAGAGATGACAAATCTTTTTTTTTATTTATTCATTTAAATGAGTTCCTCAACACCGGTGATTTACTCATAATTAAATTGAGCACAAAAAAGTGAATAGCAAAAAAAATCGAAAGAAGGAAACGGAATAGGAGTGAACAAAGGTGGTTTTGGTAGGTTCAGTGGAATACCATTTTTATATGAAACAAACAATATTGTATGGAAACATCAGGATGGTGAAAATAATATAAATGAAAATGCAAGTATCGTCTGGGGGAGGGGGGCAGGAAGGAAAAAAAAAATTATAATAAATTAATTATAACTTATAATTATAATTATAAAATACGGAAAAGAGAGAAACAAAGAAATGAATACATAAAAAAAATAAAAGAAAGAAAAAAAATAGGAAAAAGAGAAAACCAAAAAAATGAATAAATAAAAAAAGGGGAGGGAAAGGGAAACCAAAACATAAAAATAATAATAAATAAAATGAACGTTTATACACCCTGCTAATGTAGGAAGGAAGTGAGGAGTGGTGTGTGTGAGTGTGTGTGTGTGTGTGTGTGTGTGTGTGTGTGTGTGTGTGTGTGTGTGTGTGTGGAAATTGTAGATGACAAATCTGAGGTGCGTTCAAATTTATATGTATGTATCTGTATAGTTAGTTCTCTGTTACCGCTCTATCGATCACAATTTTCGTTTGATCCCTAACAAACTCTATTTAAAAGCATTTAATGTAAAGCTGAAGATCAAGTTCGTTAACGAATTCGATAGAGAGGGGGTATAAAGGGGGAGAATTTAGAAAATTCGATATATCTCCGATATTACACCTCGGATAGAACCGGATAGAAAACTTCTATTGAGCCTATCTTATTGCATATTTAATTGAATATACGTTGTTAGTACGCAACTTTTAGTTTTTAGCAATCAGTGATCCTCCACTACTACTCATATCACATTAGCAATAGGTTTTTAATATCATGAACCGATTTATGAAAGCTTAAATACCAAATATAATTTTTATTGAACTTTTACCTTCAGTGAACATGCAACATTAGGACACACATTGTTAGATGACATTATCAAATACGAATTTACTTTCTTAACTCAAAAATGTTTATTGTGTATAAACAATACTAGATATTCAATTGTTTAATTCAACGCTAAAGATCATATTAGTTATTGGCTAAAACCGGACGATGAATAAGGGGTGGGACCTATGGAGTTAGAGAGGGAACCCGAAAATTCATATCTCCGCTATTATGAGTGGTATCGAAAAATGTTATAGAACAAATTTTGTTTACCTCTTGATGCTTTACAATTGTAGTTTTATACGTTTTCTCCTTACTCAAATATCAAGCAAGTTATTCCCATTCCTTGCTGACCCACGGCCACTTTATGACAAACAAGGACACACCGACTTGTAGACATTGTAACGAAACTAACTGTACATATCACATATTGACTAACTGTCCACGAAGAGACAATTTAGACATACCACATGAGTTACAGGAACTTTTGACCGATAACAGTAATTATATAGACTCAATCATTAAACATCTAAAAGACATTAATATTTACAACACACTATAATCTACAATTTCTACACACTACTCCTCACTTTTTTCCTACATTAGCAGGGTGTATACACTTAAGGGAAATCAGCTATTGAGGTCGTACTCATGACGCGATTTTCGAAATAATTCTTTAAAGGTCCATCCATCCTACCCATGAGATGACGAAAATGAGGTCCGTTCAAAAATATATATATATATATATATATATATATATATATATTTGTCTGTTAACGCTCTAGCGGTCGCAATTTTTGTTTGATCGTTACCAAACTCGATATTTAAACGTTTTATGCTAACAGACAGATCAAGTTCGTTAACGGCTGAAATCGGACCAGTGAGAGTGGGGATTTTCGAAAATTCAAAATATCTCTGTTACCATACGTCGGATCAGAAAATTGTATAGAACTAATCTTATTGCAAATTAAATTTACTATAAATAGTGTTCTATACATTTATTCTCTATCTTGAATATTAGCCGAGATATTTGCATTTTTATTAAATGTGGCCGATAACGGACGAGGGTTTCCCGCCAAAAGCTAGTTCGGCCCTTTGCCGTAACTGTTCGGCTCTCGTATGGAGATTTTCGTTTGGGGAAATGTGCTTAGTTTACGCAGCCCCTGCGACTTTTTTTTGTTTCCCTTTCCTTTTTTTTTATTTATTCATTTTTTTTGTCTTTTCTTTATTTTATTTGTTTTTATTTAATCATCTTTTTGGTTTTTTCATTTCCTTATTTTAGTATTATTTTTTTTTTAATTTCTTTCTCCTCTTCTTCCATTTTCATTTATATTACTTTTTTTTTCACAAGCCAGATGTTTCCATATACAATAATCTTTGTTTCATATAAAACTAGTATGTCAATGAACCGAATCTAACCACCGCCTTTTGCCATAGTTCACTCCTTTCCGTTTCTTTTTTTTTCCCCCTATTCGCTTTTTTTTGTGCACCATTGAATAATGAGTATATCGCCGGCGTTGCGGAACTCCTTTAAATAAATAAATCAAAAAAATGCCCACTCCTGCATATCCGATTTTGACTTAGAAAGACTTAGTGAATATATGGGTCGATGTTCCTACTAGTGTGCCATTCCAGCATGTGAGAAACCTCTTTGTTTACGTATCTCCAGCGCGATGGACCTTTTTTTTTTTTTTAAATTTGTTTCTGAACTAAATTGCTAAAAAGAGAGTAAAAACACAGTGTTTTTTCTGATGCAAGAGAAAAACTGCTCATTTAGAGGGCGGATTGGAGTAAAGTTTGTCTGGAGGACATGTTTGAGTTTGAGAAATGGCTCACTCTGAAGTTTGGAAGTTGATGCATGGCGTAGATTATGGGACCTTGTGGTGAGCTTTACCCAAACACATTTATCCGGGGTTTCTTCTTCTCAGCTGACACATATTAAAACACGGCCGGTTAAGCTTCTTTCTCAAGCCTGTTAAATATTTTAAGATATACAGTTGACGGGATTAGCTCTTCAGCTGGAACAGTTTAATAATAGTATCAGTACAACCTTATCAGTATGATATCAGTCATCAACTGGCAGGCCTATCAGCTGATAAGAACCTAATCGTGGCTTTTAAAAACTGGTACAATGATTTTCAATATATTAATGAAGAATGACAGAAAATAGCTATTGCTTCATAATAGATTTTTTAAGCAATTTTGGTGAAATCAGCTGAAAAATCCTAAAATGTTGATTGATCCTAACTACATGATAAAAAGTCCGTCACGCAGGGGCTGCGTAAACTAAGCAGATTTCCCAAGTTCTGGTATAACACACTTTTGATCTCATCTCATCATGTTCTCTCTATTTCTATGTAAAATCGATGAGTAGAAAGGTGGAGGGGGGACTACTAAAGCCTGAAACAAGAAAGTTCTAATAACTCACTTAATACTTGAGTTATGAAAAAATGAAGTGAGAAACAGTTGTAAACCATGTATAGTTTAACAAGGTTGGGTCTTTAAAATTTTACAATCTTACTAATTATAACATAGATATCTAGTTTGGTAACGATTAGATAAAATTGCGACCATGAGAGCGTTAAAAGGCAAATATATGTAAAGATTTGAACGGTGCTCATTTTTGTCATCTCCTGGGTAGGATGGATGGACATTTGCAATTTTGAAAATCCCGTCATGAGCACAATATCATTACCTGATTCCCTTAGGGGAAATCTGCTAAAATGTCATTCGTTCTAAGTTTTATATATAGACCCACCCTGAACCCATTATGACCATTTTCATCTTGACGTCTGCACTTGCGTATCTCGCATACTGCATAAAGGACTTTAAATTTAGAATCCGATTTGACAAATGCAACAAGATAATCAGAAATTTTTTTGAAAATCTATTCACTAGTGAAAAACTGGAATTCTTACATTAGCTAAATTTTAAGAAGTGAAATCATTCAATTTTTAAATTATCTACTTGTCAAATTAATGGAAGGCATATTAAATTATTTATTTTATATGTGACTAATTATTTCCATTGATTGTTTCAAAAATGTTTTAAATTATAATACCTTCTTTTTAATTCTTTTATATTTTTTAAAGTCTTTTAAAAGTGAATTACATTTGTACATAAATACATGTGATGTGCTAAGCTGAACGGGGCATTTAGCAAATAAACTATAGGATTACTTCAAAGAGTAAATAAATAAAAAAGAAAATCAACGAGTTCAGAGAAGGTAAAAGCGGATAATTGCGTTTGAAATCTAAATACCAAAAATTTAATTAATTATTTTGTCTTCCAAATATTTTTTTAACTGTATAACCTTTGTTAAATTTATTTTTCTTACTTTTGTTATTATTTACTCACCTTTTATTGTTTTTACGCTAATTTGTTATTTCCCGACACCTTCATTGGTTAAAACAGCTCAATTGAACTATCTAGGCTAGGGGTCTCCAAACTTTCCAGCCTTAGGGCCATACTGATTACTCCAGTAAGTTCCGAGGGCCAAAACCATATTATCATTGTTGCCGGTATGTTTTTATTTAAAATGTATAAAATGTTAGTTGGATTCATTTCAATAATTTGTTAGTTATTATATACTGAAGTTAAATTTTCTGCATATTATAGATGTCTTTACTCATTACAATTCTGTGTTTCTTTACCCAACTTATAACAAAAACAATAACAATAAGCCTACAACAATGTTATGAGTAGTTAGGCCATGACCATATCAATATAGATGTCATATTAATAATTATTCAACATAAAATTAGAATACTTCAGTAAACTAAATTTAATTTGCTATAAAAAATATGTTCTCTAAAAGGAGTTTTCAAGTATGCTAGCTCTCCGTGGGCCGGACAAATCTGTCCGCGGGCCGGGCAAATCTGTCCGCGGGCCGGATGTGGCCCTCGGGCCGTAGTTTGGAGACCCCTGATCTAGATAATAAGTACAATTTCTTTATTGTCATTTTGATAATTAACTTTTCAACCAAATATTTAATGGATTAAATTGAAATATTAAAATTGATAAATCATTGGGAGGACTAAATGTTTCTTCTGGAGTATCGCTGATTTCCACGGCCGCTTAAATATTTGTTATTCATTTTCCTCAGCCCAGGACGATAATGTGTTCAAAGCAGTGCCTATGACAAAGCTGTATCGTGCCTGACTGAGAAATGCCCAGTAGGTTGGTAACTGAGTTTGACATATGAGGTGATCTATCTAGTCCTAGCTGCCGATGGTTGACTCATGACTCACAGCTATTTGCCAGCCTCTAGCACGGCTCGTTAGTCCGCTTAACCGCCTCCCATTATTCCCTTCCTCGAATAGCGCACATTTTCAGAATTCGGGGGACTAAGTCTTGAAGCAGATTTCCCTTATGGGAAAATTCAAAATATTTCCTCTGTTATGAGTTGGATTAAAATAAAAGTCCGTCTCGCAGGGGCTACGTAAACTAAGCAGATTTCCCACGTGAAGTTTTACAATAGAGAAATTTCACGAGAGCCGAGCAGTTAAGGAAACGGCCGAACTAGCTGTTGGCGGGAAAGTCACTCGTCCGTTAGCCGCCCAAAGTTAATATAAGTCCGTCATGCAAGGGCTGCGTAAACTAAACAGATTTCCCACGTGAAGTTATACAATAGAGAAATCTCCATACGAGTGCCAAACAGTTACAGCAAATGGCCGAACTTGCTTTTGGCGGGAAATTCCGTCATCCGTTATCGGCCCACAATTAATAAAAAAACAAATGTCTCGGTTAGTATTCATGATAGAGAATAAATGTATAGAGCAATATTTATAGTAACTTTAATTTACAATAAGATTGGTTCTATACAATGTTTTGATCCGACGTATGGTAACGGTGATATTTCAAATTTTCGAAAATTCCCCCTCTAACAATTCTAACTTTTTGCATAAAACGTTTAAATATCGAGTTTGGTAACGATCAAACAAAAATTGCGACCGCTAGAGCGTTAACAGACAAATATATATATAATTTTGAACGGACCTCATTTTCGTCATCTCCTGGGTAGGATCGATGGACATTTGAAGAAACTTTTAGAAAATCTATATATATATATATATTTGTCTGTTAACGCTCTAGTATATATATATATATATATATATATATATATATATATATATATATATATATATAATTTTGAACGGACCTCATTTTCGTCATCTCCTGGGTAGGATCGATGGACATTTGAAGAAATTTTTCGAAAATCGCGTCATGAGTAGGACCTCAATAGCTGATTTCCCTTAAGGGAAATCTGCTAAAATGTTACAGAAACAATTTTGATAATCTATTGATGCTCTACAATGATTGTTCTATACTTTTTTTCTTAACTCAAATTTAAGCGAGTTTTTCTTACTCTGTTCATTTCAGCCTTCAGTAAGCTCCTACTCATCGGATTTTTATTAAAACACAGGTATATAAGGTGAGATGAGATCATTTGTGCGTCATACCAGCACGTGAGAAATGTGCTTACCATACAAAGCCACTGCACGAAGTACCTTTTAATTTATCAATAACACACTTGAAATTTCTTCGATTTTTTATTGGTTAAAAAAAAATATGTTACATAACTAATTAGGCAGAATTATATACATAAGACAAGGAACTAATAAGGCAATATATAATAAATGAACAGGCATACAAATTAACCAACCTTTCTAGGTTTTCATATTTTGAAAAATGTCCCCTTGATGGGGAGCTACACAGTTTAGAACGCTTTTGGTATGAAAATAAATAAAATGTACTGTATGTTTAAAAACATTTCTTTTAACCCAGTATGCGTTAACATTCAATCTATCCAATCACACATACACACACCCACACACACACTTAAATATGTATACCGTGTGAGGAATTAATTTTGATTTTTTTTTTGCTGGTTTGTATATAACTATTAAGTAACATAAATTTCCATAGGCTACTTGCCCTCCGCAAAGCACACTTTATTGTGGTCTACTTCATAAACAGATATTGATACATTCCGAGGATTATTTACAACTTCTCAAGACTTTAAGCATGCCATTGTAGTTCTAATTTCATTGGAAGTCAAAATTCAAAATAAACTAAGATTTGTAAATAAAATCTTGGTTTTCTCATATTTCATAGCTTTTTCCCACCCTCTCTCTTAACTAAATATTCTATCGTTCCTGTTCCTGTTGCAAATTCATTTTAAATTGCTCCTCCTTTTAATTTCGACCTCTCCCAGGCCTTTCTTTAATTAAAAGTTAAAAATGAAATATTTCCGGGCCGTTTAAGCTTCACCGTCATTGCTGGCTTTACTTTAGCCCGCGCTCTGCGCCATTCCTTCAATTTGTTGCGTTATTCGAACCTAGTGGGCGGGATGAATCAAAATTCGAGACAAAGAAGTAGAGCGACGACCTCTCAAAAGTATAATAAAAATTCATGGGAGTATTAAGGAGAAGCTCAATTAGAGAGTGGAGGCGCTGTTCAGAGCCGTTAATATCAACGGCCAGCATAAAGGGCCAAACTTTGTAGAGGAAATTAATTTTGGGGTCTTTATAAGGTACATATAACCTAATGAGATGGTTTTTAAGTCCTTTACAAAGCCCCAGCAAAATTTTAATATCAAGGGAAACAGGCATAATCCTAAATGGTGAAAATAATGAAATCCTTGCTACACAAAGGGTGTTTTTATTTCTTGTTGCCCAAGAAATTATATTCTACGGGTACTTCTCTGTTACTGAAGATTTATCAATTTTTTAAACAGGTAAGGGACACACCAGAAGCCTTTAACAAAATTTCAAAACATTTGATATTAATCGTATAAATGTTTATTTAATATTATGGCTTTTTGTGTGTTGTTGTTTTTTTATCCATCACTAAAGTACGAAATTCTTTTCATATTAACTCATACCAAGAAACATCTTATTCATTCATCACTAAATATCCCATTCGTTAATGGCTGACTCCGGACACAGAGTAAGGGTGGTTTATAAGGGATAAAGATTTGAATATTCAATATATTTCCATTATCATAAGTTGGATCGATAAATTGTATAATTCCAAGGTTTTTAACTACTGATGTCATACTATTGTTGTTCTATACATTTTATCGTAACTCAGATAATAAGCGAGTTAATCGTACTTTCTTGCTACTTTCTCAGCCTCAGTGAACACCCTCCTACTACTCGCCGCCGGCTTAAGGGTCGGGCAACCCGGGCGACTGCCCGGGGCGACGCAGCCAGGGGGGCGACCAAACGCCCAAGTAGTGAAAAATTTCGTTTTCGATTTTATAAAGTTAATATTTTGTATTCTCTTGCGTAAATTTCTTTTATAAACTTTTTTAATATAAGCTAACTCAAAAACACACAATGTATAAAAAGACATCTGTGGCAGCAGGCCAATGGACGTTTTGAAGTACCTCACTAAGAACAGGTTATGTGAGAACTTCCCTAACCTGTGTATTGCACTTAGAATAGTTCTAACTCTACCAGTGAGTGTAGCTTCTGGAGAAAGAAGTTTCTCAAAACTGAAGCTAATCAAAAACTACTTGAGATCCAGCATGTCCCAAGAACGACTAATAGGACTCTCTCTCATGTCAATTGAATATGACCTGTTGCAAAAAATTGACGTTAACACTTTCATTAAAGACTTTGCAGAAAAAAAAGCTCGAAAAGTTTTATTTTAAGTTTAATAGATAGTATTAAGTTTATCTTTGTTAAATATGCGTATATGTAAAACTACTTAGACTAAAATCTTCATTTGTTAAACCCCTTTTCAACTCTTTAACTTACCCTTTTCAACGAAAAACGTATAGCCTACTATAATGTATGCAAAAAGGTGATGGCCTACATACTTTTTCAGTCATCTTATCTTTTCACTTGAAAATATGATAATATTTTGATTGATAACTACCACTTAAGATGCCTCAAAACTCAGTATTCTAAACCCTATTTTGAACATATTTCCGGGGGAGGGCCCCCGGACCCCCCTTTTTTTAGGGGGGGAGTGACAAAACGGTTGTTTGCCCGGGTCAGTATTTTGCCTTGAGCCGGCCCTGCTACTACTAATGGGACTTTTACTTAGAAAAAGAGAATATATGAGATTACCAATATGTCATCCAGCACTGTTTAGTTTACGCAGCTTCTTAGTGGAGTGTGGCGAACTTTTTTTATCTATAACTTGATAAGGCAGTTTAACATGGCCAAAAAGAATATAGTGAGTTGATCAACTTATTTTTTTTTTTTTTATGAGACAAGTTTATATAAAAAAAGTCCGTCACGCAGGGGCTGCGTAAACTAATCAGATTTCCCGTGACGTGATGTTTTACATTAGAGAAATCTGTCTAATAACAACAGTAGTAGTAAGAATCTCTAAACCTATTCACGAGGGACGAACAGTTGCAGAAACGGCCGCCAGAGCTCTCGGCGGAAAGTACCGAACATGGCCGACTCCTACCGACCACCCTTAAGGGAAATCTGCAAAAAAAAGCTTTATGTGTTGACCAATATTTTGATATTTTTTTTTTCGGGGCTGCAAACAGGTATTTCTTTATATACCTACTACCACTATATTTATATACCAGGTTTTGCACGTTACTATTGTTAAATACAGTGTTACAAAGTAAATTATTTGTCCTTACCAAGATTAGAATGACTTAAATACTAAGGTACTTTTGTTATTGTTCTCATGGCTACACAAAGCAAACTGATTCTTATGATTATGCCTAATCTGTAAGACCACAGCCTTACATGTTTGTGTATCAGTTACATATGAGGCGCTCAGAATAATAGTGGCCTAACCCCAAAAAGTCCGTCACGGCAGGGGCTGCGTAAAATAAGCAGATTTCCCACGTGAAGTTATAGAATAGAGAAATTTCAGAATAGAGAGTCAAACAATTACGGAAAGGCCCGAACTAGCTCTTGACGGAAAACTCACGACTAGACCCGAAGTTAGCCGATCTCATCTCAGAAGCTGAAAAGAGAAAAATGCAAATATCTCGGTTAATATTCAAGATACAGAATAAATGTATATAACATTATTCATAGTAATTTTAATTTGCAATAAGATTGATTTTATATAATTTTTCGATCCGACGTATAGTAACGGAGATATTTTCGAATTTTTCGAAAATCCTCCCCCCTAAAACCCCCCTCCCACTGGTCCGAATTCATCCATTAACGAAATTGATATTTATATTTGCATTAAACTTTTATATATCGAGTTTGGTAACGATTAAACAATAATTGCGACCGCTAGAGCGGTAACAGACAAATATATATATATATCTATATATATATAAAAGTCCGTCACGCAGGGGCTGCGTAAACTAAGCAGATTTCCCACGTGAAGTTTTACAATAGAGAAATCTGCCTAATAACAACTGTAGTAGTAAGAAACCCTCTAAACCTAAAACATTATTTAGGGCGTAATAACCCAGTAGTTTCTAGCCCCAAAAAAACAGTTAACCTAACCTCTAAACCTATTCACGAGGGACGAATAGTTATGGAAATGGCCACCAGAGCTCTCGGCGGAAAGTCCGAACATGCAGATTACAAATGCAAATATCTCGGTTAATATTCAAGATAGAGAATAAATGCATATAACAATATTTATAGTAAATTTAATTTCCAATAAGATTGGTTCTATACAATTTTTTGATCCGATGCATAATAACGGAGATATTTCAATTTTTTGAAAATCCCTCCTTCTAAACCCCCCCTCCCACTGGTCCGATTTCAGCCGTTAACGAACTTGATCTTCCTTTTTACATAAAACGATTAAATACCGAGTTTGGTGACGATTAAACAAAAATTGCGACCGCTAGAGTGTTAACAGACAAATATATATATATATATATATATATATATATATATATATATATATAGATATATATATATATGTTGAACGGACCTCATTTTCGTCATCTCCTGGGTAGGATCGATGGACATTTGAAGAAATTTTTCGAAAATTCCGTCATGAGTACGACCTCAATAGCTGATTTCCCTTAAGGGAAATCTGCTAAAAGTAAGATTTGTCTAAAACCAAGACAAACTTTGTCCTTAAATTGAACTATTTTTGTATTTTTTATTTATGATAATTTAGTACTAAAAATTTGTCCTTATTAACAGTTTTGCTAGTGCTTTTTAAATGTAACACCCAATAACATGAACATTTATTAATTTACTAATAAAATGTGGGTTGGGCCACTATAATATAAACCATTTTATTAATAAATATGAAAATCATGGCTTAGGCCGCAAGGTTTAAAATTAGTAAACTCAACAATAACGCATAAAATATTTATTTTTCAAGTATAAACACCTTTAATAGTTAAAATTACAAGTTTTTAATTTTAATCATTGTCTTCTGCTAATTCGTTGTCACTCTCATCTATAGGAATCGTATCTGGGATGGACTGGCAGCTTAGAACTTTCTTGAAAAATTCGTGTTTATAATGTGGGATGAATTCCAGGAGACTTAGTAAATCTCTTTTATTTTCCACAATTTTCTTCCCTTTGGGATATAGAAGGTCCAGCGTTTTCACTTCTTTGGTGAAGAAAGGAACGTCTTCACTGTTTGAATATTTGTACAAGATTGTTTTTGGTTTATTCTCCTCATAGTGCATCCACTGTATCTTCAACCACTCTACTTTTTCCTCAACTTCCACCTCCTTGTTGTTTATTGAAGCTTTCACTTTTTGTTTTTTTCTATTGGTGATGTTGTCCAAAAGCTTCTTAACCCTCCGTCGGGCGCGTGATCTCTCAGATACAGTGTTTCTAGAAAAATATTTGCCACTCCTCCTAGCAGAGAGTGGTGGTGTAGTGCTTCGAGTTATGTGCTTTATAGGCCTCTTCCCTTCAAGGTATGTTGTGTCACTGTGTTTAACGGAGTCGTGTGTTTCACCTGTCAATAAGTTTTATCTCCTAGATACCACGCGCCCGATCTCGTAAGTTTTTTTGAAATCTGTATTTCATAAATATGTACATCAATTAAGTTTCTCTTTGTTAAATGGAATCATATAAACCTATTATTTTATTATTTTGCTCAAACATGAGCTTTCAGAAGAACTTGTACAAGGATATATTGCACGATGCAGTGAAAATAGTAGACGTTTACCAACCGAACTAAGGACGAAACTTGATGACTGCAGAGACTCATAAGAGTACACTAGCTCATTGAACCATACATTGAACTCAAGTACAGAACAGCATAAAAAAAGTCCCTCCACTACAACGAACAAAAGAAAATGAGGTGAACCAAGCAAAACTGAAAATAAATGTAGGTGTACTAATTACTGTTGTGAGATTTGCAAAAACAAAATTTGTTAACAACATAGTTTCATGCTTTGTCCTAATTGTAATGCAGTTCTGCAAAAGAAATAACAATTAAACTGGTATTTTTAAAATTTGTTGATGATTTTCATTAAGTCATATCTAAAAGTGATTTCGTGCTACTTATTTTTGATTGAAGTTATATTTAGATATTTTTTTATATTGTTCACAAACTGAAATGAAATATGTATAATTAAGGCATGTGCATTTAAACAATTCCTTTTGATATTTGTGTTTTTTAATTATATTTTAAAAATTATCGTCCACCGTTTCTTTATATTATAATTCTTGTCAATTTTAAACATTATTTACTCCTTTCAAACAAATACTTCCTCTTTTATGGTTTCTAATTACAGGCTGAACATTTTAGTGCAAAATATATATTAAAAAACTGTATTTCCGTAAAAACGGTTGAGGATGATCTGTGAGATACACGCGCCCGATTGCGGAATATTCTTGACGCGCCCGACCGTGGGTTAAAAGAAAAGAAATCATCTTTTTCCATTTTTTTTACCACAAATGGCGGTTTTCTCGCAGCTAGAATAATGAGTATCCAGTCATCAGGGACATAAACTTCTGGATGGCACTTTTTCCTTTTTTCAATCAAACCAAAGTCTAGATCACATGGTGGGTATGTATGCCCTGACACAAGAAATATGTGATCAATTTCTTTGCAGAAATATTTGGGATTTGTGACTAAATAATCACACAATGCAGCCAGCTTAATGTTCCTATTTTGGCCTCCACATTGGTCACAGTATATTATGAGCTTTGAGGTTCTAACATATTTTTCTACAAAATGTAGAATGCATGAACCTATCTCTTCAGGAACCCTGGAAGCCACCGACTCATTCCAGAGGTACATGTAGGCTTCATTTGTTGATAGATTGTGGATTCCGAAATTATAGGACCAGGAGTTGGCGTTTGTAATAAAAAGTGCCAGTCGACAGAACAGAGGAAGGTACCGTTTTCATGAGGTCAAAACTTATAACCGTAACGTCATTCAATCTGTCTTTCCCTTTGTTAGCGTCTGTCTTCATACCAGCTCTAGCTGATTCAGCTTGTCGTAAATGTAGCTCTTGCTGCATTTTAATGGGATTTTGTTCTAATGGGGGATTGCTTTTAACTTGGCATTAAAAGCATCACATTTTTTGCAGCTATCACTTACTGGTGCATGAAAATGTAGGTTGAACTTGGTGTCAAATACATGGTTAAAGATGTATTTTGAAACAGGATCATCTGGGTTTTCTTGTAAGTACAAGTTGTACATAATAGTTTTATTCAAACTAGGAGCTAAATATCTTCGGTTAAGATTTGTATTCCTTGAATAATGTGATGTGTAAGTAGGAAACTTTTTTATAAACTCAATTACTTTTTCAATCTTATGGTCAGGTGTTTTTCTATGTTCTGATGAATGTAACCCCCGTTTATCCTTCGGAGGTGTGATTTTTGCGACGTTTTTGTGCAATAGGGCACGTGTTAATCTACCATCACTTACAGCCAAGACATAGAGAAGAAAATAACTAAAAATAAGTATTTTGTACACCTCGCTTCACTGCAATTCATGTTTCAGAAGTTAATCTCAAATCTAGAACTGAATAACAAACACTTGCTTAACAAACAACTCCAGTAAACATTTGGCCCAAGCCATAACTCGGAGCAGCTGTTTTGTGGGAGGTCAATTATGTTGGTTAGGCCACTATATATTTTTCAAAGACCGCCAAAACTGTTGGTTAAAAAACAAACTGCTGCTGATATCTAGTGAAAAAATTTAGAAGGTGGCTTCGGCCACTATATATTTCATAGAACACATTATTCAGCAACAGATGCTGTGGTAACTCAAATAAGCAAAATTTGAGGGTTGGGCCACTATAATACTGAGCGCCTCATATATACTTACACAACTAGCCTCAACAAACAAGCACACCATCTGTAATAGCCTGGTCAAAAACATCTACATATACATCAAAATTCTACAACAAAATAATCCTCAAAAATACAAATACTAACAGGCACATTCAATAAATAGCAACAGACATGGTATATGAAAGGACAATGCCTAAAATTATTTATTCCAGACATTAAAGAGTATTTACGACAAAAATTAACATCAACAGATCTACTAAAATGTCTCTGCGACTTTTTTTTTGTTTTAATAGTATTATTTTATAAATAATTTCTTCATTGTATTAAAAGAAAATTCTTGTTATGTAAAATATCAGGTACATGTTATGAACAAATGGATGGACGGGACGTATGTCAAATAAACTCCTTTCCATTAGGGTAACATCGGGAAGGAAATAAATACACACACACGTACACACACACACACACACACACACACACACACATATATATATATATATATTGCTATGTTTACAAATAACTTATTTGTATCAGCTTAGACTCTTTATACTTTTTAGCAACACTTTTATTAGCCTCCTTTTTCTCAGATATTCTTTAACCTTCCCATAAAATATATACATATATATATATATATATATATATATATATATATATATATATATATATAAAATTGTAACCTCTGTCTGTACATTGATTTTTTTCGCGAAATTTTACGATAACTTTTCGTTTCACATGTCATAGACACCATAACTGCATTTTGTTTCTTTCGTGTATGTTTGTTTGTTTGTTACCTTTTCACGCATAAACGGCTGAACCGAATTTTATGAAACTTGGTATGTATATTACTACTAACCCAACTTAGACTTTAGGCTATATTAATATTCTCTGAGACGAACAAGAGTGGGGGTTATGAGGGAGGGCTGAAATTAAAAATAGCAATATTTCGTTTCCTAATGCATTTTTGGCAAATATGCACATAACAAACGTTGTTTATTTTGTTATTTGGAGTAACTTTTGTTATATACACTTTTGTCGTATACCTAAGTATAAATGAGTTATATGTTAAAAACTACTGCGGAAGTCAATTTTATTTGGCACAAAAAACTCAACCGAACTAAACCAAACTCGGTATGTGAATTAGCACTAACGCCTTCCTTTTAATAAGCCATACTAACATTTCTAGGGACGGGCAGGAGTGGGGGTTATAAGGGAGGCCTGAAATTAAATATAGTGATATTTCGTTTCCTATTGGGGTTTCGGCAAATATGCACATAACAAAAGTTGTTTATTTTGTTATTTAGAGAAATTTGCTCAAAAATTCTTTTCAATATGAACTACCAGGTACCTCACCTGGAAAAATTAATTCAAATTATAATATTTTGTCCTTAATAATTTAAATCTATGCATAATGCACAGGAGACGGGAAATATGACAATATGGAGGACAGTAAAGTCTTAAATAAAAAATTAATTTTATTATTAACAAATCCAAAGAAACGACGGCTATAAACCCTAAACACTGGGAAGGGTAAATGTCAAAATATTGTGCAAAGTAAAGCCTTGCCAAAAAAATACCATCACCATCCAGCCTCAAATGAATTTCCGGGCGAAGCCGGATATCTGAGCTAGTATAGATATATATTTGTTTCCTTCCTATAGTAACCCTATAAGAAGGTCGTTTACTTTTTGTGCAAGTCCCATGCAAGTTAGCATATCACATGCATTTCTAGTGTATTACAATTAATTTTTATATAACTTATTTCAAGAGTACGAGTTATATGAAAAGAATTAACAATAAGAACGTTGAATAAAAATAATAACATATAAAGAGAAGATTATTAGTCTTGAAAATGAAAAAGAAAAATATATATATATATATATATATATATATATATATATATATATATATATTTTAAAAATATAATAATGCTCTTAAAATATTTGCCGGAACATGCTTTTAATACAATTAATAGGTTGAATGCTTATTATAGCTGATACAACGTTTAAAATATTTATGGATATTCAATAATCTCATTTTTATTTTTCAAGACTAATAATTTCTTCATATGTTTTTATTTTTATTTAATGTTCTTATTGTTAAATCGTTTTATATAACTCATACCCTTGACGTAAATTATGTATAAATTAATTGTAATACACTACAAATGCATGTGATAAGCTAAATTGCATCGGACAAGCACTAAAAATAAATGGCTTTCTTATGGGGTTACTATAGGAAGGAAAAAATGTGTGTGTATATATATATATATATATATATATGTATAAGCGTTGGCAGGAGTTATGGTTTAAGGGAGCAGTTTTGAGAATTGCTGGCCTCTTCTGACGCTGGCTACTCCACCTTAAGCCTTCCTCTTCCATTTAAACCCTAACATTTTTCAGAGTCTCCCCCCTCCTGCTGTAATTATGGCGGTAGTTGCTCCGAGTCCAGGCCCTTATTGAGAACATGAATCACAAGCCTCTCTCCCACCCAGCCCATTCCTGAGATTTCTTCCTGCTCCTTCCCCGCTAAAGGGTTTTCCTTCAATGACGTCATTACTCACCCTTTGCCCTGGATCACATAATATACGCTTTGATACCACAAAGAAATTTTTAAATTGAAATAATGTCTCAGCTCTGATTATTAAAGTACTGTTTGTAGTGCCCATTGTTTTACAGGGACAATTTCAGAATCGTTTGCGTGGTTGACTTTTTTTTCTCAAAGACCTTAAAATTACTTAGCGAAATAATTTTGCGTCCTTTTTCCTTCGTTGTTCGACATAAAGGAAGTAATGTAATCGCGAAAGATAGAAGAGAATAAGTACTTATTGCACTTTTGACACATGGCCATTGACGTATAACACAAGAACACCTCATGACTAGGACTGAACCACCATTGTGTAATCACAATGAACTATCAAACACTTACAGACTGCAGGCTATCAATTGACAAGAACTTACCTTTCATCTCCAAGAGACACATATTTCCTACCAAATGCTAAAACATTGAACTGTAGATTTTAAAAACTCCCTTTCTGTTCCTATTACTATTCACTGGAGAAATCATAATTGTGCTTTTCTTTTACTACGACTGTAAACATTTCATCGTTTCCAGGTTTATTTGGATTTAATTATAGCGAGTGCGTGTCCAACCGCTATATATATTTTAATAGGAATTTAACAATTTACGGACAATTCTTGCAGTGTCTGACGAAAGTGTATATAACAAAAGTTACTCTAAATATCAAAATAAACAACTGTTGTTATGTGCATATTTGGCAAAAACCCGATAGGAAACGACATCACTATATTTAATTTCGGGCCTCCCTTATAACCCCCACTCCTGCCCGTCCCTAGAAATGTTAGTATGGCGTATTAAAAGGAAGGCGTTAGTGGAAATTCACATACCGAGTTTGGTTTAGTTCGGTTGAGTTTTTTGTGCCAAATAAAATTGGTTTTCGAAGTAGTTTTTAACATATAACTCATTTATACTTAGGTATACGACAAAAGTGTATATAACAACGTTACTCCAAATAACAAAATAAACAACTTTTGTTATGTGCATATTTGCCGAAAATGCATTAGGAAACGAAATATTGCTATTTTTAATTTCAGCCCTACCTCATAACCCCCACTCCTGTTCGTCTCAAAGAATATTAATATAGCCTAAAGTCTAAGTTGAGTTAGTAGTAATATACATACCAAGATTCATAAAATTCGGTTGAACCGTTTATGCGTGAAAAGGTAACAAACAAACAAACAGACACGAAAGAAACAAAATGCAGTTATGGTGTCTATGACATGTGAAACGAAAAGTTACCGTGAAATTTCGAGAAAAAAATCAATGTACAGACAGAGGTTACAATTATATATATATATATATATATATATATATATATATATATCGATTAACGTCCACTTTTTGCTACTATGGCTAAAAAATTCGAAATATCCCCGTTACTATACGTCGGATCGAAAAAGCATATAAAACCAATATTATTGAAAATTAAATATTCTGTAAATGTTGTTATATAAATGCATTCTTTATTTCGAGTATTAACCGAGATATTTGCATTTTTCAGTTTTCAGCCTTCTCCATATTGTTCAAAATCAAATATTGTTATCAAGAGACCTTTATTTTACGAGATACCTGCAAATATGTTCTCTTGTTCTCCCCCCCCCCCGCCCATACCGTTTTAAGTTCTTCGACTAGTAACATTTTTTTGATTGGGATAGAAATTACTCTGATTCATTATAAATTACAGTACTAGATATAGCTAATAGTTTTCAATAAAGTTAGGATGCTTTAGTTTAGTAATTGTTTTTCTTTCCGGTGAGAACCTGACAGACCTGTTTGTTTATATTTCAGACGCTTCCCGTCAGGAGGGGAAAGATTTCTTATTTCCGTTTGGATTTATTCAATTAACATTTACAGTGGTGTTGTTACCAGTATGTAGATTCGTCTATTATTAAACTTCACGAGGTAAATCTGCTTAGTTTTCGCAGTCCCTGTGTGACGGACTTTTTTTTTATTTCTTCCCAATTACTAAACCGTTTAATAAAAAGAGTTCTTTTCTATTATATTGTAGTATATATCTGTATATGGGAAGATGTTAACATTTGTGTAACTAGTATGAGGTTGTATGAGCCTTTGTGCTGTGAAGTGTATAATCCTTGGAAGCCGAATAGCATAGACACCTCGCATAGAGCACATTCTTGGAGTCGGTCGCCTTCTGCCCATTCATCTTCTCAGTCTTACCAACCTCATATATTTACTCCGGCTGCCTATGGAATCCAGCTATGCAACGCTAGGGCTAAATCGAGCTTTAACATTCCACAAATTACCCATTATCAGGAATGAATGAAATTATTTTAAATTAAATAACAACTATTTATTTATTAATTTCAGTATACCGAATCTTCTATTGTCATTAGCGGGAGATAGATCTTTTGTTCTTGGAACAAACGAATTTCTGTTAAAAATGCAATGAGCCTTTTAGCAGATTTCCCTTGAGGGAAATCGGCTATTGAGGTCGTACTCATGACGCGATTTTTGAAAGATTTCCTCAAATGTCCATCGATCCTATCCAGGAGATGACGAAAATGAAGTCCGTTCAAAATTATATATATGTCTGTTAACGCTCTAGCGGTCGCAATTTTTGTTTGATCGTTACCAAACTCCATATTTAATCGTTTCATGTAAACAGGAAGTTCAAATTCGTTAAGGGCTGAAATCGGACAAGTGGGAGGGGGGTTAGAGGGAGGAACATTGAAAATTCGAAATATCTCTGTTACTTTACGTCGGATCGAAAATTTAAACCAATCTTATAGCAACTTAAATGATCTATAAATATTGTTCTATACATATTTTCAGTATTTTCAATATTAACCAAAATATTTGGATTTTATAGTTTTCCGCTTTCAGTAAACCCCCACTCCCAGTTATGTTATATTAATAATAACCTGTTATATCATGAACCTTATCATAACCATTACAAGGTTAAATAAGGAATATTGTTTCATTGAACTTTTACTTTGTGATATATGTGCAAATACGTTCTGTTGATCTCCCGCCCCCCCCCTTATTGTTCTCAGATTACTAAAATTTAAGCAATTGAGATTAAAATTATTCTGATTCTGATTTACAAGCACTAGGTGTCGTAAAAAGTTTTCAATAAAATTAATATGTTACATTAAAATCTATTTCATTAATGGTTTTTATTTCCGGCCTAGAATTCAGGTTGCCTGGCCTGTTTGTTTACAATTCAGACGCATACCGTTGTAGAGTTATTAACTTCTAACTGAAAGATTTCTCATTACCGTTTATATTTATTCACTTAATATTCGCGGAGGTATTACCAGTATGTATATTTATCAATTGTAAACCTTGGCGTGGGAAAACTACTTAGTTTACGCACTCAGAAGACTTTTGATGTCTTCTTCATTGTCTCTAAGAAGTTCTCTAAAGTTCGGTTTGAGGTTCAAAGCTGTTCTTGGAAGATTATATTCTTTAGAATTAAGAAGAAGATGTGAGACAGTGAGATGGACATTACAAAAATCGCAGGCTGGTGGGAAATAGCATTATTTCTTTCAAGGTAGGATTATTTCTTTTTGAAATTGAATTTGAAATTGTCCAGCAGGTACAATGTATGTATGAAAATGGAGCGAGATAGGAAGAATGATTATTATCATCTAAACATTTTTTTATTGACGTTAAAGCCCTAACAAAAACATTTTTCATATATCCTATTATTTTTTTTAGACATTTAACGGAAATAAATACATTTAATTTCGAACGGTGTAGAAGAAGCCCAGATTGAACCACATTCAATTAAAGGCAATTGTTCAGTGGTGACAATAACAGAACTCTGTGGTGCAGTGGGAGGGGGGGGGGTGTCTGGATGAGCTCCATCATGATTGAAAATAAATACACAATGTGTTATATTGATTTTAGCAGAGTTCCCTTGAGTGTATGACGAAAATGAGGCCCGTTCAATATATATATATATATATATATATATATATATTTGTCTGTTACCACTCTAGCGGTCGCAATTTTTTTTGGTCGTTACTAAACTCGATATTTACTCGTTTTATGTAAAAAGAAAGATCAAGTTCGTTAACGGCTGAAATCGGACCAGTGGGAGGGGGGGGTTTAGTGGGGAGGATTTTTGAAAATTCAAATATCTCCGTTAACAAATAAATCTTATTGCAAATTAAATTTACTATTAATATTGTTATATATATTTATTCTCTATCTTGGATATTAACCGAGATATTTGCATTTTTATTAAATCTGGGCGGCTAACGAAAGAAAGTGACTTTCCCGCCATAAGCTAGTTCGGCCGTTACCTTGAATGCTCGGCTCTCGTGAAATTTCTCTATTGTAAAAATTCACGTGGGAAATCTGCTTAGTTTACGCAGAATTTTCGAAAATCCTCCTCTCTAACCCCCCCCTCCCCGTAGTCCGATTTCAGCCGTTAACGAACTTGATCTTTCTTTTTACATAAAACGACTAAATATCGAGTTTGGTAACGATCAAACAAAAATTGCGACCGCTAGAGCGTTAACAGACAAATATATATGTATATATATATATATATATATATATATATATATATATATATATATTATATATATATATTATATATATATATATATATATATATATATATATATATATATATATATATATATATATATATATATATATATATATATATATATATATATATATATATATATATATATAGTTTTGAACGGGCCTCATTTTCGTCATCTACTAGGTAGGATCGATGGACATTTGAAGAAAAATTTCGAAAATTCCGTCATGAGTACAACCTCAATATCTGATTTCCCTTAAGGAAATCTGCTAAAACGGGTTCAAGGAGGTTCAAAACTTCAAAAAATCCGTTGATATCTATATTTTCTAGAGTGCGATACTTACTTCACTTGGAACAAAAGAATATAAACAACCAATCTTGAGTTCGCCTTTCAAGTAAACATTATAATGACTAAAATCTGTGATGTAGCAAGGACCAAGAGAGCGTTGTCTTTACAACGGTACTAACAAGTACGCTCAAATATAAAACCCGAAGAATAAATTCTTCGAGAGGGAAAACATAATTAAAAATTGCTGAAACGAAAAAGCCGGTACAATAATTCAAAGCTGGCGGCAGATATAAAACTTCTTCTTAGTTTTGAATAACTCATTAAAAGTGTATATACAACTCCGGGAAAAAATAATCATCTTTCATAAAAAGAACTCATTACAGGAGTAGAAAGGAAATTTCCCGGGGGGGAGGGGGGTCCATTCCAGAAACAACTTTATATGTAAAATGGCTTGTAATTGAGATGTCCGTGAGAGTTTCATTTTCCGTATGACTGGTCTAATATTTACGTGGACTCTGGTCTTTTTTTTTATCCTTAGATTAAAAAGTATATTCTACGGCGATTTATATTTTTGAGCTTAATAACAATTTATATTTAGTAAAGGACATGTATTTTATCTATTTTATGTAAATACATAAATTGGCCATTATCTCGGAGCCCCTGTATGATATTATTCAGCAATTATTATATCGCCGTTGTAAATTATTGTTACTGTTAACATTGTTTTAAGATTCACATTGGATTTTTCTGATTTTTCTTAAAGGACATTTCAGCAGATGTCCTTTAAGGAAAATCACGAGTTTATGTTAGCATATTTCCTTTAAGGGAAATCAGCTATTGGGGTTGTACTCATGATGAAATTTTTTACTCGTGATATATTTTTTAAATAATGAACCGCTTTTATTGGAATGAGATGCCACTGAAAATGACTGAAGTCAGTGGTTGAGGATTATTGCAGAGGTAAAGGTCCTTTATGTGTTATAGCGCTAATGGAAATGAGTTTTATTTCATACTGTAGTCTATTAGTATTAAATTATCGTATCTCACTAATGAATGAGTGACTTGAAATACATGACATTTTAGATTAAATCTTGAAAGTGTTATGTAACTGTTGATATTTTAATTGGTTTAACTCGTTTCTTGTGTGGATTCTCGTAGGAAGAAACGGAAGTATCCTGTTTTCCACGCAGAGTATCCCTCTGACGTGGGAATTTATTTAAACGTTGTATGCTCCATCCTTTGGATACTACACACATTTCAGCATTACAATATAATATATCTTATATAATAATTATAAACATTATAGAACAATAAATTAATTAAATAAAAAAAAAGAAATAAAATAAAACATATGTAAACATTACATATGTGTTCAACAATAGGTGTATATCTACAAAATAGTGTCCAAATCTTGAATAAATGCATTAAATCCCTTGTTGAATTTGAGTAGAAGTTTCGGTTTGTCCGTCGGCCAAGTTCCGTTTTGTAAAGTAATATACTTGATGAGTTTTGTTCTTGTCAAGTAATGTACAGTCATATCAGAGGTGGTCATATGTCTGTCAGTCTCATTGTCACATTTACATGTATTTGTGTTTGTTAGTTTAAATTTGTACAAGTAACTCTTCGTAGGTCCATGTCCTGATATAAATTGTATTTGTTTAGAATTGCTAAGTGTTATTTTTTGTCTCTGGTATACAGTTGGTATGTACTTATGTAATTGTCGTCCTTTAGTAGTGTTTGTCCATCTTTCGTCCAATTTTTTATGAGATTCGTCTATCAAAATAGTTGTAATGGTCTGTTTAGTCAGTTTAGAGTATGCAGTAGGTTTCATTTAGTCTCTTGAAGCTGTATTTGTAAGTAGGTCTGCTGTGTCATTTCCTAAATTTCCGGAGTGTCCCTTTATCCATGTTACTGCCACTATTACATTCTTCTGTCTACATAGTGTAATTAGTCTTCTGATCTGTTCAGTCTGTTCGTTATGGTTTTCGTTATTGTAAATGCGGTCTATGCTAATTTTGCTGTCCGTATAGATTGTACTGGTCTCTCTGTCACTTGAAATGTCGTGTAGTGTTTTGAGTGTCTCAGTATTTGCAAGGTTTTCTGAAATCAAGAAACGGAAGTATCGTAATCACAAACATTTTGTTATCACCAACCTCGATATTTAAATGTGTGTTAGAGAATAATGTGAGCATATGCACAAACCAACACGTTTACATCTCTCTCTCTCTCTCTCTCTCTCTCTCTCTCTCTCTCTCTCTCTCTCTCTCTCTCTCTCTCTCTCTCTCTCTCTCTCTCTCTCTTTTCTCTCTCCCTCTTTCTTCTTCATATATATATATATATATATAATGGTCTAGGGTTGCAATTAAATTTTATTCATACCAAACTCGATGTTTAAATAGTTCGTGGAAATTGAATCATAAAGTTCGCTAATGCATGAGAAGTTGAACTTAGAAAAGTCCCTGCAATTTTTGTTTTACAGATTTTTCTCTAACTAGAACATTAGGCGATTTTGTTATTATAAAGCGCTTTTTGCCCATTCACATGTGTTTTTTCTTTGAGGTTATTACTAGACATCTCATGCCCATATTAAATATCCAGTCTTATTAACAGGTGGAGCAAACTAAAAGAGGAATAGAGAATAGAATATGTAATGATGTAATAGGTATTGTCATTCCAGCTATTGGGAAAAATTTGCTTAGTTAACGAAATTAATTTTTAGCAGATTTCCCTTAGGGGAAATCAGCTATTGAGGTTGTACTCATGACGGAAATTTTTCTTCAAATGTCCATCGATCCTACCTAGTAGATCACGAAAATGAGGTCCGTTCAAAACTGTATATATATATATATATATATATATATATATATATATATATATATATATATATTTGTCTGTTACCGTTCTAGCGGCCGCAATTTTTGTTTGATCGTTACCAAACTCGATATTTAGTCGTTTTATGTAAAAAGAAAGATCAAGTTCGTTAACGGCTGAAATCGGACCAGTGGGACGGGGGGGGGGTTTAGAGGGGAGGATTTTCGAAAATTCGAAATATCTCCGTTACTAAATGTCGGATCGAAAAAATGTACAGAATCAATCTTATTGAAAATTAAATTTACTATAAATATTGTTATATACAGTTATTCTCTATCTTGAATATTAACCGAGATATTTGCATTTTTATTAAATCTGAGCGGCTAACGGACGAAGTGACTCTCCCGCCAAAAGCTAGTTCGGCCGTTTCATTAACTCCTCGGCTCTCGTGAAATTTCTCTATTGTTAAACTTCACGTGGGAAATCTGCTTAGTTTACGCAGCCCCTGCGTGACGGACTTTTTTCTTTTTATTCGTGAAAAGTCTCAATTGGGCCAATACATGAACTCTGTCTGTGGATCCATAAATAAAGAATCCCCTGAATCATAATTTCTTTTATCCCATTTTACATAAAATCACTTTTAATTATTTATCACATTCATTATAATAGATAAAGTTAGCACTTTAAAAAGAATGCTAAATCCAAAACGAAATGTGTAATTTAGTCTAAACCTTTTATTTAAAAGGTTTAAACAAAAAATGTCAGTTGTAATTCTTTCCTTTCGGCTTTTCAATCTGACACAGAATGGCGTATGAGGGCAAACTGACTCGAAATGACAGGCCCTGATAAGACCATGAATTTATATCTTTCAGATTGAACGTATCGTTACTGAATGACAGCTTTTTCTATTTCGCCTTGCCTTTATAACTCATGTTAAGGTAAAGTATTTTAACATAAAATTGTTATCTTTTTTCGCTATCTCATATCCCTCAAACAAGTATAGTAAAAATTGGTTTACGAAGAAATGACATTACCGTAAAAAGTATGGAGATTACGCTCAAGATGGAGGGTATGTTGTTTTTACATTTCAAAAAGGGTATATAGGAATGCTTAGACATTAAAATACAAATAATATGACAACATGACTTCATGATCCAATCAACATAAAATAATTTATATATTTTTTAAGAGAAATATAAACGGTCCAATAAAATTTTTTGCAACTCTAGTAGGTACAGAGATATATGCAAATTTTTACTTTTGCCAACCTCCAAACAGCCCGTCTGTGTTGATTCTGATCAAATTGGGACAGCACTACTTGAGGTCACAGGACTTCTAAATATGAAATGTCAGCATTTTGAGGTTAGTAGTTTCTCGGTATGCATGATACATACATACGCAAACGGGCTAATATAATATATTCAATGATGGGTAAAATTGGACTAGGAATAGAAGGGGGTTAAAAGTGGATGGAAATTAGAAAATTCTAAATATCTCCATTATTATGTGTAACATCAAAAAAAAAATGTTACTGAATAAATCTCGTTAAATTATTCATGCTTTTCAATTGTTGTTTTCATATATTATGGGAGTTATTCGTACTTTCTTGTTTTCACCCCTCAGAAAACCTCCACCTCTCCTTAGTGGATTTGTGTTTAGAAATACAGAATAAAACGGTGAAATGAGTGTGGCATACCAGCAAGTGGGAAATCTGATCTGTGCAGACAGTTCTAATGGGACGGACGTTTTAATATACCATCTGCTCTATTAGTTAATAAAACATAGATTCGAGTCCAAAAGACTTTAGTGGATATGGGGATTGAACAATTACTGAAATTGCGGCAATAGAAATATTTTGGAAAGCTCTCTGCCTCTCTTATCTGTAGTTGACAGGTTGTATTTAAATGCTATTTTGTTTCTAAATTTATTCACATTCAGTCGCAGAATAATCCATTTAGACAGAATTAATATATCCTCTCAAATAAACTGAAATTTGTATTTATTCATATTGTATTCTAAATAATGCTTTATTCTAACTTTTATGTCGGCTAACCCAATAATGTCGGATATCTACGGTATATATGAACGAGCTTCTCATTAAAACGACTCCCGACATTTGTTGTATAAATTTTGGAGGCTTAGACCCTTTTAAGACTCATCGAGAACGTATTTCTTGTTTTCCTTTTATATGTTCCTCTTGAACATGTCTTTAAATGAAGGAAACCCGAAGGTTTCTGCTTTTAATATAAATATTACATGATTTCATACTTCATCAGTACAATCATACAAAGGTAACGTTGGATTTCTGCTAAACGAATTTAAATGGCATTTAGTACTTTTATAGTTTTATTTATTTCGGAATTTTCACTTTTTCTTATCTTAAAAAAAATAATTTCATCAAATTAGAATAAAGCCATTAGGCTTTATGAAGGACTTCAATAAAAAACATTATGTAATATTTCTGAGACTTTTTGCACCTCTCTCTCTCTCCTTAAAGAAAACAACATAATAAGCTGTGTATATGAGGGGAAAGTAAACGATAAGAATGATAAAAACTGGCAACGCTGAAGATAATGGCGGTTTTGTTCATTGTTTGTTAAGTTCCGTTCCATGAACACCAATCTGGTTAATTGCTCATGATGAGGTATGATCTTTCTTCACAACGTTCCGAGGAAGCTCACGCCATTAGAAATAATCATAGTTATGGAGCATAATCACAATATTATCCAAGAAATGTATGTCGTGTGTATCACTCCTGACTCAAAACTAAGACACAATTTGTAATCATTCAGCGTGAAAAGCAACAAAAACATAAAAAAATTCTCGTCACCAAATCTGACCGAATTCAATGCGTTGAAATTAATACACCCCTCCAAAATGGCCACAATCTCAATCCCCAACCAATAACCTATATCCATTCTCTCCCATATTGAATAAAAGAACATTAATGTGCGTGTCCTATCTCAAATACTCAATAAACACGCCATAATATTATGATATTAAACACCATAATATATTATCCTCTACCAGGACTCAATATCAATCTTAAGTAAATTCTTTACATTTTCCAAAAAAATATATAAAAAATATAAACACACTAAGATAAACCATAGCTATGAGGAATTTAAATCATCCCTGCTCTTGCTCTTGTCAATACGGATCAAGGAAATCATCCTTCCAAACTTTTATAAGAAAATGTAAGGAAGAAACTTTGAGAGTGAGTTGCTGTCTTCATAAACCAATCTTACCTTAGTCTTATATTAATAATCACTTCAAATAATATATATATATATATATATATATATATATATATATATATATATATACAAACGCGGACATATATGATTTTTACTAACCTTAACAGTGAAACGTAAGGTCGGACCTTGAACTAAGCCTTTTCAAGTGTCAAAAATATAATACCCTTAATCTGTTTATACCACAACCCCGTTAAACTCATTTCCAGCAATTGTCGTTCCATAAAGTTTTCTGGGACTCAAATAGTAACGGTTATTTGTATTTTTTCGTTTTCAATTTCTTCACTTCTTCTCGTGCGATTTTCTCAGATATGAAATCTACAATTAAACCTATCAAGTGTTACATAAATGTATTTTATGTTTCGGCTTTACTAAGGGTGTATAAGAAATGGAAGCCATTTGTGAAACACCTTTTCAGAAACATAGATCCGTTTCAAAATTTGCCTTTGTATAAGTATTAAGGATGAAGATTGCGTGAGTGCGCTTAGGAAATTTGCTCACTTTACGCAGCAACAGTGTGATGGACTAAGTTTTATTTATTAACTCATGTTTGCATAATTGTATCTAAACTGGGAACTCCATATTTCATTCATTTTGTATTTAAAATCTGATGTGGCCACCAGATTCCTATGGTGGCTCAGAGAGAGCAAACATCAAAAATTTCAAAATTATCTGAACGTATTAAAGATCTAAACACATTTGTGTATAGGACCTTTTCTTGTTAATCATGACATAATAGTCTACGATATTTCCTGATCAGTTGAATTCGAACAAAGATATAATATATCATTTTCAAATTAAATTATTTGAAATAAAGCTCAGTAAAAAAAATTGTTTTTAGTTAATTTAATAGGGGTTCACTATTAAATTAACTAAAAACAAATTTTTTTACTGAGCTTTATTTCAAATAATTTAATTTGAAAATGATATATTATATCTTTGTTCGAATTCAACTGATCAGGAAATATCGTAGACTATTATGTCATGATTAACAAGTAAAGGTCCTATACAAATGTGTTTAGATCTCTAATACGTTCAGATAATTTTGAAATTTTTGATGTTTGCTCTCTCTGAGCCACCATAGGAGTCTATTCTTATCAAAAGAGAGGGTGCCAAATTAAACAATACAGCATGCTTAAATATGAAATTTCAACATTCTATAGCTAGTTGTTTTTTAGTTACGCGCAATACTGACATCATGCCAAAATTAGTCAAAATGTATTCAGGGAAGGTAAAAACGTATAACTCCGTTGAAATCAGAGGACCGAAAATACATGTGATTACAATACATGCTTTAAGGAAGTAAAAATTACTTCTTCATAAAGATATTTAATCCATTTAATGTAAATTTAGAAGGGGTCGAAAATAATTATTGAAGGCCACAATCGTATGATTTATGTAGGTTGACACCCGTCTCCTTTTATATCGTATTCCTTCCAAATAAATTGGTTAAGAGTATTTCAAATTTTATAGGACGGTATGGGGGGGGGGGGGTGGCTAAAACGCCTGGAAGCAGGAGGGTGAGTGGTTTCAGCCGATCAGCCCTGACAGCTTCGCTAACAAAACGAATTTATTTCTCTTCTACCGAGCACATTCTGGGCTCATACCACACACATCTCGTTAACCAGTTCGGAGTAAAGTGCTTCTATCTATGGGTTTTTCTGCTGGAGGTTTTTTTTTTTTTTTTTTACGTCGGTGAGGAAGTTTTTGTTTTTATAGTGGAAACTTTTTTTATATGGGGAACACGAAGTTTGAATAAAAACACTCTCTATACAGTGGATGTCCAAACCAATTAATGAAAGAGACAGGAATTCAAACGACAGACAAGTGATTTTTTTTTCTCCTGAAATAGAAAATAGAAATAACTTTTCCTATGTATAGGAATTCGATCTATTTCCTGGAATTAAAAAAAAAAATACAAGTAATTATATTTGAATGAAATACAATGTAAAAACAAAACGAAATATTACGAATAATCGATTATCGAAGTCTTCTATGTTTCAAGCCGACGTTTAGGCATACTTTTAGCATCCTCAGGGCGCTCTTTAAGACTAAGGAGTTCCTATTCAGGTACGTCTAACTGCCTTGTCCGGTGCCGGCGGGAGTTCCTTTGTGATTATTCCTTCTTTGTTTATATATTACTTTCTAGGTGGAATAATGAACTTGCTTATTTTGCTCAATCTATAGCCGCCTTCTCTGTTTATGTTGTTAGAACATTTCACTATAATTCAGCGGTCAGAATACATATGGAATACATCATTGAGACAGGGGAGTTTATCAGCAATAGAGTAGGAGAACAAGTGTAAACGAAAGGCTCAGCAACAGTAGAACATTTTTGGGAAGCTAACCAACTCATCAAATTTGATGAAGTCAAGGTGCTTGTAAAAGTTAATCGATACGAGGATAGAATGGTATAAAGAAGCATTATAGAATACAAACATCATCGAAAGAGAAAACGGCTATAAATTGAGTAAATTTTGGAAGCAACTTTTTCCACCTAGGAATAAATGTGTAAACAAGGAAGGCATAAGCATAATGCAAGAGGCGTCGGAGACAGTACCCGAAGGTATACCAAACCTGTAAGGGTTGGCTCCGGTTACGGACGAATATCTTTGATGTTGACCGCCGTTGGAACAATACGCATCTTCGGTGGTTGTCGGTCAGTTTGGTTGAAATGAAACATCAGTTTGGCAAAGTTTCGGTTAAATGTATTTTACAATATAATATTAATAATAAATGGGGTTACTTGATTTGTTTTTAGCAGATTTCCCTTAGGGGAAATCACCTATTGAATTTGTAATCTTGATGGTATTTTCGAAACCTTTCTTCAAATGTCCATTGATATTACTCAGGGGGTGTCCCAAGTTCCCGTGCCACCTCCTCTTAATAAAATCCCCTCGCCAACTGTATTATATAATATTATTATATAATAATAATAATAATAATGTATTAATAAAAGGCTAAGACTTGGTGTGTTATAATTGTGTCCACTGAAGTATCTTTTCATCTCCTCAATCTCGTAACCTTCTCCAGCGACCATAACTTCGGAATTTCCAATGGAATGCCATATTTTTTATGACGGATGCTTGTAGAAAATCAAATTCTAAAACGAGTTTGTATCACTGAATTGCTTTAGCAGTAAAATGCACACACCTTTATTTCAGAAACGGCACGTTTTAGTGAAAAATGCTGGGACATAAAACTTGTAGCCAACATAACTATCTTTGAAACAAGTCTATGGGAAAATAATGAATTCTGTAATTTAAAAAAAATAATAATTAAAACGAAAAACCATTCTTCATCATTCTTCCTTGAAAGATACCGCATCGTTATTTTTACATGGAGCTATGCATGTGGAAAAATGTATTCCTTTTACAAATAATTAGTTTTAAATACATTAATTTAAAAGCATTTTATGTTATGTTGATGTTTTTTGAAGAACCTATTCAGTCCATATCAACCTCCAATCCTTCCTCAATACTTCTCCTGGGACCATAACTCTGGATTTACCAATGGAAGCTTCAATTTTGAATTCATTCAAGAATACTTTTGCGTTCCTTCGTTTTAAATGCTTCTTTTATTCCAGAATCCATGCTTTTCCCATAGACTTGTTTCAAAGATAGTTATGTTGGCTACAACAAGGAGGAATGGATTCTGGATTAAAAAAAAAAAAAAGTATTCTTGAATGAATTGAAAAGTGTGGCTTCCATTGAAAATTCCAAAGTTATGGTCTCTGAAGAAGAACTGCAGAAGGTTAGGAGGTTAAATATGGGCGGAAAATATTCTTCGGGTGTCACAACTATGGCTCACCAAATCTCTTCCTTTTATTAATACAATTTATAATGGGGGGGGGGTGGCACGGGAAGTTGGAACATCCTCAATATGTCTGTTAACGCTCAAGCCGTCTCAATTTTTGTCTGATTGTTACCAAACTTGATATTTAAACGTTTTATGCAAAAATGAATATTATGTTCGTTAACGGCTAAAATCGGACATGTAGGAGGGGGTTTAGGGAGGGTGGAGAAATTCGAAATATCTTTTCTTTTTTTTTGTATTTGATCGAAAATTTGTATAAAATCAATCTTGTTGGAAATGTAAAGTTCTATAAATGTTGTTATGTACACTTTTCACTATCTTGATTATTAACCGAGATATATGCACTTTTAGCAGATTTCCCTTAAGGGAAATCACTTTTAGCTATTGAGGCCGTACTCATGACGGAATTTTCGAAATTTTTCTTCAAATGTCCATCGATCCTACCCAGGAGATGACGAAAATGAGGTCCGTTCAAATATATATATATATATATATATATATATATATATATATATGTATATTTATATATATATATATTTGTCTGTTAACACTCTAGCGGTCGCAATTTTTAATTAATCGTCACCAAACTCGGTATTTAATCATTTTGTGTAAAAAGGAAGATCAAGTTCATTAACGCCTGAAATCGGACCAATGGGAGGGGGGGTTTAGAGGGGGGAATTTTCAAAACTTCGAAATATCTCCGTTATTATGCATTGGATCGAAAAATTGTATAGAACCAATCTTATTGCAAATTAAATTTACTATAAATATTGTTATATACATTTATTCTCTATCTTGAATATTAACCGAGATATTTGCATTTTTATGAAGTCTGTGGTCGTGTATAGTTCGGATTAGTTCGGCCGTTTTCGTAAGTACTCGGCTCAGGTGGAAGCTTCTTCTAACCTTACCTTACCTTTGTTACTTTGTGAGATTTATGCAAATACGTTCTGTTCATCCGCCCCCCCCTTCTTTAGTTCTTGTACTACTAAAATTTGAGTTATAAAATATAAATTATTTTTACAATTCAGAAGCCGTTTCAGTTGGGAATTTATTTTAATTAACTGAAAGATTTCTCATTACCGTTTGTATTTAATCATGGTGGTGTTGTGTTACCACTATGCAGATTTCTCTATTGTAAAACTTCACGTGGGAAATCTGCTTAGTTTACGCAGCCCCTGCGTGCCGGACTTTTTAGTTTTGGCATTCACAAAATACCTTTTTTTCATCATATTCTATTATTAGGTAAATAATATGATGAAAATATATTTATTAAAGTAGTGAATATTTCTTTTAATATGTACAATTTGAGAGTCGACATTTTATTTCCTTTATAACCTCAACATTTTACTACATCTACTAATAAACTCTCAATACTATTATGCTTTGAAATAACTTCAGAATCCCATTAGGAATATTGTAGGGGGGAGGGCGAAAGAAGCTACGCAGGCCTTTTTAATAGCATGAAGCTGTGAATATCGTGGAAGAAGGTGTTGGAAAGAAAGGAGGAGCTAAGAGGGTCTAGAAATGTACATAACTGACTAAAAGAGTAAAAAAGAAGAGAAAAGAACAATTCTGGCGAGGGAGAGGGGGGTCGCCATTAGTGAGACAGTTGTTCTTGCAAGACAAGGCTAAGGGACACTTGACATCGTTTCTCTTCCTAACAACCAGTCCGCGCTCTCTCTCTAATCACGCTGTCTCATTTTAATTTTAAATTTGAGCCAATGAAATCCAACGATCCTAATTCTAAATTGATTTTTCATTCAATTCAAATTCAAGGGGGAAATGTAATGAGCAAGTGTCATTAGAGATGTCTATTTCACAAATTGACTGCTCAGTTATCAAACCCTTTTTTCAAGGATTGTTATTAATTTATTGGCCATTTTTTGCATATATTTGACAATTTCTTTTCAGTTGATCTTCTTATCTCTTTGCTCTTGTAATTTATTACATATTACATTCTCTTTAGGGCAGGTACTTTACATATAATTACGACTTTGGAGTTTTCATTTGAAAATCAGTCGGGGTTTGTTTGGCGATTAATTAGCTGTAATAAATTCATTGTTTTATAATATACACGAGCCAGTCCAAATTTAATTAAAGTGTTAGACATAATCCATCAACTGAGAAACTAGAGTCTTCAGATGAAGACTTGTAGATAGCACCAGTCTCTTACCAGAACTCCAATTGGAATGCCGCAAATGAATCATCTTAAGATTGCTTGCTAAATGTCAAAATAAAAATAAATTTGGGAAACAGGTCTCAATAACACGAAGTCTTCCCACCAATTTATTTATTCACGCACAAGGCCTTTCGGCACTAACGTGCCATCATCAGGTGCTTCTGCTGTATAATTGGCGTTAACGCCACGGCTTTGGGGCCACTACTCCGGCCCGGGGATGGCACGTTAGTGCCGAAAGGCCTTGTGCGTGAATAAATAAATTGGTGGGAAGACTTCGTGTTACTGAGACCTGTTTCCCAGATCTGCACTCCCACATCCAGCAACATACGAATTATAAAAATAAATTTCGTCATGCCAGATAAATAAACTGCAATGGATTACAGTACTAATCCAAATTGAAATACAACTAAAAAAAAAGAAAAAAAAAAGGTTAATTCCGATTTCTAGTGATATCATCTTGCCACTTCTAATTCTAAGTCCCGAAAAAAAAAATCCGAAAAGTTAACTAGTAATGAATGAAACGGTTAAATATCGAGTATGGTATAGATAGATTTTTAAAAACGCTTAGCGCTTTCAGGAATTTACATTACCATTATCAAAGTACTCTCAGCCCAGAAGCATCTCTCTAAGCACGTCCTACTCTCTGACACACTGATGGTAGAAATGTGAATTCCTAAAAGCGATATGTTATTTTATAAATAAATTGCGAGGAGCCACAAAACAGATCTGAATAGCCTCATTCATCGCCCTTACCGGACAGCAGAAAATAAAAAAGAATTATTTTCATATACAACGATCACTCATGTATATAATTTATTAAATATCAGTAGAAAACAATATGGACTATTTGAGCTTTGAACAAGAGTATCATGAGTTTATTACTAACATGCAATGACTGAAAGTAGGGCTTTAATTCAATGTTAAAAATTAAATATGCAAATATCTCGGTTAATATTCGAGATTGAGAAAAAAGTGAAGAGAACACTATCTAGGGAGCCTTAATCTTGTAATTTGATTGGCTATATATTATTTTTTGACTTGACTCAGAATAAAAAAGATATTATTATTTAATTTTAACAAAATGATGGTATATATTGTGTAATTCATATCGGGTAATGCCTAATCATCTGTTATTTATTTATTAATTTCTACTAATTATTATTAATCCATTCTCTGACTGGCACATCCTATGTAATGATGTAATATTTGTTGTAGTAACCTCTTGGGTTTATATTTGCTCCTGATGAGGCGTCCACATGCAAAACTAATTGAGAAATAAAAACGGTTTTAGTAATAATTTGATGTTTTTCTTTTTTGTCGTCCTTCCGACTATGATTTGTTATGTAAATTTCTATAGGAAATTTTGTCCACAACCGATATATTTATAGAACATAATTAAATAAAATATGTCATATTGGCTACTTTCAAAGCCTTCGTAAATATTTACTAGCCCTGTAGCCAGAGGGTACCCAAAACTAAAACTATCTCCCATATTTGCTACTAGTTTGAGAAACTGTTGGTAATTACAAATTTTGTCTTTTCCAAGCGTTTTCATTTTTATAATGAAGCTTGTGCATAAAACGAACTAATTCAAAGGGGTTTTTTGATAATTCATTAATGTTAGTTACAACCATTTTTGACTTGATTGCTTATGACAAAACTTACACAATAGTAATTAGGCAAAGATAGATTTTTCCCGATGTGTGTGTTAGTGTAGATATGTATATTTCTATGAAGGGAATCAGGTTAGCTATGTGAGTTAAAGAGTAAACCTTTATCTCACATGGTAAACCTATAGTGGCGAGTACGATTCCCACCTGGGTAAAAGAATTTATTTAATGACGAAATTCATTAAATAAAAAATCCTTGGTCCCACCATGGTTAGAAAGTAGTAGTAACCTGTGGATAACCCGTACCAATTAGCCTTAGTTGCAAAAAGTGGACGTTAATAAATAATCTCATTTATATGAGAGCTCAATAACAGATGATTTTACACAATATATATCCTCATTTTTTGAAAAACTAAATAAAGATAGTCTTTCATTATGATTCGGGTCGAAAAATAATATACATTTTCTCCTAATGTGGACGCGACTAGTTTAGAAATTAAAATTATCTTAAAAATCATTTGAATTTTTTTTTGAACTTCCGCAATCGATTGGTTAAAAAAATATAAATATATTATTTTAAACAATGTAAGGTTTCCCTTTCGAAAATTAGTTTAACTAACTAACTAATCCTTCAGAACATGGTGGAATAAGGGAGTTGACTAACTAGTTTGTTAATGAATTTGTATTTGTCAAAAGGAATCTAGGAGCCATCATGAATCGGCTGAGATGATGAAGTTTAAACTCCCATGGAGAATTCTCTATGAACCAATTCATGAGATGCTTTAATCTTACCTAACAACACCTTCAAGCTAGAAGTCCTATTCAAAGGGAATGAATATTGAGAAACTAGTTCTTGGCAGGTTATTAGGGGTTATACTTTGAGAAAGGAGTTAGGTTAATTAATTATGGAGACGGAGATGATTATGAAGGGAATAATATAGACCAACAGAGTAGATGATGATTTTGTTCCAAGTAAACTCAAAATAGCACACACAAAAAAATATTAAACTAGTAGACAATGGGTCAGCATTTATAGAAACACTAATTCTCCTTCATGGACATTATATATAATACCGAATTAAATGTTTAGATTGCGAAAGAGTCTGCCCAAAGTTTAAAAAGTCTGCGTAAACTAAGCACGTTTCCCTCTTGCTGGTAAGTCACACTAGTGATCTTATCTTGGAAACAAGAAAGTACCTTTAGTGATAAGAAGAAAGTATCTTTAGTGATGCCTGAAAGGGACAAATATCGAGTATGGTATAGATCAAATGAACATTTTCAGACATAAATGTAAAATTTTAATTTCTAACGCCACCTAACAACCAATTTGCACGTATCTCGCATAATAAATTTTGAACTGGCCTTATTTTCGTCATCTCCTGTGTGTGATCAATAGATATTTGAGGAAGGGTCATTGGTGAATCACATAAAAAAATCCCAGTAATAGAATCATAATTTAGAAAAATAATACCTACATCACAATAAACGACAGCATTTTCATATTCTGATATTCACTAATAGCGTTGAAAAAGCTACGTTTTCAAATAAATGACAATATTTATAGTAAATTTAATTTGCAATAAGATTGATTCTATACAATTTTTCGATCCAACGTATAGTAACGGAGATATTTCGAATTTTCGAAAATCCCTCCTTCTAAACCCCCCCCCCTCCCGCTAGTTCGATTTCAGCCGTTAACGAACTTGATCTTCCTTTTTACATAAAACGATCAAATACCGAGTTTGGTGACGAGTAAACAAAAATTGCGACTGCTAGGGTGTTAATAGACAATTTAAATATCGAGTTTGGTAATGAATAAAATTATAATGCTACCACTTGATCGTTATATATCGATGGACATTTGAGGAATTTTTCGAAAATCGCGTCATGAGTACGACCTCAATAGCTGATTTCCCTTAAGGGAAATCTGCTAATAAAAATCCTTAGACCCGCTCTGGCTAGATAATGGTAGTAATCTGTAGATAACCCGTCCCAATAAGCATTAGTTTCCAAAAGTGGACGTTAATAAGTAATAATTTAATAAAAAATATTTACCAATTTGAAATAGTACCTACTGTATTTTGACTCTCGTTCAATACAAAGTATTTGGAAATTATATTATATTGAGTGAGCATGAAGTTGGAATGAGTATGAAATATGTAGTCGATGTACATCTGATTAGTTTGTGTAAGTACTATCGCTCTCGGAAATGGATTTATCTTTTATCTGAGACATTTTAAATAAGAAACCGTTTTCATCGGGAAAATGGATGCAGGAGTCCATCACACGGTTGAGGGACAATGTCATCAATGTAGAGCTGCGAGGGCTCTCCTATTCTCTGGCAGATGTATTTGCATTTCCATCTCCTTTCTCTAGGGCCGTTTTAAATATTCCCCCAAATGAAGGGGGGGGGGGTATGAAGAGAGCCCTGACAAAGAGGACGTGCGTTGTTAGCAATGCAAACGGTGTCAAGTGCTGCTAGCCTTGTCTTTGTTCTCCCTCTGCCTCTTTTATCAATCCTATTTCTCATTCCCCTCTCCCTCTCTAACCTATTTTCTTTCTATCTCCATTCATTTTTTTTTATTTATACGTTTTATCTTTCCTTCCCCTTTTTATAAAAACAATTTGACAAATTCAATGTCAAAAAGGAATAAAGCTACCTTATGTTTTGTTATTGAATATTTCTATATGGCCAAAGCCAGGAATAAAAGAAATATCTTCTATTTCAGAGAAAATTTTGTAATTCATGATTTCTCTTATAGCAGCCCCCATCAATTATTTATATACATCAATTATTGATTATCATTGTTTTTGGTGAATATCTATTTTTCAAAGTAACCATTTAAATTATTAGAGAAGAATCAATTTAAATGTATAGTAAAAAATTCATTGTAGCAACACTGGTAATCAACTAAAATTTGATGGGGCTCAGGTTGGCCATGCGAGTTAAAGCGTTGAGCTTTATCTCACATGGTAAACCTAGAGTGGCGAGTTCGATTCTTGCCTGGGCAAAGGAAATTATTTAGTGACGAAATTCATTAAATAACGTCCTAAAATCCCACCCTGGCTAGAAAAGGGTTGTAACCCGTAGATAACTCGTCCCGATTAGCCTAAGTTGTAAAAAGTGGACGTTAATAAATAATAATAAAATTTGATTGGTTGAAATAAAAAGTCCGTCACGCAGGGGCTGCGTAAACTAAGCAGATTTCCCATGTGAAGTTATACAATAGAGATATCTCCGTACGAGAGCCGAACAGTTACGGCTAAGGGCTGAACTAGCTTTTAGCGGGAAACTGACATCCGCTATCGGCCCAAATTTAATAAAAATGCAAATATCTCGGTTAATATTTAAGATACAGAATAAATGTATAGAACAATACGTATTTATAGTAAATTTAATTTAGAATAAGATTGGTTCTATACATTCTTTTGATCCGACGTATGGTAACGGAGATATTTCGAATTTTCGAAAATCCCTCCTTCTAAACCCCCTCTCCCACTGGTCCGATTTCAGCCATTAACGAACTTGATCTGTCTTTTTGCATAAAACGTTTAAATATCAAGTTTGGTCACGATCAAACAAAAATTGCGTCCACTAGAGCGTTAACAAACAAATTTATATATATATATATATATATATATATATATAATTTTGAACGGACCTCATTTTCGTCATCTCCTGGGTAGGATCGATGGACTTTTGAAGAAAATTTTCGAAAATCGCGTCATGAGTACGACCTCAATAGCTGATTTCCCTTAAGGGAAATCTGCTAAAATTATTCTGATTTATTATAAACTACAGTGCTAGGTATAGTTTCAATAATATTAATATGTTATACTCTTATATATTTCAGTAACGGTTTTTCTTTCCGGCGAGAGATTCGCAGACGTGTTTGTTTACATTTCAGACGCTTCCCCTTTGGGGGTTATTAAAATTGAGTGAACGATTTCTTATTGCCGTTTGTATTTATTCACTTACTATTCATGTTGGTGTTGTGATACTAGTATGTAGATTTATCTATTTTTATTGCTGTACAGTACCCAGTTGACAAAGTGACTAGATTACTAAATAGAGAACGAAAGCCGACCCCAATCATGGCTGTAGAGCTTGATGAAAATGCTAAGAGCAAAGAAGTATTTAATTTAAAAGCCCTTTTCAATGTTGTTGTGATCGTTGAGCCAAGACGGAAATCCAAAAGGGTGTCTCAGTGCACGAATTGGCTTCGTGTAGGACACTCCAAAAACTATTGTCGCTTAGACACCAGGTGTAGTAAATGCTCTGGCGATCACAATTACACCGCTTGTCCCCACCGAAATGCCAAAGATTCCCATTGTGCCAACTGTGGTGAAAATACAAAGCTAACTGTTAACAGGGGCTGTAAACCGTTGAATACTTTTACATCTCATCTATCTAAAAATAATTCCTCAAAAAAGACACCTAGTTCCCCTCGCTAGCCACCGCCACCCCCTCCATCTCCACCACCGTCAGCATCAACTTCAGACCCTGATTCCTCGACACATCGCTCTAGACCGAATGCCTGGACAAACAGACCACGACACCAACAGACCACAACACCTAAACTCAGAGACGCAACCACTCACTCTGACGATCAATTGACAGGAATACTACTTAGTTTAATAAAATCATTTATCCCTAAAATAAAATCGTTTCTAACCCAGCTTTTAACCAACTTATTCTCATTTAATCATGGCAGTGATTATTATAAGAAATCTTTCTACGCTTAACTGGAATGCCAACGGCCTAAAGATTAGGCGAAACGTATTAACCAATTTCCTGAATAGACATGACATTGACATCGCTTGCATAACTGAGACACACCTCATAAACACTGACAAATACCGAACTCCCAGATACAATATATTCAGAACGGACCAAGAAACTCGATGTGGAGGAGTTGCAATATTTGTAAAAAAGTTCATTTCTCACCATAATTTATTGCTTCCAACCCTAGATCATCTCGAGGCTGTTGGGTGGGGTTGGTTCTCCACGATAACAGCTTCCTAAGAATAATATCAGCTTACAACCGCCCTGGCACGAGGCTTATCCAAACAGATTTTGAAATAATATTTACTGGTGATCCCACTATTTTGGTAGGGGACCTCAATAGTAAGCATGTCTCCTGGGTATGTAGAAAACAAAATAACAATGGGGCACAACTCACGACTATTTCCGAAAACTTAGGACTCATTATTACTGCACCAGATGAGCCCACGTTTTATCAGACACAAAGACGATATCAACCCCCAACTTTCTAGACATAACATTAATACAAAATTTCCACTCACCTATATTCAATGACACACTGACAGAACTGGACTCTGACCACCTTCCAGTAATAATAACATTCCAGGAAAGACCAAAACGAGTACCACCACCTATAAGACTCATTATTGGACCAGTTGACTGGCAAAACTTCAAGACCGAAATGCACGACAAAACCATCATCCGAAATTCTTACCGAACCAATCACGACATAGACAAAGCGATTTTGACTTTAACAAATAATATTTATTCAGCTATTAAAAATTCAACTCTTAAGGCCACTTCCTACAAACGCCAGACGGCGCTTACTATAACGCCCCCAAATATTCTGGAGCTTATTCATAAGAAGGATATTCTTCGCAAGTGGTGGCAACGAACAAGGGAGCCAGAAATTAAACGCGTGGTCAATCGTTTATCTCGGAAAATTAGGCTTGAACTAGGCAACAACAGAATCAATAAATGCAAAACATACTTGACTAACATGAATATTGGTGACTCATCGCTATGGCTAGAGACTAAACGACTACTCAACTAAACTACTGAAATACCTTCACTGACTTATGGGTACACTACAGCTTTAACCGACGAGGACAAATCTAAATTACTAGCAGGGTATCCGAAGTCATTACAAAAGGGGTCGAGCAAAAGCAGTACACAACGGGACTCTTCCTCGATGTTTCAAATGCCTTTGACTCGGTATGGCACGAAGGACTGCTGCACAAACTTAGGATTACAGACACTCCAGCATACCTCTATATTATTATTACATCCTCCTGAGAAGGAAACACATTTCAAGTGAAAGTAAACAACATCTCAGCACGAACCGGAATATCAGAGCTGGCGTACCGCAAGGATCTATACTTAGCTCTTTGCTATACATCCTCTACTGCAGTGATATCCCGCAGGCGGATAATTCTGTCTTAGCTACATTCGCAGACGACACACTCCTCCTCACTCAAGACGAATCACTATACTCCTCCATACTCGACCTTTAACAGCAGCCAACCAGGTTTCAAGATGGTGCAAGAACTGGAAGCTCTCATTAAACCATGATAAAACGCAGGCCAAGATTTTTGCCCTTCGTCGTTTCAAGAACGAAGATCTTCCTGAACTTATAATTGGGCATAACTCAATTCCTTGGACACCGAAGGACCAGAGCATCCGCTATCTCGGAGTACATTTCGACACACGACTTACATGGTGGCATCATATCAACATTAAATTGCAACAAGCACAAACACGACTTACACAAATATACCCTTTAATGAACAAAAATACTCCACTGAAATTGACTTGCGCAACACTACTTTACAAAACTCCCATATTCCCTATATTAACATACGCAGCCCAGACTGGCTGGGCATCAGCAAAACACACAAAAACAAACTCCAGTCATTACAGAGCAAAGTACATCGGATAGCGGCAAATGCTCCCTGGTTTGTTAGGAACAGCCAAATCCACAGGGAATTGGAGGTTGCTCCTATTTCAGTACATCTTCAACAACTTGTAAGGAAGTATCATGGCAGACTCCCAATGTCAAGTGGAGCAACTCATTATAATTTAGGTGCAATGACTGAAGGACGACTACGTCCGAAGTTGTACCAAAATCTCTTAATTTTGTAAGAAATCTTGTATAATAACAACCATTTGTGTATAATACTTATGTATTGGTCCAAATAAATATTTTCTTTCTTCTCTATTTTTAAGCTTCATGAGTGAAATCTGCTTAGTTTACGCAGCCCCTGCGTGACGGACTTTTTATGTAGTGCTTGTAGTCCGCTTCCCTTGCCGATATGACTGCTGATTTCCAAGATCACCAAATATCTCCATTACTAATTGTAAGAGTCGAATGGGAAAATTGTAACAAATCTAGTTGCAAATTTAATTTTCTATTCTTTTCTTTCTTTTTTCTTCTATTTTTTTCTGTACCTTTTCTTAACCGAGCTTTTAGCATTTTTTAAATTTCAGCCTTCAGTAACCCTCCCCCATTTAGTCATCGCCATTTAATAATAATCCAACTTATCATTAAACCTCTTATTTCTAGCTTAAATTTCTAATATTGTTCTCTACACATGTTTTCAAAAGAAGGTTCATAGAAAACGTTGTGTGGCGAAGCCATCAGTGAAAACTTCATCTCTTTGCTCTAAATTGTTCATTTTATTAATACCATACTGGAAAGCTAATGAAATAAAGCTTTTCATGTAGAATTGAAGATCAAGTTTGTTAACAGCAGATGTATGACTGTGCAGAGTTCCGCCAAATATTCTAATGGTCGCAATATTTGTTTAATCGTTACCAACCTCGATATTTAAACTTATTAGGTAAATATAAAAGGTCAAGTACGTTAACGGTTGAAGTTGGACCCAGTTGTCACATTGAAATTCTTATAGAAATAATATTGTTAAGCTTTTGGTGCTTTTCAATTCTTGTTCTATATTTTTTTTTACGTGGCTAAAATATTAAACTAGTTATTCGTACTTCCTTGTTTTCAGACATCAGTAAAAAAAATCCTCTTCCACTCATCGGTTTTTTATTGAGAAATCGAGAATATATGGTGAAATGGAATCAATAGTGTATTATACCAGCAAGTGAGCAATTTGGTTGGTTTAGGCAGCCCCTGCTTGAAGAATATTATGTTAATGGTAATAAGAGTTACTAGCCGTTGTGTAGGGCTTAGCCTTCTATTTTGCTCAAGCCCTAATCCTTAGTATCTCGTTTCACAGCCACTACGATAAATCCTTCTTATTCTCGTTACGACTTTCCTAAGCTATTTCCTTCCTATCTAGCCCTTTTCCTTCGAAGGAAAGGGAGCATTCTAATATTGAAAGATTTTGGTTTCAGATTTCAACGGAATTACCTTCTTTCACCGTCTTTGAATCCATTTTGATTAGTTTCGGTAAGACGTCTATAGTCAAGTACGTTTCTGGCAACCACAAAAAGGTCTAGCCTTATTATAATGAAATTTCATATTTACAAATTCCATACCAATTGCCTAATTTTCTAATTTACAAATGGCCTATGCCATTTCGTTGACCCTGCTCTTCTTGAAACTAAAAGGGGGAGGGAATTTAGTAAGTGATCGAAAATGGAAATTTCTGGGAACCTATTATTGATAAAGAATATTTACAGAGCAGTTTTTCGTCTAATGTAATATGTTCATTACGTTATGCTACTTGGCATTTTTTTAAATATTACATTGGAACGAAGAAGTGGTTTATGGACCGATACAAGGAATGTAATCCATGTTCCAGAGCTCGCTTTCGAGAGATCAGCCCCATCATCAGTTTTCTTCTTCGGTGATAAATCGGTGATGTTGACTCACTCCTGCCTCCGAGAGGTCTGAATATGAATTAGCATAAACACTACGGTGCCTCGATTTCTGTGGGTATGGTAATGGAATCCCGCAAGAAGCAATATTCAGCACTGTTTTATATTTTTTGTAAATGCTTTTTTTGCCAATTTGAGTATATTTAACCCGTCAATTAATGAAGTGATGAACCTCCTAATCTATTATTTTATATTACAGCATATCAAGTTGGGTGGATTGGTTTATGACATAATTCAGATAGATTATTCCTACGGAAAAAGAAATACCTTGAATGACGAATGAGATTCTCAAACTGATAGATCAAAAAAACAAATGTAAAAACGCAAATTTAACAAATTACAATAGCCTTAAGAATAAAATAATAGACAAATGTAGAGAAGAAAAGGAAAAATAGGAAGGAACAGGTAATGGAATGAAGAAGAATATTAATCCAATAAGAACCCTGTCTATAAAAAGGTGGTAAGTTGTAGATAACCCGTCCCAATCAGCCATGCAACACAAATGTGGACTTTAATAAACAACTTTCATAACTCATTCCATTTGTAGGAAACTTTTATAAAACAAATGTTCATTTCGAATCCTGCTGCAACTTCATACTCTTCATTATAGAAGACTTAGTCATTCATGATTGGTAGTTCTAATACAAAATTCTAGTCTCGATGCTAGGTGTTATTCATTATGATTTGATTCTATCAAGTTATAATGAAAGCTCTCATTCATAGGAGAAGGAAGTTCTTACATCTTCTAAGGCGGTAGAACTGAATACCAACGAAGGTATTAAATATTATAATAATCCGCTTTATAAAACCAAGAAGGGATTGCTTGGTGAGTTAGGGGATGAAACCTTGTTAAATAAATGGTTCGAAAGAAAATATGGAAAGAGGGATGAAAAGGTTCTTCACAAATCAGGGGCGGAGAGAGGCGCAGGGTCGAGGCCCACTCGGACAGAATTAGCATCTTCCTTTCCGACTCTCTCAATTCAGTTGGTTTTTATAAAGATTTCGTAATAAGAAATGGCAAAAAAAGACGCCTTTTTTACTGGACTTTTTGATTATGCAAGTAGAGTTTTCATTCTTCCCTTAAGTAATATCCTTTTGTTTTAATCGAACATCAGTCGTTCACTTCCTCTTCGAACAAAAAGTTATTTCCTTTCGAGGCAATATTTTGACAAAATTAATTACAAAGGTTTTAAAAAAATCGTATTTACGTAATTTCCTACAGCAATTATCACTTTAATCTAGAAGAAATTTGCTAATAACACCACCAATTTTAAATATATTCGACTATAACATGGGGCTGTACTCTTGCCGAGATTTTCTAAAAAATCCTAAATGCCCATCGATCCTACCTAGTAGATAACGAAAATAAGAATTCAAAATTATGTATATTTTCCCCTGTTACCGTTCTAGTGGTTGTAATTTTTTTTTATCGTTGCCAGAGTCCGAAAATAAGTGTTTTATGTAAAACTAAATATCAAGTTATAATTCGTATGTTGCTGGATGTGGAAGGGCAGATCTGGGAAGCAGGTCTTAATAACAGCAAGTCTTCCCACCAATTTCTTTATTAAAGCACAAGATCTTTCGGCACTAACGTACCATCATCCGGTGCTTTGCAGTATAATAGATGCTAGCGCTACGACTTTGGGGCCACTACATGGAGTAGCATCTATTATACAGCCGATTACCTGAAGTCACGTTGGTGCCGAAAGGTTTAGGAGGTTTAGTGAAGGGGAATTTCGAAATTTCTGAATGCCTTCTTCATTATCCTTCTAATCAAAACATTCTATAGAATCAATCTTATTGCAAATTTAATGGTCTGTATATGTTTTTCCATATTTCTCTATCACGAATATTAACGATATATTAGCACTATTTAGTTTTCAACCTTCATTAAACCCCCACTCCTACTCATGCCATAATAAAATTAAGCTGTTATATCATGATCCACTTCCTTGGAAGATTAAGTAACAAATATTGTTTTAGTTAAACTTTTACTGTGTGAGGTACATTCATATATGTAGTGTGATGAAGTTCTTACGATTTAACGTTCTGAACTCGAGAATGCTTATTCTATACCACGTACAGTATTTAATAATTTTATTCAACACTGAAGGTTGCTTTAGCTAATGTTAGAAACCGAACGAAACAGTGGGGGGGGGGGAATCCGAAAACTTATATTTCTGTTATTATGAGTAGGCTATTGATGTACTACAATTATAGATATATACATTTTTTCCTGATTCAAATATTAAGCGAGTTACTGGTACTTTCTTGTTTATAGCATTTAGTATACCCTACTTCTACTCATCGGATATTTATTTGGAAATAGAGAATATATAGTGAGTTGAGATGACTACTCGGTCAGTCCAGAACGTGAGAAATCTGCTTAGTTTACTCAGCCCCAGATTAATAGACTTTTAGATGAATGGTATCAGCAGTTCACTAATCACACGGAAAACTGCCAATGTTGGTTACAATCCCCACAGACCAACAAAAAAAAAGAAAAGTCATATATGAATAGATCGACAGAAAGTCGATCCTCGTATTGCCAGTATTAGTGGCTCTCTGAGCGGAAGATAGTAAAGGTATAGTTAGTTAGTTTAATCTCCTGAAGATGTTTCCTAGGACGTGAAACGTAAAAAATATGATTAATAAATGTGTTGAAGAAGTGAAATCAGTTGTTTTTCTGCAAAATAACCCTTTTGTCTACTTATGAGATTATTGAATGAAATAGTGTGTTTCTACTTGTTGATTATTCCTATATTTCTTTTCTTTTTTGTGAGTGTGTCTTCAATTATACTATAATAATTTTTTGTTCTACTCCCTTTCCCCCAAAAGTTATTGTTCAATTTGTTCAGTCAGATTTTCTTATTTAGAGTCTTGGTTATTTGCGAATATATAGAATAACATCTTTAATAAAAAAAAAAACTAATCCGTAAATATATCCTTTCTTATAACAATAGAATTCAATATAAGAGACCTTACTTAGTCTGTGTTAATCCACAATACAAAGTTGTTTCAAGTCGAAGTGGTTTAGTTGATTCTGACAATGAATACGGGAGTAAGTTCTGAACAACAAACAACTGTACATTCCCCCGTCCTCCAGGCTCGATACTCAACATTCTCCTGATCCCAAGCTGCTATTCATAATTAATTTAGAGAATATCTAAGGCAAATACTCGTATATGCCTAATTTTGACGGGATGTATTGAATCTATAACAAAGTCCGTCATGCAGGGGTTGCGTAAACTGAGCAGATGTCCTACGTGAAGGTATGGCACACTAGTGACTTCAGCTTACCATATATTTTATATTTCTAAGTAAAAATGCGATAAGTAGAAGTGAGAGGTTTAGAGAAGTCAGAAAAGAAAAAGTAAGAATAGATCTCTTAATATTTGAGCCAAAGAAAAATGTACAGAATAACAACTGTAGAGCACCAATAGGTCGACAAGGTTGGTTCTATAACACTCTTAGATACAACTCATAAAACCATCGATAATATGAAATTTCCAATTCTCCCCTCAAACCCCCCCCCCATTCCTCGACCGGTTTCAACCAATAATTAATATGATCTTTAGTCGAAGGAAAAAGTAACATCGAGTATGGCATTGATAAAATTAACATTTATGGAGAGTACTAGAGACCGTAAAATCTTAAACCGTCCGATTTTGGCCGTTAACCAACTTGATTATTAGTTTTGCAGAAAACATTTAAAAATATAGTTTGCTAGCAATCAAAACAAAATTGCGAACTCTAGAGCGTAAACAGACAACATATAAATGTATAAAATGATAGTAGAGGATGGTTGGGTACCAGCTATATACATTCTCAATTCTACAAATAGAGGAGTTTTATTATGTATGCTGACTGTTTCTGGCACTATTGTGCCCCTTCTTCAGAGCAATTGTAGTAGAGGAGGAACAGGGAGCAAAATAACTCATTCAAGATGTAGTTTTCACTGAGTGCAATAGTTTTAGCAGATTTCCCTTAAGGGAAATCAGCTATTGAGGTTGTACTCATGACGGAATTTTCGAATTTTTTCTTCAAATGTCCATCGATCCTACCTAGGAGATGACGAAAATGAGGTCCGTTCAAAACTGAATATATATATATATATATATATAATATATATATATATATATATATATATATATATATATATATTGTTACGAAAATTAAATACATGAATAATCCTTCAGAAAGAGAGAGAGAGAGAGAAAAGAGAGAGAGAGAGAGAGAGAGAGAGAGAGAGAGAGAGAGAGAGAGAGAGAGAGAGAGAGAGAGAGAGAGAGAGAGAGTCGCGTATTTGCCTTACTTAGTGCAGTGCGGTGCCTTACTTGACTTAGTGCAGTGCGGTAAAGTGTTTTTATAAGAAGAACAGTGTTGTGCCGTGACTGTAAGTAACAGTTTAGTGCCGTGTTTAAGACAGTGTAGTGCCGCGAAGTAAAGGACAGTGCAGTGCCGCGAAGTAAAGGACAGTGCAGTGCCGTCTTGTTGTGAATTTCAGTGACCGTGAGTGAATTATTGGACTGTGTAATCTGAAGAACAGTGACGCTATCAGTCTATACTGTGAGTAGTAATTAAGAATAATTACCAAGTTTATTGTGCATTATCCAAATAAATTGTGCAGTGATAAAAACTGTGAAACTTGCGAGTATTTAATTTTGCAATCCAAAAGAACTCTTATTAAAAACGTTTATTACTGGTTTTGGTAATAAAAACGTAACAATATATATATATATATATATATATATATATATATATATATATATATATATATATATATATATATATATATTTGTCTGTTACCGCTCTAGCGGTCGCAATTTTTGTTTGATCGTTACCAAACTCGATATTTAGTCGTTTTATGTAATAAAAAAGATCAAGTTCGTTAACGGCTGAAATCGGACCAGTGGGAGGGGGGTTTAGAGGGGAGGATTTTCGAAAATTCGAAATATCTCCGTTACTATACGTCGGATCGAAAAATTGTATAGAACTAATCTTATTGCAAATTAAATTTACTATAAATATTGTTCTATACATTTATTCTGTATCTTGAATATTAAGCAAGATATTTGCATTTGTATTGTGTGTGTGGTCGGCAGGAGTCGGCTATGTTCGGGACATTCCGCCGAGAGCTAGGGCGGCCGTTTTCATCTCTGATCGTCCCTCGTGAATAGGTTTAGAGATTCATTACTACTACTGTTGTTATTAGGCAGATTTCTCTATTGTAAAACTTCACGTGGGAAATCTGCTTAGTTTACGCAGCCCCTGCGTGACGGACTTTTTTTTGTTTACTGCTCCTCCTCTGCAACAATTGCTCTGAAGAAGGGAACCAATAGTGCCCGAAACTGTCAAAATATTTAATAAAACTCCCCCATTTGAAGTATTGAGAATCTATGTAGCCGATACCCGACAATCCTCTACTAATATTCAATAACCAACAACGGATATATAAATATATATTGTTACGTTTTTATTACAAAACCAGTAGTAAACGTTGTTAATAAGAGTTCTTTTTGGATTTCAAAATTAAATACTCACAAGTTTCAGTTTTTATCACTGCACAATTTATTTAACCAAGCTCAATACACTTGGTAATTATTCTTAATTACTACTCACAGTATACACTGATAGCGTCACTGTTCTTCAGATTACACAGTCCAATAATTCACTCATGGTCACTGAAGTACGCCAAAAGACGGCACTGCACTGTCCTTTATTCGGGACACTAAACTGTTACTTACAGTCACGGCACAACACTGTTCTTCTTATAAAAACACTTTACCGCACTGCACTAAGTCGTACTGTAGCACCGAACGCACATAGGAGCACTTGAGAAGAAAACTGACTCGCTTGCCCGGTTCTTTATATAGGTCGTCGGCATACATCAAAGGGGAATTGGCTAGACCTTTCGACGTCTGGACTGGACGGGTCTAGTAGGAGCTCGACTCTCTGTCGGCTTCTTTGATCTACCTTACACTTCCCAAATACGCGACTCTCTCTCTCTCTCTGAAGGATTATTCATGTATTCAATTTTTATATGTGTATATATATATATATATATATATATATATATATATATATATATACACATATATATACACATATATGTCGTTTTGAATGGATTTCATTTTCGTCCTTTCCTGATTATGATCGAACTTAGAATAGAATAGAATATATATTTATTTATTAAAGATTTACATCTAGTACAAATAAATAAACAAATAACAATTCTGTCTTTTTAAATAAATAATTAAATCCAAGTTTTTGAGATCAACAATAATATGACAATAAATAAAAACAAAAAAAAAACAAAGTGTAAATAGTAAAATATAATACATAAAAGATAACTAAAAGCTTTCTATAAACCCTTTTCCGTCTTAATATAACATTTAACTGGAGTGTGGTCCATCAGCACTTATAGATTCCATGCTGATGTGATGAAGCAGTAAATCTTGTGTAGTTTTTCGAGGCTATCGATACTAAGTATCTCTTCAATTTTATGCACATCTCTGACTGCTCAGGAAAGCGTTTGTAGATATTTATTTCTGTCTTCGATGAGCTTCTAACAGTAGATTATGATCGAACTTGTACTCTGCTAAAAAAATACGAATGGTTTAAAAGCCATACGTAAGCAGGGAGTTATATGGAGCTTCATGGCTGCAGGATGCATTTGAACACAAGATGAATGCAATAGTATTAAAGAAAACTCCAATATATTTCTCTTTAAAATAGGTCACAAAATAATTAATGATCAAGGATTATTGTTTCCTAAGGAGTGCTGTTGGCAGATAACATCTTCATGACAGCGTTAAACAAGAATAATGCTTGACCATGTAGAGAGTTAGTACCAACGGTCGCCCATGTTTTCCGACCATGACAAACTAATATTTCATGGGGAAGAGCAAACATTGCAGATACCCTGTTTTACAAAGCTGTTCAACTGCCCGACCACTTCTCACCTACCTTACACCCCCAGCCCTGGAACAACACAATATATCAATGGTCAAGACTACTGTAAATATTGTCAACAAACTGTTGGATGTTATCTCTATCCATTGCCAAATCCGATGGGAGATATTCCCTGCCTATCTCCAATCCTCTCAATCATATTTCTTTTCGTCTCACACCCATCCTCACATATCTCATACATTTCTAACACTGCCCACTTACTCGAGGTCACGCACCATCTTAATTATTCTTCATATCAGCCGGTATAATTCTATTTTTGGGAGACTCTGTATGGTATGTTTTCCTCCCAGTTCTCTTGTACAACGTTTACCAGATGTCCCATAAGAGGGGCTGCGTAAACTAAGCAGATTTCCCACGTGAAGTTATACAATAGAGAAATCTGCATACTAGTAACAGTAGTCGTAAACAGTCTCTAAACACGAGACCCGAAAAGCTACGGAAACGACCGATCTAGCTTTCGGTGGAGTCACGAATAGAACCGACATCAGCCGATCTCTTCTCATCCGTTATTCGCACAAACTTAATAAAAATGCAAATATCTCAGTTAATATTCAAGATAAAGAATAAATGTACACAAAAATATTTATAGTAAATGTAATTTGCAATAAGATTGGTTCTATACAAGTTTTCGATCCGACTTATAGTAACGGAGATATTTTGAATTTTCGAATTTAGAATGCATTATATAAGCTTGCCATTTAATAATATGTAAAGAAATTACTGACTTAATATTCGCATTTCATTATAGGGAACCAAAATTTATTATGTATTCCATTACGGTTTGTTATGTTTAAAGTAAATTAATAAATTTCTTTTTATTTCAAACCGTCTATATAAAATAGGATTGAAAGAAGAAAAGAATAAAAACGTATTTATTTATCTGAAATATTTTCCTAAAAATGTATGTCCTCAACATAAAAAATATAACTTTATAAATCAGGGGTCAAGAAGCTGAGTTGAATAACTTTTATACTTTTTTTTTTTTTTTTTTGCTGTTGCATGAAATATAGTATACAAAGATTTGCAGCTCTTTGAATTGGGAGAAATTCAACGTAAATAAATTAGGCATTGGGAAAGTACATTCAGAGGAGAGGTGAATGTAGTAGAAGGCGAATGGAAGACATGTTGAATGATGCTTTTATAGAGGGAGCCCCATTCATTGTGGCACTTTGAAGGGCCGTTAGAAGTAGCCGGGGTCAAACGGCGAGGGATCCTGCAGGCTAGCTACTTAGGCTACCCCGCCACTCTTTCATCTCCTCAAAGCAACATTCTCCCCAGTTGAAATGAGAAATAGAGCAAAAGGGAGCTCCGGGAAACTCTAACCATTAGAGGGAATCTTTTACATCAATGCCGCTATGAAGGAGTCAAGAGCTTTACTAAGAAAATATATCTTTTTTCCGCCCCTAATCAACAAGATATACTTCCTCAAGTCTATAAATTCAATAATAACTAAACCATTAATTAAATAAATAAACTCTGTAAACGAAGAAGATTTACTATTTCCTGCAATGGCTCTGATCTTTACTTTTACTAATTAAATTATTTTAATTTTTCATACTTACGTAGAATAATTTTGTATTAGAAGCAGCCAAATAGATTCCCTTTAACGTGTGATTTGAATTTAAACAAATTTTGCGCGGCTATAGTTTGAAATTGGCGCGGGATTTACGATTTAGGAGCCAGTGAAACAAATGGATATGGTTATTCCAGACCAGATGTCAGCCAATAACAATTATGGTCTTCAGTTTGCTAGTTGGCTAAAACGGTTAAATGTCGATAATGGTATAGATCATATAAACATATTCAAAACAAGCACGTAATAAAGGTGTAAACGTCCCTTGAAAACAATATTCGATATTTAAGCTTAGAATAAATAGGTTGATGATTTAACAGCTTAATATTAATCTGACATGGGTAAGAGTTGGGGCTTACTAAAGGCTGAAAACTAAAAAAATCCATATAATATATGGATTTTTTTAGTTTTCATATGACATATTATGTCGGTTAATTCATGATTGCGAACATATGTAAATCACAATATTTATAGGTAGTTAAATGGTTGTATACAACTCTATGATGCACTCAAAATAACAGAAATATTTCGAATTTTCGAAATCCCCCCTCCCCATTGATCATTGGAAGATCAAACAAAAATTGCGACCACTTTGGGGAAATCTTCTATAAGAAACCCTTTGTTACATCGTTAAAAATATTAAAAAAATAAAAAGAAACAATAAAATATTTTCCCAGAGACTAAAAAACATTAAACACTTTTAACATAATCAACAGCCTTGTTCAAATAAATTATTCTTAAATCAACAGAATAAAAATCTCAAGAATTACAATATTTTTACAAAACCACTTATATTTTTTATGTTACGACTCATGGAATTTTTAGTTAGAAATAGAAAATATGTGGTGCGATGAGATCACTGGCTTGTCATACCCGCTTATGGGAAATCTGCTTAGTTTATTCAGACTCATCTTGACCGAGGTTTTTTTCTCCTGGAAATTTTCCTCCTAGCCATTACTAATGAAGAATAATTTACTGAATATATTTCTATTTGAAATATAATTTGCCTACTCTTAGTCTAAATAAAGCAGTTGTTTTTAAAACTTAAATATAGACACTGCATTTTGTAATTGTGGGCAAATGTTATGTCTTTACAGAAGTCGAGGTTGGTCATTCTCTATCTTCAAAGTAAATATTTGGGCAATTTGGTTGTTTTCCTCCACTGATTTCAGGAAAACTCTCTCCCTTCTATTTTCAGCTTCATACTGTATTTTTGCATTTTTATTTAATGTCTAATGCTAAAACTGTTTCTAGTCGCTGAGTTTGGATAGCTAATGGATTTAGTTATTCTAGTGAAAGTTATTTGGAGGTTGGCTGCCTCAGCTTATATCATCTCCTAATCAGAAATCAGTTACAGCTAAAATATACATATCAGTGCTGTCATAATATTACTTTTAAATGAACATTATGTAATAACTCAATGATGGAGTACTTATTAATCTGATATCACTTGTGGGCAATTTGACAAAATTTTTAAAAACACTATTTTTCTTTCTTTGCTTTATTATTTCCTTTCTTTAAAACATAGGGCACCCTCATAACCTGCTGAGTACGAAGTAATCCCATGGCCTTGAGACACAGACTATCACTAGACCGGCTAGCAGCGGCTTCGTCTAATCTGATAAGAAAACACAAACCAGTACTGCACGTTACCATATAAATGTTTACAATTGTTATTGTTATTTATTGACGTCCATTTTGAGCTATTAAGGTCAAATTGGGAAGGGTTGTTTTACAGGTTACCAAGGTGGGACTAATGATTTTAATTAATTAGTTCGTCACTAAATAAATTTCTCTTGCCCAGGCAAGAATCGAACTTGTTTACTATTGATATTATTAAAAATCTCAGTTTACAATTGCCGTTAATATTACCAAAAATTTCTCGTTGAAGTAACAGCAATATTAAAAAATGAATAATTTATCAGAATTATAAAAATTGTGTTACTTGAGTTGGAGATTAAAAAGGTTCTGATTAAGTGATATATTTTTCAGATTTTAATATATGTATGTCCATTTTATTTTTATATGAGTTCTATTCCTTTCTTTTTCCAAGAGTTTTTCGCTATCAAGATCAAAAAAGAATATCTGAATTAAAGAGTATGGTCAGTAAGTGATGTTCTATCTTCCGTTCCATCTATATTTTTAAAAAGATGCTTCAGTGTCTTTTTTTAAAAGTTGCACTGACTCCCCAATGTCAATTTTATCGCATCCTGAACATTTAATTTGGTATATATTATATTTAGATACCACAATTTTATAACTAACCAAAAACTGTCCAAGATTTAAGACTTTAAAAGTACTCTTTATTATATTAATGTAGGTCCAAGCTATATTTCCTTCAGCTTTGCGTATGTTCTCTCTTCTGTGCTCTTTTTCTCCCTTTTGTGCTCTATCCATGCACAGAAGGCTTATATAATTGACTGTTGATTAAAACTTTTTGTGTACAAAAGTAATGAAAACTATAAAAATGATATAATGATACAGTTTATATTTAAATCAAATATAACTTAAAAATAAAATGAAAGAAATAATAGAAAATCCAAATAATTACCAATTTATTAACCATTGCATTGATGAGTTTATAGTGTTATTAGATGACATAAGCACAACATTTCTTATTTAATTAACCCGTTACTTTATTTAACTTAATCATTATGTTGAATGTATATATATATTACTAGATATATACTGTACCTGTGAAAAATCTTTGGGAGAGAGACTACTTGAATTTTCTTTTATTTAGTGTTTAAAGTTTTCGCTGGACAATGTTACAAAATATTCCTAAGGAAATTCTCTTGAACATTTTAATGATCCTAATCATGTATATATATATATATATATATATATATATATATATATATATCATGTAATTCATTGGTTTTAGATTTCTTAACATGTGGTCGTAATCTTTTTATATAATTTCAAATGTCATAAAACACGCTATGAACTCCTTTGAGAGGCTCCACAGACTTATTCCGGAAGTCTGCAGGAGGCTATAGAGACCAATTAGAAACCCATGGCACAACAAAAGGAGTATTTCAGTCACACAATGTTGGCAGGATTGCTTCCCAGTCAGTTTTGTCAGTAATGGTTCCCAATCAGCGTAGGCAGATTCCAGTCGGCATGGTGCAAGCTATTTCAAGTCAAAAGCAGAAAATGTTGTTTACATGACACGTTTAACATTAAAATTTATGGCTCAATGGAATCTAGAAATTAGCGTGACATAAATAATTATAGGAGAAAAACGAATATTTGTAGAATGAGATTTATATTAAAGATTAATTTTATTTAATCTCTAAATATTAAAACTTTTAAATCCAATGTTATACATGATGAAGTTGTAATTTTAATTTATTTTCGTCCATTTTGTGCTTCTAAGGCTAATGGTGAGGGGTTGTCAACAGGTTACAACCACCCTTTTCTACCCTGGGTGAGACTAAGGATTTTATGAAGGGAGTAATTCTAAATAAATAAATTCCTATGGCCCAGGTGGGAATCGAACCGATGATTATAGATTTACCAAGTGTACTAAGAGCACAGCCTTAACTCGAATGGCTAACCTAAGTCCCCAATGACGAATTTAATTCGAGAAAAAAGGAGGGTGGAACTTTTTGGGCATGTCACAAGGCACAACAATTTCATCACAACTATATTTTAAGATAAGGTCATTAAATAAAAAGGAAGAGGATGGCTTAGGAAATACGTATATATATATATATATATATATATATATATATATATATATTATTATTATTATTTTTTTTTTTAAGAAATCAACATCTTATGGATTCCGGTGAGTATAGTAATATGAAAAGAGTAGCTTCCGGATGAACACAATGGTTGCCTTTATATCATGTTGATGATGAAGCTACGATCTATTTGGGGATGAAGTTTTAATAAAGGAATAATATAATAACGATGTGTTGATACATTTTATTTTCATGTATGTTCAGTTTGAGTGAATCCAAGCTCTGAAGTCTGGGATATACAGCTTTCTTTTAACGGCATCACATAAGTTATTCCAAATTGATAATACAGCAACATCAAATAAACATTCAGCTGGCGATAGGAAGATTGGGATGTTTTCCTTGAATAATTCAGCTGGCCAAATACAGGCCTATCAGCATTTTGCAGTCATAAATAATTCGTTTGCTTTGATAACGCAAAGGGATAGCAGAGATATGGCAAATTATATCCCTTTGCTAAATTTCCAGTTTAGCAGATCGAAATCCTTGGCGCAATGTGAGCATTTCACGGCCAATGAATAAAATATGAAAGACTGAAAAGCCCAATTTGTCCCTTTTATCCTTCAAAGCTTCTCCTTCAAAGCAATTTCCTTCTATTACACCGACCGTCTGATTTAAAGCAACTTTGAGCTACGGGCGCATTCTATCGGACAAAATGTTTAATGTTTATTACAGCGGCTGAAATTGTCACTATAAGGCTTGAGGGGACCCAATTAAAAGTTAATTTAAGCCTTTTAAATTGAAGTAGATAAGACTGTAGGGAGGTATGAGCAAATCTTAGAGTTTATATAATCAACCAGATTCAAAGGCTTATACTTGCTGCCTGATTCTGTCACTGAAGTTCTTACAGATTTCCCTAAAGAGAATACAGATATTGAAGTTATACTAATGACATGATCAATCAACATTTCCCCCGAAACTTGATATTCCAGATTTTCAAGTTAAAGAAGGATAAAATTCGTTATTGTGGAAAGCTGATCAAGTGGAGGTGGGTTTTTAGATGACAGAATGTAAATTTAGAAATATCACTTCTATTATGTTACAATCGAAAAATATGATATACCTAATCTTATTTTAAATTTAATATTCTACAACTATTGTTCCATACATTTGTTCTGTATTTTTTATTTAATTTATTTATTTAAATGAGTTCCGCAACGCGGCCGATTTGCTCATTATTCAAGTGTCATTAAAAAAGCGAAATGCAAAAAAAAAAGAAAGAAACGGAGAAGGGGTGAACAATGGCATAAAGTTGTTTTGATAGGGTTCATTGGTATATCAGTTTTATATGAAACAAACAATATTATATATGGAAACATCAGGGTGGTGAAAATAAATGATAATGATGATAATATAAATGAAAATGTAAGTATCGACGGGAGAAATAAAAGGAAAGAAAGAAAAAAACAATAAAATAAGGAAAAGAGAAAACCAAAGAAGTGAATTAATAAAAAAAAATAAAATAAGGAAAGTTTGTTCTTTAGCCCTAATATTAACGGAACATTTGGTTGTTTTCTGCCTTCAGTAAACTCCTAATCCTATAAATCTCACTTCAGGAGTCAGCCAATAAATCACGAATCCTCCTTTATTTATATCAAACTAGAATTCGTTGTATTGTCCCATCCCGAGAAATTATTACTGAAAGGGTACTATCCAAACTTGAAATGCCTTCAATTTTATGAGTTTGATCGAAAAAAAGTTTGCATAAAATTTGCTGTTACAAATTTAATTTTTTTTTAAATATGAGTTCAATACTTATTTTTCTTGACTCAAATATGAGCAAACATATTTGCACTTTATAAATTTCCTGCCTGTCTAGGCTTCTTATAACAGGAAATAAAGCCAATAGAAGTCTCAGATTCTCCAGGACTTGTGTACGTTAATCAGCTTAATGACAATGACGTGCCTGCGCGACTTTTTAGCAAATTTCTCTGAAGGGAAATCAGCCATTGAGGTGGTAGTCATGACCCGATTTTCGATCATTTCTTTAAATATACATCAATCAGGCCCAGGAGATGACTAAAATGAGGTCGATTCAAAACTATATATATGTATTACTACTACATACTTGTCTTTTACCACTGTGTTTTATTTGTTATGTTGTGTCTGTGTGGGTGTGTCTGCTAATGAAGTGGTTGCGATTTTTGTTTGATCATTACCAAACTTGATACTTAAACATTTTATGTAAAATTAGGGGATGTGTTCGTTAGAGGGGCTGAAATCGAATCAGTGGAAGAGAGGATTTAGTGGGGGATTTCGAAAATTCGAAATATTTCCTTTATTATATGTTGGATCGTTATCTTATATAGAACCAATCTTACTGGAAATGTAATGACCTACATATGTTGGTACAAGTATCCTATTTGTCATCTTAGAGATGAATTATGTTAATTTGATATATCAGAAACTCATCTTTATTTAGACATTAAAAAAATGAATTAATATACATTTAAATTAAATTATGATATTATTGAATTTAGTATTATAATTATTTAGATTAATATTGATATTGTATCACATACCTGTATATATATATATATATATATATATATATACAGGTATGTGATACAATATCAATATTAATCTAAATAATTATAATACTAAATTCATTAATTAATGTCTAAATAAAGATCATTTTCTGATATATCATATTGACATAATTCATCTCTAAGATGACAAATAGGATACTATATATATATATATATATATATATATATATATATATATATATATACAGGTATGTGATACAATATCAATATTAATCTAAATAATTATAATACTAAATTCAATAATATCATAATTTAATGTAAATGTATTTTAATTCATTTTTTTAATATATATATATATATATATATATATATATATATATATATATATATATCATGTATGCTGTTCATTTGTAGTTTAGAAATTATTATTGTTTTTATTTACACATTTTGTATTAAGTTATAATATATTAATAACCGTACGAACAGTAATTGGCCGGACTCTTGACCAACATGTTTGTAAACATTAGCCAATAAAATATCTATCTATCTATATATCAACGGAAGGATCAAAAGGTCAAAAACATCTCCACTCTCACCTTTTAGCAGATTTCCCTTAAGGGAAATCAGCTATTGAGGTTGTACTCATGACGGAATTTTCGAAGTTTTTCTTCAAATGTCCATCGATCCTACCTAGTAGATGACGAAAATGAGGTCCGTTCAAAACTGTATATATATATATATAGATCTATCTATCTATATATTTGTCTGTTACCACTCTAGCGGTCGCAATTTTTGTTTGATCGTTACCAAACTCGATATTTAGACGTTTTATGTAAAAAGAAAGATTAAGTTCGTTAATGGCTGAAATCGGACCAGTGAGAGGGGAGGGGGTTTAGAAGGGAGGATTTTCTAAAATTTGAAATATTTCCGTTACTATACGTCGGATCGAAAAATTGTATAGAATCAATCTTATTGCAAATTTCTTTTACTATAAATATTGTTATATACATTTATTCTCTATCTTGCATATTAATCGAGATATTTGGTTTTTATTAAATTTGGGCCGATAACGAACGTTTCGAGATTCCCGCCAAAAAGTAGTTCGGTCCTTTGCCGTAACTGTTCGGCTTTCGTATGGAGATTTCTCTATTGTATAACTTCACGCAGGAAATCTGCTTAGTTTACGCAGCCCCTGCGTGACGGACTTTTTATCCTTCCGTTGATGATGGACGTCCACCAGCCAGCCCAAATCCCGAGTGACAATCTATATATGTTGGTATATACATTTATTTTTATCTTGAATATTGGCCAAAATATTTTTATTTTTTTGTATTCAGCCTTCGTTAAACTGCTCACTTAGTATGAACAATAAGTTTTTATACTATGAACCTCTTTATTCAAAGCTTAAATACGAAATATAGTTTTCATTGAACTATTACTGTGTGGGTAAGTTGAGTGTAGTGGCGTGAGTTCTAAACTACATAAAATCTGCTTAGTCTACGCAGCTTCTAATTTTTTTAACAGCTTTCCCTTAAGGGAAATCAGCTATTGAGGTTGTACTCATGACGGAATTTTCGAAATTTTTCTTCAAATGCCCATCGATCCTACCTAGTAGATGACGAAAATGAGGTCCGTTCAAAACTGTATATATATATATATATATATATATATATATATATATATATATATTTGTCTGTTACCGCTCTAGCGGTCGCAATTTTTGTTTAATCGTTACCAAACTCGATATTTAGTCGTTTTATGTAAAAAGAAAGATCAAGTTCGTTAACGGCTGAAATCGGACCAGTGGGGGGGGGTTTAGAGGGAAGGATTTTCGATAATTCGAAATATCTCTGTTACTATAGGTCGGACCGAAAAATTGTACAGAATCAATCTTATTGCAAATTAAATGTACTATAAATATTGTTATATACATCTATTACCTATCTTGAATATTAACCGAGATATTTGCATTTTTATAAAATTTGGGCCGATAACGGATTTTTGAATTTCCCGCCAAAAGCTAGTTCGGCCCTTTGCCGTAACTGTTCTGCTCTCTTATGGAGATTTCTCTATTGTATAACTTCACGTGGGAAATCTGCTTAGTTTACGCTGCCCCTGCGTGACGGACTTTTATTCTTAGAGTCCTGCTTACGTTGTCGAGTAGCTCGATACAATTCATTGTAAACAATTTATCATTTTGTGTGATATATTTATGATCCAGTTCCACGACATATCTTTATTGTGTTGCCGTTATACCTCAAATGTTCAAAGTAAGTCAAACAGGATGACTAACAATCGTAGCTATATCTTTCTGGCACCTAATGAGACTGTTATTTTCTACAACAAGGTTGTTATAAAGAATAGTTCTCCCTTTAGATGTCTCCTTTTTGAAGAAAACAATTCAATTGTACTCTATCATAACAGCGCCAAACAATCCCAGAACTCTGTGTGTGTGTGTGTGTGGGAGTTTAGTTTAATATTTTATTAAAGATATATATATATATATATATATATATATATATATTTTAAAGAATTTATTACAATCCATAAAGGTAAAATTAATTCTTGTTTCTTAAACTATCGGGAAAACCAATGAAAGGGGGTAATGAAAGAAAATCAGATATCTAATACGAGGATCAAGGTAAAAGAGAAATGAAAGAAGTGGAAGAGGTTAATTATGAACATCTAATCATCAAGAGAAATGCTTCTGAAAATGGAAAATGCAAGACCAGCATTCTTTCACAACAAATTATGAGTTGGACACATTTTTAAAGCCTTTTGAAAATTCAACAGGTTTATATACTGATGCTGATGACAAATTTCTAACAGGAACCTCTGAAGAAATTTATATTGGTGTAAAAATATAAAAGAGCCAGAACAGAAGCTTGGCACAGAACCCGAGGAACGTGCGAGTTAGAAACTAAATACTCTATAGGACCTGAATTAACACAAATCAAAAAATATGAGGAAGAAATGAAGCTAAAACGAGCAAGGACGAAGAAACGTGAGGAGGAAATCTTTGGACGGAAAAAGATTTTGAGAAAGTTACATGGGACGTGGAAGGTTCGTGAGTTCTTCATTTCATACGTGAAGTGGACAATGGGTCCCAGGGATTTGAGAGGCCTCTGTCTCTAGGTGTTGGCTCTGCTATCCACAACCTGGCTAGCAGTAGATAAGAATGGTAGCTGAAAATTGATCAAAGCTACTGACATCGGTAAGATAGTTGGATCAGGTAACAATATCAGCTGTCAAAGCACGCTTGTATGGTTGGAACGAGAAAAATAAAAACCTATTCTCAGTTTGGGCCTTGGTGAGTTAAGCGTCGGCTTTAATCTCACATGGCAAACCTAGAGTGGCAAGTTCGATTCCCGCCTGGGCAAAGAGGAGTTTATTTGGTGACGAACTCATTAAATGGGGCACTTAGTCCCACTCTGGCTAGAAAAGGGTGGTAACCCATCCCAATTAGCCTAGCAGCACAAAGGGGACGATAATAAATAAATATTCTCAGTTTAATGTGAACTAATTGCCGAAAGAACGCTAGTAAGGTGCTGAGACATTTTATGGACAATATATCTAACATTATATTGACATTCTGTCCTATTCCATCTTAACTGTTCAATTGGAATATCGGCCAGAACTAACACGTCTCTTGGAAATGTTCACGTGGCCCATTCCAATGGAATTATTCCCATGAATCATGCTGATTTATCCATGAGAAGGAACCCTTTGATTAATGGGCCCCATGTAATTGCTAATTTAGCTTATCGGTGAGCGGTCAAAGAAGGCCGCCGCCTGAGCGAGAATACCAGAATATCGAGCAGCTTTGCTACGTGAGAGAGGGGAATGAATGAGAGAGAGAGAGAGAGAGAGAGAGAGAGTGATTAAGGTGTAGCGTGACGTAGATAAGAGGGATGAGATAGGGGAGAGGGAAGGTAATAGGGCGGTTAGCGGGCCCGGCAGCTACGTGTCACCGCTAACCTGTCAGCGTCACATTCCGAATTAGCCGACACCGCTACGCCTAGCAGTGTTACGCCCCGTCTCATGTGAAGCATCTTTCTAACGTTCCTTCTAACGACTCTACGACGCCTCCTCAATTCACTCCAGCTACACTAATTCCTGAAGCAAGTCCTCTCGGCTCGAAAATCTTGTAATTATTGTGGCAGCAAGCCATTAAAATAAGCTTTACTTTCCCATATGAGACTCAACGGGGTTTTCAAAACATTTGCTCAAATGTCCTTCGATCCTATCTAGGAGATGATGAAACTTGGGTCCATTAATACTTGCATCCATGTGTGTGTGTGTGTGTGTGTGTGTGTGTGTGTGTGTGTGTGTGTGTGTGTGTGTTTGTACTGCGGTCGCATTTTTTCCTGTTCTTTACCAAACTCCCCATAAAAACATTTCATGTAGAACTAATGATCAAGTTTGTTAACCCCTAAATCGGACCAGGAGGCGAGGAGAATATGAGAAATACAAAATATATGTTGTTTGTTTGTTTCGTAATGTTTTAGGGCAAAAAATGACTTGGTTATCATCGCCCTGTAATATCTGTAACTCACATTATTGGTAACCTCATCCATATCGTCATTTTAACAACATAAACGAGGATACAAAAACCTTGTAATTTAAATTTCTTTGTAGAAATTCGTAATTTTCACAAAATTAAACAATTTATCTAGCTCTCTTTGGGGTCATCTCCAAGGACCACTTCTGTGTCACTGGAAATATTGCATTCGTTTCGAATATCTGTATACTTATGGCATTCCATTAATATGTGGTAGATAGTCAAGTCTGTGATACACTTCCCACAAATCGGGGGTTGACCTTTGGTCATAAGATAACCATGTGTAAATCTTGTGTGCCCTATTCGGAGTCTTCCTAATACGAGTTCATCTCTTCTGTTGTCTCATGTCGAATGTTTCCATGGACGGATGGAGGTTTTAAAAGTTTTTAGTTTGTTGTTCTGGGTTTCGTTCCACATTTGTTGCCAGTTTTTATAAATTTCTTCTTTGAGTGGTTGATAAAGTTCTGCAGATGAAATTGTTGTTGGGGTGATGGAGTCGAGTTGGTGGGCTTCTCTGGCTGCTAAATGCTAATGCTTCTTCGTTTCCATCTAATCCCACGTGACTTGGAATCCACATGAAGTAGACGACCCTTCTTAACCGTCGGAGAATTTGTATAATTATTATTTGTATAATTATGTATTTTTTATACTATTGAATTGTTTGTAAATAAATCTTTAATACTCAATAGGGCACTTAACGAGTCGGTGCATATCAGGAATTTTTCTTGAGTCGAGTATTTGCGAATGCAATGATATAATGCGAACTGAATTGCGAATAGTTCGGCCGAATAGATGCTGGTTAATTTGTTGAGTTTGAATTTTTGGCAGACATTTTCTTCGTAGTACGCACAGGAGGAAGACTCTACAAAATATCTCTAATATTATGGACCCGGATTGAAAATGTGTATACAACCAATCTAGTTGAAAATTTGATGCCCAATGAATGTTCTGTATACTTCTTCTATTGGTTGACTATTAACCAAGATATTCTTTTTTGTTCTTATGTTTCAGCCTTCAGTAGTCTCCCTCCATTTTTTAGTCATCTCACAATTAGCCAATATATCATGAAAAGTATTTATTCCATGCTTAAGTAGTAAATATTGTTTTCAACGAGCCTTTTTTATGTGAGAAATTGTAAATACATTTTGTGATGGCAAAAATGTTTATTTGGTCTGTACCATATTGCGACATTTTATCGATTTATTCAACTCTAAAAATTATATTACTGAATGGCTGAATTCTGACTTTAGAAAGGGGGGTTTAGAGGAATGGAGGGGAAAATTCAAAATGAATTTATGAGTCTATCGATGAATGTTATACAACCATTCTTGTTAAACTAGTGATGCACTACAACTGCACTATACACTTTTTTTCGTAACTCAAATATTAAACGAGTTATTTGCTTTTTCTGGTTTTCTGTCTTCATGTGCCCCTACTTCTCATCACAGGATTTTTCTTTAGGAATAGAGAATTATTGCTGTGCGTCACCTCATATGAATTCCTTCGTAACGGAGCGATAATGAGATACTGACGCCTTTTCGATTTACTCCACCTATTCCATTTTCATAAGCAAGATATAAATGTAAAAAACCCAGAATAGGAGCTGGTTTCTAGCCATTCAAGAACCCGAGGTATACTTCTGTGAAAAACTAAATCCTCAAAAGAACCTGAATTAACACAATTTAGAAAATATCCATACATGCAAAGAAGAAAGGAATCTTAAAGTAGAAAAGAAAGGCGAAAAGGCGAGATGAGCCTTTCTTTAAGGTTGACGCCATTCTCATGGCAGAGTTGTTTAAAAGCAACTATAGATAACCTGCTTTGCCCTATGTTCTCTTGGATTTAATAATAAAATAAAGATTAAATTGGATATCCAGCTGGACACAAAATAAAATGAATGTGTCAATTTTTAAATGCACATTTTCAATTGGCGTATTTTATTTCATTTGATGTCTTGTTAACAAGTGTTCCTATTCCGTTATTATTTATTTAGTAATATTATTTTTATCAAATCTCAATGGAATTGGACACCCCTCAAAGTTAGACCGTACTCTCTATAGGGAAGGTCTATCTATAAAGAGTGAAAACTCCCCTCCACTCATTTTTTAAATAAAGGACTTAACTTATTGGCGTTTCATTAGTGAAATATCAGTTTACATTGTAATTTTGTACTATATATTGGCAGTGTTGATTAGCAACCTCGTATGTCAAAAAAATGATAATTCCTGATTTTTGCATATTTATATTAATTGTACTGTGCTTGATGTTCTATATTCAAAATTACTTTATAGTAATCACCTCTACTTTGAAATAATTGGAAGTAATATTTTCATTTACAGAATGATTTAATCAGTTTTTTATGTCTCCTGTATAGATAATTTTTTTGACATTTGAGCTTACTGATCAACACTGTCGTTATATTTGGTTAGTAATCCTTCATTTTTTTCACTCTTAATGTTATTATTATTTATTAACGTCCACTTTTTGCAACTAAGGCTAATTGGGACGGGTTATCTACAGGTTACCAACCTTTTCTAGCCAGGGTGGGATTTTAGGACGTTATTTAGTGAATTTCGTCACTAAATAATTTCCTTTGCCCAGGCGAGAATCGAACTCGCCACTCTAGGTTTACCATGTGAGATAAAGGTCAACGCTTTAACTCGCATGGCTAACCTGAGCCCCATAAATCACTCTTAATAATAAAGGCTTAATAAATTCATTCATTTATTCTTTATAATTTCTTTTATTTATTTGATCTTATATCGATTTTCCGACTACTGTCCATCTGGAGTCATTTTTACTTCTTCAATATTTATGTTTTAAGTGGAGAAACTTTTTTTTTCTTTGCTACTAACAGCTGCACCGGAAAAAGGTTAATAGTCCATCTTCGATTTATTTATAAATGTTGTTCTTTTCATTTTGTTCGAACTGAGGTTTTAGTACTGGAATATAGGTAATAAAACGTGATATGGCGTCATTTGTGTCTCCTTCTAGCGAATGAGAGTGTCGTTAGCCCCAGTGTGACGGACTTTTGTGTGTGTTTCTTCTGTCCCACTATAAGAGGTTCGAATTAATGTAGTGTGGGATAACTTTCCTATCAGTGTGAAGTCTATTGTTGTAGTCAGGTGGAGGCGACAGTAGTTCTTAGCAGTAACCTATTTGGCAATTGGGTGGATTGGCTGCGGTTGGTAGCCCTGATTTCACGGCTTGCCAACCTACGTGTGTCTCCGGATCACGTCCATTCATTGATCGTGTGTCGTCTTCCTAGTCTGCTTTCTACCTGTCTCATTCGCTGGCCGCTATTCGTTAGGGCTTACTCTTACTTCTCTCACAGGGTTGTAGAACAAGGTGTTGGAACTAGGCCCAACTCCTATCGGGAAATAAAAGTCTCTGGTCTGAATAAAGTATGCAGATTACCAACGTACTGCCGTATGACAAATACAAATATAAACAAATGACCATCGACAAATGTTCATCGATCCTACCTAGGAGATGACGAAAATGAGGTATACAACTGTATATATATCTGTTACCGTTCTAGCGGTCGCAATTATTGTTTAATCGTTATCAAACTCGATATTTAGTAGTTTTATGTAAAAAGAAATATCAAGTTCGTTAACGGCTGAAATCGGACCAGGGGAGGGGAGATTAAGAGGGGAGGTATTTCGAAAATTCGAAATATCTCTGTTACTATAGGCCGGATCGAAAAATTGTATAGAAATAATCTTATTGCGAAATAAAGTTACTATAAATATTGTTTTATACATATAATGAGTATTAACGGAGATATTTGGATTTTATAGTTTTATGCTTTTAGTAAACTTCCACTCCTACTAGATTCATATTATTAATAAGCTGTTATATAATGAACATTTCATTACAAGTTTAAATACCAAATAGTGTTTTCAACAAAGATTTATTATACAAGACACAAACAAATATGCTCTGTTGACCTCCCCCCCCCCCGTCATTTGTTCTTGGATTACTAAAATCTGAGAGATTAAGATAGAAATTGTTCTGATTCATTTCAAATTACTCCAATAGCTATAGTAAATTGTTTTCAATAAAATTAATATGTTATATTCAGATATATTTCATTAATTGTTCATCTTTCTGGTCTAGAATAATTCTATCGGCACTGCGAAGTTGGCTGCCCTGTTTGTTTACGATTCAGACGCTTTCCGTTGTAGATATTATTAACTTATAAATTGAATGAATTATTTCTTATTACCGTTTGTATTTATTCCCTCAAAATTCATGGTTATGTTCCTAGAATGTAGATTTATCTGTTGTAAACCTTCCCATGGGAAATCTTCTTAGTTAACGCAGCTCCTGCGTGATGGACTATTTTAATAAACGTCTGATGAGTAGAAGTGGGTCGGACTGAAGTCTGAAGACATAAGTCCGTCACGCAAGTGCTGTGTAAACTAAGCACATTTCCCAATTGCCGGTTTAACAAACTTGTCATCTCATCTCACCACGTATTCTCAATTATATGCACAATACCGAAGAGTAGAAGGGTGGGGGGTGTGTCCTGGGGCTGAAAACAACAAAGTACAAATAACTTAATACTTGACTGCCAAAATATGCGTAGAGCAACAATTTAACAGTTTAACGAGATTGGTTCTGTAATATTTTATGGCATAGCCAATAACAAGTATGATCTTAAGTGTTGACTGAAATGGCTAAATAACGAGTATGGTATAGACCGAGTAAACATTTTCGAGTAAAATACGAATCATCTTCATTGATGACGTCAATACATAAGATTATAGTCAAATGAAAACACATTTGAAGGGTTTGCTGCAAAAAGGAGGTAGCTCCATCCCATAGCTGTTGGGAGTTATAAACACTTTCATGTGCCAAAAAAAAGGCCCCAAAAGGATGCAGCTTTCAACCGTTATGATGTTATTTTCGTTATAATGATGTTATTTTCGTATTTTATGTTATTCGTTATAATGATGTTATTTTCTGTTTGTAAAACCAATAATTTTGCTGTACTTTATTTTCAGTTTTCTTTGAATAAAAATACATAATAATGGTACATTCAATCTATTTTTACACCTTTTTCCAAGACATAACATATTCCTAAATTCCTCTTATTCCATTCTTTTGGGCAAAAAAGAGGTAGCTCCAAGGATTATCCACGTACCACCAACATTTTTTGAATGAAAATACTGTTCTAATATGTAAACACCATAATTGAAAGTAAGCAACAACAATATTTTTACATAACTTAAAATTTGAATTTTTTAAACGTTTTTTTTGGTTTCCCAAAAACTGGAAAAATTGGAGCTACCTCCTTTTTGCAGCAAACCCTTCATTTGGTATTTAACCTAGGAATGAAGTGGTTCATGATCTAACAGCTTATTAATAATATGACATGAGTAGGAGTAGGTTTACTTAAGGCCGAAAAATAAAGTATGGACATATTTCAGTTAATATTTAATATAGAGAAAATATGTATATTACAACAAATCTGTAATAAGATTGATTCTATAACATTATTCGATTTGTCATATAATAAAGAAGATATTTAAAATTTTCGAAATCCCTCCGCTCAACCCCACCTCTCCCCAGTCCTACTCCAGCCGTTAACGAACTAGATCTTCAGTTTTACATAAAACGCTTATATACTTTTGGAAACGATTAAAAAAACATTGTCAACGTAAGAGCGGTAACAGACAAATATATAATTAAAATTTGGAACGGACCTCATTTTCGTCATCTACTAGGTAGGATCGAATGATATTTCAGTAAAGTTTTCGAAAATTGTGTCATGAGTACAACCTCGGTTAGAGTGGGGCAAAAAGTATCGACAGATGATAGGGCATCAATAGTTTAACACGATTGATTCTATAGAATTTTTGTATCCGACAAATAATAACAAGTATGTTTTGAATTTTCAAATTCCCCTCACTCTAACACCCCTCCCCCGTCACTAACGGATATGATCTTTAGTGTTAACTGAATTGATTTAATTTGGTGTATTGATCGACATGGTCATTGAACGTATTTGTATGAATCTCATTTAGTAAAGATCTGTGGAAAAAACACATTTGGAATTAGTGTTTTCATGATACATTTGCTTATTGTTAGTAGGGTTTACTGAATGCTGAAAACTAAAAACGTCAGTCACTCAGGGGCTGCGTAAACTAAGCAGATTTCCCACATGAAGTTTTACAATAGAGAAATTTCACGACAGCCGAATAGTTCTGGAAACGGCCGACCTAGTTTTTGGCGGGAAACTTACTCATCAGTTATCCGCCCAAATTTATTAAAATGCAAATATCTCGGTTAATATTCAAGATAGAGAATAAATGTATATATCAATATTTATAGTGCATTTAATTTGCAATAAGATTGATTCTATACAGTTTTTTGATCCGACGTATAGTAACGGAAATAATTCGAATTTTCGGCAGTCCTCCCTCTAAACACCCCCCCCCCTCCCACTGGTCCAATTTCAGCCGTTAACGAACATGATCTTTGTTTTTTACATAAAATGACTAAATATCCAGTTTGGTAACGATCAAACAAAAATTGCGACCGCTAGAGCGGTAAATATATATATAAGTATATATATATATATATATATATATATATATATATATATATATATATACAGTTTTGAATGGAGCTCATTTTCGTCATCTACTAGGTAGGATCGATGGACATTTGAAGAAAAATTTGGAAAATTCCGTCATGACTACGACCTCAATAGCTGATTTCCCTTAAGGCAAATCTGCTAAAATGCAAATATCTTGGTTAATACTCATGACAGAGAAACAAAAACATATATAGCAGTATTAATTGTATAATATACTTGAAATAAGATTGGTTCTTTACACTTTTTCGATCAAAAGTATAATAACGGAGATATTTTGAATATTCTCTCTCTAAATACTCACCAGATTTCAGCTTAGCTAGTTAATTCACAAGATTATTTATTTAAGATAGTAAAGCTAAAGTGGCGAGCTACTCTCTGGAATGTCTGTCGCAGGCTGTTGTTAATAAAATGATTGATAATTGAAAAAATAGAAGAGAAAGAAAATAAAAAAAAGGAATATTTTAACAGTAACAACATTTTAAATAAGAGGACCACGAAAAGCAAATCAAAATATCAAAACAACACAGAACACAGACTCGCAACATCAGATGCTTTGATTTAGATTACTCACTTGTTATCACATTTCTAACCCAATTAGGGCTTAGATTAACCAAGTGCGATGTCATTAGTTCCCGTAGAGATGGTGGGTTAGATTCCATGCTTGGCAATGCAAATTTCATTAGTAATATAAATGCGCTAAAGAAATTTCTTAGATGGCTAGTAGAGATTAGTAACCTGTCGATAACCCGTCCAGATTAGCTCTAGTAGCATAAAGAGTAAATTAATAAATGATAATATCACGTAATCCAAGAAATAAATAACTTTATAAAATTGTCTATAGCTCCCGGATATAAGACTCAAAGGAATAATACCAAAGAACCCATTCAATACAGCTTTATGGGAACTGAAAAGGCGTCTTCGGTAGAAAGTTTTTCTTAGTTCGCGCTGTACCGCCTTAGCAGAAGTTGCCCGAAAAACTTGGATTTCATTTACCGTCCTCGGAATTTATTCAATCCCTTAATGCCTTTCACTTTTCTCTTTTTTTCGTGTTTGTCTATTCCTCGGAAAAAAGCTTTTCCGCTTCTCGGACTCAGTTTTCAACTAAGTTATATTTCAAGCTCTTCTTTATCAATCTTTGGAGTTAAATACTTATTTGCTAGCAGAAAAACTCAAGTTCTTTCCGCCTCTCTTCGAGAAGATTCTCATCTACATACACCTATTGAATTCGAATATGTATATATGTATATATATATATATATATATATATACTCTTATATGTATGTATGTATAATTTATTTCCTATATATGTGTGTATAATTTATTTCCTAAATGAAATAACCCTTCAGAGAAGAAGTTTATTTCCTACATTTCCTGTACAATATAGTACTGGTATGGGCAGCCTTTGACATGTTCTCCGGGCCAAACTTTAGTGTGCAAATACGTTCGCGGGCCGCTTTTAAAAGTAATGCATTTTAAAGTAGTGTTCATATTTTTAAACGATAAATATCAGACCTGAAATTGTATGGCAATGTAATTATAATACAATTTATTTAAATAACAAAATAAAATGAAAATTAGAGATACAACATTATGATTAAATCGCAAAATTTGTTTTTATTTAGAAATAGGGAATGTATGGTGAGATATCAGTAATGTGACTTAAAAGCACGCAAGAAATCTACTTAGCTTACGCAGCCTCTTCGTGACGGACTTTTAATTTAATATTGTATAAACATATTTAAAAAACAAAAGAAAAAAAAAACACATTGACTCTCTCAGATGAGTACTCTGATTAGTCTCATGATACTCGGGTTTCATGATTTCTGCACAGCCTCTAAGGCTGATGGGATCGATGAGGATGAAAGGGGAGGTCATTGGAAACCAACCCCTAAAACCCCAATAAATGAGGTAACCAGGCGGCCTGCTCTTGAGACACAAAGGAACGCCAAGACAACCTCTTGGGACGTCTTAAGATAGATCCTAGCTGTGGTTTTGCGGTTTGCGGCTCTGGACCTACTGCGATTTACTTGCAGCCAATTGGTCCTAGAACAGAAGTTATCCTGTTACAAGAAGTTCCTATTTAGTAATAATTAAGTAGATTTCTAAGGTAGTTTTGCTAAAATGGAGCTCAAGATGGTTGGGATTTTATGTAATAATGACTAAGCAAAGAACACATTAATGTAAGAGAATACTTCGACAAAAGGACCACTGGTGCTCTTGGTAAGTTGATATTAAGACGGTTTCATTGATGAAAATCTTCATAAGCAATGGTAAAGACGACAGCTGAGGTCGTGGTCTGAAGATGGCCAAAGGTAAGCAGAGTCTTACAAACCTTCCGGCAAAACTAAACATCAAGCCCAAATAGTCAGAATATTTTCTTCTGTTAATGTTAAACGAGAAATCTCTCCATATTGAAGTCCAAGAAAGAAGTACTTCGTCTTTAATACAATTTCGACGACCTTCAGTTCATAAAGGTCTAATAAATAAAATTACGACACGTAGGAGGTGCGTTGACTGAGCCGATTTCCCACATGCACGTGTTTGCATTTTAAGATAACTTAATAGTTCAATGAGAACAATATTGGGTATTTAGGCTTCAAATAAAGTGATTTGTAATGTAACAGCTTATTTTTAACATGACATGAGTAGGATTGGGGGTGTACTGAGTTCCGAAAACTAAAACAAAATCCAGTTATCTCAGTTAATAATCAAGATAGTGAAAACACGCACATAACAACATTTGTAGAACATTACATTTGCAATAAGGTTGGTTCTATAACATTTTTCGATCCGGCGCATAATAATGGAGATATTAAGAATTTTCTATATTCCTCTCTAAACCCCCACCCTCCCACTCCTCCCCCCTCCCCCAGGCCCCTCTACTGGTCGGATCTCAGCCATTAACAAACTTGATCTTTAATTTTACATAAACCGTTTAAATGGCGAGATTGGTAACAATCAAACAAAAATTGCGATGGTTAGAGCGTTAACTTACAAATATATGTACATAAACTTTTGAATGGGCCTCATTTTCGTCATCTACAAAGTATGATCGATGGACATTTGAATAAACTTTTCGAAAATCGCGTCATGAGTACGACCTTAATAGCTGAATTCCCTCAAGGGAAATCTGCTAAAACGTCCGTCAAGCTGGTGTCGAAAATTAACCACATTTTCCACGTGGAGTTTATTACACTGATGATCGGGTCTCACTATCTATTCTGTATTTCCCCCACAGTAATAAGCCTATCTAAACAGGAAATGTTATTTAGACTTCAGATGTTCAGTGACTAAGGCAATTCAGTGAAAATGAGACGAGAAAAAGAGGGGGTTTCAAACCAAAAAAAATGCTCAAACCAAAAAAAAAAAAAATACAATTAACGAGTCAATGAAAACATGAATAATTGAAGAAAATTAAAATTACAACGACATAAGTTAAATAGCACGTTTCAGTGCAAATCACAGTAACCCAGAGTATTCGAATTTTCAATTATTTCCCCTTCCAATCCCCCCCCCCTCCCCTGCACCAAAACTGATCTGAGCCTTTATTACCTTTATTTTTTCCATGAAACGGTTATATGTTGAATGTGGTTTTGATTAAATAAAAATCATGTAATGTGGAACATAAAATCTTAAATGTTGACGCCAAACCAAAAATATTTGCATGTATCTGAGACAGTAAAAGTTCAATAAAAATAATACTTTGTATTTAAGTTTCGATTAAGTGGTTCTTGGTTTAACAGCTAAAGATTGAAATTTTCAGTGAGATTGGTTCTATCCAATTTTCGGTCCATCCTATAACAACGGAGATCCATTCAAATACAATACGGTTCGTTTATACAGAATAACCAAGACTGGGTTCTGTTACACATTTTCTTTTGGTTAGGGCACTGTATGAGACAAATAAATATATTAGAAATGGAATTGTTGTTAAAGAGATCTAACAGAATTTACTGTTTATTATAAATTTCTAATAAAAAGATATTCATCAGAAGTCGGCAAAAACGAAGATATGGAATAATTAAAAGCTACAAGGAAATCACAGAGGCAAAATGAAAAGTCTTTACTTTTCCGTGAAACGAAAAAAGTGCTGAGCAAATCAACATAAGAAGAAATTCTAAATTATACAAGCTTCTGGCATTATGGAGGGGCCATATGTTTTTAAAGCATCATTTGAATGAGATGAAGTTTTATTTGATTTTTTAGAGGAGATTACAAATCTTCGCCATCTTTACCTAGAACCTACCCTCTCAAGTGAAATATTAACAATGAAATACAGAAGAACTGAATTCATGAAAGACCTTTTCATCTGGAAATGAGCTTTGGAGATAACCCTTTGAACATTTGAAAATTTTAAAAATGTAGTATTCGCTACGGGGAAGGGGGGGGGTATTTTTCTAAAGATTCTAGCGATATCATATTTACTTTTGTTTGTTTTTTTCATCTATATTAAATCCACTTCAGAAATTCACGGAAGGAAACATGAAAAGAAGCATGTTCCTTGTAAAATATTTTGGCGAGATGATGATATCCAGAGAGATATCGACCAAGCGGCAAGGAGGAAGAAGACGGATTGTACAAGTTTGAAAACTGCTCCGGGGTTATAAATGACGCACGTCACTGTTAAGGGTAGGCAGTTACCACCTAGCTGGGGGGTGGGGCAACCTAACCTCCAACTCTCCACTTCAAACAGTAAATGACGCTACATTTAGAACACTCCCTTAGTTCGCTCTGGACCTTGTTCAGAGGCAGGACTGGCGGATTGTTAGAGGCCTTGTAAGGAGCATCGATCTTGGCCTCCCGATGGTTTTAAATGGTGTCTGGTAATTCGGTACATATTTACTGCTATATGGAAGATAAATTATTCGAATTTGATTCGCTTAATACACTTTTGTTTAAAGAGTTCATACACTGTTTCCGTAAGATGACCAGTCAAGCGCCAAGGTCATTTCTTATTTTAGCAGATTTCCCTTAACGGACATCAGCTATTGAGGTCGTACTCATGACGCGATTTTAGAGAAATGTCCATCGATCCAACTCAGGAGATAACCAAAATGAGGTCCGTTCAATACTCTTTCTTTCTCCTTCTCTCTCTCTCTCTCTCTCTCTCTCTCTCTCTATCTATATATATATATATATATATATATATATGTATATAAATGTGTGTATATGTTCGGGGTCGATGAGTTTTCTCATGAAAAAAGTGCAAGGAGAGGCCCCTTCACCCCATTTGTGAATTGAGTGGGCTGTGTAGGGTGAGATAGATTATACTATAATTGTGATCTAAGAGCCAATATATATTAAGATACTGTATACGGTTATGGGGAGAGCCAATTTCAGGGACATTTATGATTAGGTTTTAGCAATACTTGAAGATGATGAGGTTCTTGATGGGACTTCGCTGCATCTGATGAAATCGGTTGTACCTTATATGTGGGGGCTGGTTATGGTTGGCTTGAACATGTGGGGCTTGAAGTAAATGATTTTATGTGAGTACTCACGTAAAGTATGTTCATTTTATCGTTAGTTCTTCTATCTTTCCTCGCTTTTCAGCGAGATCGCCTGACAGGCCTCTTTGCGCTTACTCACTGTTGGGTTTCGTTTTCACCTATGATGAGAAGTGTTGCCCATCTGTTTGCTGAGCTAGGCTTCCATCTTGTACCGGGGTCTTCTTGTCCTTTCCGGTCAGCTCCCTCGAGAATTAATGCACTGGCAGCGAGGTCCTCAGTCCAGGGCAAGGATGAGTGGACGGCGGGTGCCTTCATCAACTGGCTCGCGCTTGGTTCAATCTTCGTGGACTTCATTCTTCCGCGAAATATATATATTTATAAACTCATAACGGAATATCCGATATCTGAATCTAATTTTATCTACAAACATTGGTTAAATATAAGTTGGTTTGGGTGGATGTAAATAGATAACTACCTAGTAACTGCGATTCCATTAGCCGCATCAACAAATAATATAACATGTTAAACTATTATTTTCAAAGATTGTTTTACTATACATTATGCTGTAATTCAAGCATTTGTATTTGTTTGTAACTCATTTAATTTTCTTTTCAGGTTACAGTTATATCCATCCCTACAGCAGCTTAAATTTTGAGTATCGTTTGCTTGAGAGGGCAATTGATGAGATATATAGAGAATAGGATATAAAAGAGTTGTATCTGTGGTGGAATGTCTATTGGATGCTTCGTGTGTGTCAGTGGGAATGTTTCTCAATTTTGAGCAGCCCCTAAATGATGTGTATCATCAAATTTTAGAACAACTTGCTGTATACTCATCATCCTGATTTAACCCACGTACATTATGGTAGTAATTTGAGGTTTCATTTTCCCTAAAGTAAAAGTATCCATTTCCCGCTATTGAGACTTCCATTATCAAATTCAATTGTACGAAACAAGGAAATGTAGCGGGGAGAGAGAGAAGCAATATGAGCAAGTTTATAGTTTCGGTAATGTCGGTCGGAGGTAACTTTCAAGTGCAAGCTAATATCCAGCGAGGTTGATGAAATGTGTAGTTGTGAATACGCCATTCCTCTCTGGGGAAATCCCCTGCCCACAGTTTCAGGAGTTGCTCACCCTCCTATTACAACAGCATGCATATTGAATTGAAGCTATGTCAGCTAGTTACAATGCCTCCATCAAATGAATTTTCAAATCAACTTGAAGATATATATATATATATATATATATATATATATATATATATATATATATATATATATAAAATTGTAACCACTGTCTGTACATTGATTTTTTTCGCGAAATTTCACGATAACTTTTCTTTTCACTTGTCATAGACACCATAACTGCATTTTGTTTCTTTGGTGTGTGTTTGCTTGTTTGTTTATTTGTTTGTTTGTTTGTTTGTTACCTTTTCACGCATAAACGGCCGAATCGAATTTTATGAAACTTAGTATGTACATTACTACTAACCCAACTTAGACTTTAGGCTATATTAATTTTCTCTGAGACGAACAGGAGTGGGGGTTATAAGGGAGGCCTGAAATTAAAAATAGCGATATTTCGTTTCCTATTGGTTTTTCGGCAAATATGCACATAACAAAAGTTGTTTATTTTGTTATTTAGAGTAACTTTTGTTATATACACTTTCGTCGTATACCGAAGTGTAAATGCGTTATACGCTAAACATTATAGCGGGAGTCAACAATATTATTTGGCACAAAAGACTGAACCGAAATAAATAAAACTCAGTATGTGTATTAGCACTAACGCCTTAATTATCATAAGCCATATCAACTTTTCTAGGGACGGGCAGGAGTGGGGGTTGTAAGGGAGGCAGAATTTAAAAATAGCGGTATTTCGTTTTCTATTGGTTTTTCTGCAAATATGCACATGACAAAAGTAGTTATTTTTTTTATTTGAAGTAACTTTTGTGATATTAACTTTTGTCTTATAACAAAGTATAAATGAGATATACACTAAAACTTTGGCGTGAACCAAAAATTTTATTGGGCACCAACGATTGAACCGAACTTAACAAAACTCGGTATGTCAATTCGCATTAATTCTTCCATGATTATAAGCTATATTACTATTTTTAGGTACAAACGGGAGTGGGGGTTATAAGCGAGGTCTGAAATAAAAATTCTCAATATTTCATTGTCAACCTGTTTTAAGACAAACATGCACATAACAAACGCTGTTTACTTTGTTATTTAGAGTAACTTTTTTTTATACATTTTTTTCGGGAATAATGTATGAAGCAAATAATTTGCGTAGAAATATTGGTATGCTCAACAATTCTTTACAACATCAACTATCTGGAAAAATTAATTCAAATAATTGTTATTATTTTGACCTATATAATTCAAAGCTATGCATAATGCACAGGAGACGGGGAATATGACAATATGGAGGACAGTGAAGTCTTACATAAAAAATTAATTTTATTATTAAAAATCCACAGCAACGACGGGTATAAACCCTAAACACTGGGACGGGTAAATGTCAAAATATTGCGCAAAGTAAAGCCTTGCCAAAAAAATACCATCACCATTCAGCCTCAAATGAATTCCCGGGCGAAGCCGGGTATCTGAGCTAGTATATATATATATATATATATATATATATATATATATATATATATTACAAAATCACTAATAAACGTTGTTTATAAGAGTTCTTTTGGATTGCAAAATTAAACACACAAGTTTCACAGTTTTTATCACCACACAATTTATTTAACACAAACTTGGTTAATTATTCTTAATTACTACTCACAGTATACACTGAAAGTCGGCACTGCACTGTCTTTTACTTCGCAAATATAAAGGCAAGCATAGTAAAAGAGCACTAAACTGTTACTTACAAAGTCACGGCACAACACTGTTCTTCAAAGAAAAACACTTTACCGCACTGGACTAAGTCGTACTGAACGCACTGATGGCCACTTGAAGACAGCTGAGAATAAACTAAACTGTCGGCCGAGCTGTACGTGCTTATATAGTGGAGCGGCAACACCAAAGAACGAAAGTCTCCAAGGTACTGGACTCTTTAGTCCGGAACAATCCAAGATGCTGCCGGCGCCAGACCCTTCTCCTTCACCTCCTTTCATCCCCCTCGCAGTTCCCAAATACGCGGCTATCTCTGTTAATTTTTCATGTATTTAATTTTCGCAACAATATATATATATATATATATTTAAATACATGTCCCAAAAGAGAACGTTTGTGTTAACCATGACACAATGAAGTGCGGTCTACGAAAAGGCTTATAACAAGTAATGGAATAGCTATGATAGGACTCTGTGTCTTCACGAGATTTCACAATGCACACACAGGTAATTATGCACACAAATTGTAACTTGAGGAGTGTTCTAGATCCCGCCGTTCGTTTTGAAGGGCAGGAAGGAGAACCCAAGAGAGCAGACCCCAAATGAAGTTCTATTTATGGATCTTGGTGTGGACAGCCTGAAGAAACCTGTAAGGTAAACAACTAACAAGAAATTGGTCCTACGAGGTCAGGGGACGAATCCCTACGTTCACAGCCAAGACATTAATATCACGGAACCTGGAAAGTTCAAAATTCAATAAGGAGCATTAATTTTCATTTATATAAAAGTACAGAAATTATTTGTTTCATTGAAACACTGCTGATGACATATCACATTCGTCTTCCCTATTTTTCCAACGATGAGAGCCGTAGTTAATCCATTTAAGCCAGACTTTAATGTGTGTAGTGATAAAAATAACTTGGGAAAAGAAAGTTTGTAGACAAAATATACAAATATATGTACCATTTTCCGAACATACTTATGATTTTAGTTTGACCCCTTCCCTACAATCCACTTCTTTTAGTTCAATTCTTTCTTCGACCTAAACACTCCTGAAAATTGCTTCCTCGTGAGCATATATCAAATAAATTCATTTTCGTCAAATAATCAACTATTTTCAATTATTTGTTTGTTTTTTAAAAAAAATATCAACTATTTATACATTTAAGACCGGATTTATTAACTCAATATTTTCTATTTGCTGTTCATTTCTATTTATTGGTTCCTATTTTATTGTTTAGTATTCAATTACACATTAGTATTTTTTTGTTCTTAGATCTAATCTTTCCCTCTAGAGTTTTTGTTCAATTTATTTTCTTTTGACTGTTGTCGAAGTGTTTAGTTATTTTTATTCTGTATTATATATTTATTATTGTTGATGATTTTGTTTGCTACTACTGTTAGTATTCTTTCTTTTAAAGTAGTTTTCCGTTTCTGGTGTTAATGTATTTATTTTTGTTATTGATGTTCATTTTTTTTTCTTTTGTTGTCTGAGCAATATCGCCTGGTAGCGAATGCTCCAAAATAAATAAATATTTAAATATTTCAAAATAATTTAAGTGGGTGGGAAAAATTTAGCATTTATCTCATAACTCCTAAACTTACACCATAGTGATATATTTAAGCTATTCGCTTCTACTAACGATTACTAACATATCCAAGCAACGCAGAGTACCTTAGATTGATATACTCTATATATATATATATATATATATATATATATATATATATATATATATATATATATATATATATATATATATATAATTTTGAACGGACCTCATTTTCGTCATCTCCTGAGTAGGATCGATGGACATTTGAAGACATTTTTCGCGTCATGAGAACGACCTCAACGGGGAAATCTACTAATTAATAGTAACGAAGATATTTCGAATTTTCGAAAATCCTCCCCTCTAAACCCCCCCCCCTCCCACTGTTCCGATTTCAGCCATTAACGAACTTGATCTTTCTTTTTACATAAAACGACAAAATATCGAGTTTGGTAACGATCAAACAAAAATTGGGACCGCTAGAGCGGTAACAGACAATTATATAGATAATATAAATATATATATATATATATATATACAGTTTTGAACGGACCTCATTTTCGTCATCTACTAGGTAGGATCGATGGACATTTGAAGACAAATTTCGAAAATTCCGTCATGAGTACAACCTCAATAGCTGATTTGCCTTAAGGAAAATCTGCTAAAAGCTATGGTATCAGTACGAAATGTAATCACAAATAAAACTCCTTCGCTTCACCAACTAATTATACTTTTACATATTGATTGAAACTTTAATTGAATTTTCCTATAATTCATTTAACTTTACATAAATATTGTAGTGCTAGTCCTATTTAGCCTTACAGGAAGATATTTAAATTTCAAATTGTTATTTAATTTTAAGATATTTAATTTTTTAGTTCTCTTTCCTTTTGTCCAAGTCTTTCGTTTCTTCTCCAATGCCGTCCGCAATAATGCCGGCATACTTTTACACAGCATGGTTCTTTTAATTTTTTTTTTTTTGTAAGCTTTTATTATCATATTTAGTTATTAAAATTCCCTTTTCTGAGGCTCTTGCTCATTTTATCCGAAGTGATACCCTTGCATATTCATGAGTCAAAGCCTTGAGCAGAAATCTCTTCTTTCCCTTTTTTCCCCCTAATCCTTATTCACTGACCTCCCTGGATTAATGATATTACATATAATTCTCCCCCGGCTTTAAGGGAAACTTTTGTCCTCCGAGTTTCGTGACATGTAAATCCTATAAAATAACTTACAATTTCAACTTCCACTCCCTTTTTTTTGTCACCCACACTAATCCTAGAAATTATCAAAGTCGACAATGTAAATTTCATTCCAGTGGACTTGCCCAAAGTTCTATGTTGTCACTTTCTGCTAGATTACGGCATAAATTTTAAAACTATATTCAACTGAGTCCTGAGTTCAATTCTTTCCTGGCCATACGGATATATTTAGTGACGGGCCCATTATATAGATTCCTTAGTCCCACCCTGGCTAGAAAAAAAGTGGTAACCTGTAGATAACCCATCCTAATCAGCCACAGTAGCATAAAGTAGGCATTAATAAATAACAACATCAACTGAATGAAAACGCTATTGGTGCCCTTACTACTTTAAGATTAGAGTAGCTTTTTGAAAGTACCACAGATGATTTCACAGTAAACTCTCAAGAAAGTAATATATATAAAATAATAATTTAAAATTATCTTTTTTGACTGTACTTTGACAAATTAAAATATTTTAAATGCTTTTCAATTCAATTAACTGTTGTCTAACCGTGAAATTGGCTAATAAATTAACCAATCATGCATAAGTAATTGATTTCAACAGCCCAAAAGTGCAATGTGTTATGTCGAACTTAAATACCACGCATTTATTACATTAGGCTTTTTATCAAGGAAGATAAATAATGTTAAAATTATCTCTGGAATATGCTGGATGGTAGAGGAACCAATTGCTAAGGATCAATAAAGAAGGCCAAGTCCTCTACTGTTTTTTTTAATATTATGCAAAGTGCACTTTCGGAGTCAACGCTCCATCCTCAGTGCCTGCTGATTAAAGCTGCATTTCCTGGACCACGACTAGGTCGCCCGGCGGTCGTGGTCCAGACTACACAGCTATAATCAGCAGGAACTGAGGACGGAGGGTTGACTCCGATAGTGCACTCTGCATAATATTAAAAAAAAACAGTAGAGGACTAGGCCTTCTTATTGATCCTTAGCAATGTTACAATTGATACGTAATAATAACGTGATGGCATAAATGAGTCATCCATTGGCGGAACTGAAATTCAACTTGGCCACATAAAAAAAAAAATATCAAAACGTTTAATAATAGAACTGGACGTTCTGAAATTTGCTTAATTCACGTATCACATGTAGGATTGATATTTTTTTTAATCCTAATGAAACCTTTTTGGATATACTAATTCACAGTAAGCTAAGCATGAAAAGACAATTGAACGATTTAAACAAATATTTATCTAGTAACATCTGCTGCTTATTCTTTCTTTTAGCAGATTTCCCTTCAGGGAAATCAGCTATTGAGGTCGTACTCATGACGCGATTTTCGAAAAATTTCTTCAAATGTCCATCGATCCTACCTAGAAGATGACGAAAATGAGGTCCGTTCAAAATTCTCTCTCTCTCTCTCTCTCTCTCTCTCTCTCTATATATATATATATATATATATATATATATATATATATATACTGCTCAAAAATGAATAGGGATATTGGTTATTTTTTCTTATCCTATTAATTTTAATTAAATCGATCTTAATTAAATTTCTTTTTTATGGGGAAAAAAATACAATAATTTCTAATAAATATTAATGATATTTATAATAAAAAAAAAATATGCTAAGGCCCCATACATACCACAAAACAGCCAATATCCCTATTCATTTTTGAGCAGTTTATATATATATATATATATATATATATATATATATATATATATGTGTGTGTGTGTGTGTGTGTGTGTGTGTTAAAAAAATGTTCAAATAAGAAATGTTTGTGCGAGTTAGCTAATATGAAGTGCAATTCAAAGTGTCACAGATCTCTCCCATGCTGTAAGAAATATAATAAAACTGATTCTATAAGATTCATTTCAAATTACCTTTATTCTAACTTTTACCGGCAGACGCTGGGAAATGTTAGGATTTACCAAAATCTGTTGGTAAAAGTCCGAAAGACGCATCCTGATTGAGATCATTCTAGCTTCTTCCGAGCCTCTTGGGAAATCCTAAGATTTACTGGCTAAAGTCCGATTTGAAAAATAAAATCGGACATTTACCAACGCTTCTGGTAAATCCTAAGATTTACCGGTAAATCTTAGGATTTACCACACTCCGGGGTTTGATTTTGATTTTTCGAAAATCCCCCCTCTAAACCCCCCCTCCCTCTGGTCCGATTTCAGCCATTAACGAACCTGATCTGTCTTTTTACATAAAACGGTTAAATATAAAGTTTCGTAACGATCAAACAAAAATAGCGACTGATAGAGCGTTAACAGACAAATATATATAAATATATATATATATATATATATATATATATATATATATATATATATATATATTTATATATACTTGGGGGATTTTCGAAAAATCAAAATATCACCGTTATTATGCATTGGATCGAAAAGTTGTATAGAACCAATCTTATTGAAAATTAAATTTACTATAAATATTGTTATATACATTTACTCTCTATCTTGAATATTAACCGAGATATTTGCATTTTTATGAAGTCTGTGGGACACGGGCGGGTATCGTTCGGATTAGTTCGGCCGTTTTCGTAACTGTTCGGCTCTGGTGGAAGCCTCTTCTAACCTTACCTGTCGTTTCTAACCTTTCCTTACCTTCGTTACTTTGTGAGATTTATGCAAATACGTTCTGTTCGCCCGCCCTCCCCCCTTCTTTAGTTCTTGAACTATTAAAATTTGAGTTATTAAAATAAAAATTATTCTTACAATGCAGAAGCCGTTCCAGTTGGGAATTTATTAAAATTAACAGAAAGATTTCTCATTACCGTCTGTATTTACTCACGGTGGTGTAGTGTTACCAGTATGCAGATTTCTCTATTGCTAAACTTCACATGGGAAATCTGCTTAGTTTACGCAGCCCCTGCGTGACGGACTTTTTTTCTTTTTTGTTATTCCATAAAAAAGATTCGATAAACGAGACATATAAATTAAAATAACATAATTACCCCTAAAAAACCCACACTGAAGCATTTTCAGAATGTATTTAGTTTAATATTATTTTTAAAGTTCATATAGCGGTAAAGAAAATTTTTAGTAAATGAGTGAAAATGAAATTTTTTCACGAATGACAGAAAGAGGACGTGGGTTGGGGGCGTGGAAAAAAACCCAAATAACCATTTTCCGTTACATCATTCATTTGTTGGAAATAAATTCAACTGATGTCTGGAGAGACTTCAAAAAAAACTTTGAGCAATCTAAGGCATGATCGCATAACATCTCATGGAATAAATCTATATTGAGCATCGACAGTTTGATTATTGTAGCTCTCCGGTTATTTATGCGTGCATTGCATGTGAGAGCCGTGTTTCGTGTTTATCTCAATCCAACAGAAACTCTAAACCCTCTGTTTATCTAAATGGCGATTGATTACACATAGGCTGCGAGAAATTGTATGAAAACTGTTATATTTAGTGAACTATCATTGCGCAACTTGCAACTAGTTTAGATTAGAAAAATAAGTTAGCCTTATTTAATCAATAACGCTTTAAGTTGCCAGAAAAAATCAAATGTATATATATACAATGTTGTGAAAAAGTCTTTGAACAAAACTGTTCTTGTGAGAATAATTTAAATAATTTCATTTTAGTACTTAATTTTTTACTTATTATTTTGCTAAGAGTCCTAAATGTATTGTGCATTTAACTTTCTAATGTAAAAATGTGTACAGTGGTGGATAAAAGGATTTATAACTGCTTGTCAATATTGTCACTATTAGGTTCTAAATTCGTTTTATAATCCTTTCTATTGACATCATCTTAATGTTTACATTATTATCATCTCTTTCTCTTGAAATCGGTATAAACGTTCAGTTGGAACGTACAACATATTTTTGAAAACAAAAAAAAAAACGTTTTTACTGCGTACTGCGTTTTTTCAAACAGTAAGTAAAATTTATTGTGTAAAGTCATTTTCCTTAATAAACTTATTTTTTTTCTGTACTTTAAATTAACTGATTTTCAGGAAATGGCGAAAATTAATTTTCTTTATAGACAGAAAGTGATTATTTTGTATCAGCAGGGCCTTACTATTCGTGAAATTCAAAGGCAAGTCAAAGGTTCTATTTCAGGAATACACTATATTATTAAAAAATTTGAAAACAGCAAATGTATTGTGGACTTAATACGTTCTGGTAGGCCCCGAAAGTTAAACCGTGCTGCAGAAAAACATTTAAAGTTGTTATCTTTGCGCAACCGCAAAAATAATAGCACACAACTTGCTCAAGAAATAGCTGAAGCCACAGGAACACAAGTATCTTCTTCTTTGGTTAGAAGGAAACTTATAAGTTTTGGACTTAGGGGATGTGTGCTAAGAAAAAAACCATTTTTCCGTAGTGGAAATAAAGGAAAGCGTTTGAAATTTGTGAAATAACATGAAAATTGGACCGAAGAGGACTGGAAAAAAGTTTTATGGACCGACGAATCACAATTCGAAATGTTTGGCTCTAGGAGAAGACAGTATGTAAGGCGGCGGCCAGGAGAGGAGTATTTGGAAGCATGCTTAAATCCAACTATGAAGCATGGAGGAGGTGCTATAATGGTTTGGGGTTGCTTCTCCGGCTATGGAGTAGAAGATCTTATGAGAATAGAAGGGAAAATGGATGCTAAAAAATATCACAGTATTCTTACATCTAACGCAATACCATCTGAGTTTAGACTTATAGGGCCGGGATTGGTTTTGCAGCATGACAATGATCCAAAGCATACAGCCAGAACTATTAAAGATTATTTGGCAAGAAAAGAAGAACAGGGACAGTTAAAATGTATGGAATGGCCACCTCAGAGTCCTGATTTTAATCTTATAGAGCATTTGTGGGAATTACTTGATAGAAAAAGAATTGAAAGGCAACCAAATCCTTTAGAAGAGCTGTGGAGAATCCTAAAAGAAGAATGGGAAAAAATTTCCCCCGATTTAATTTCTAGTGTTAAAGATAGATTGCAGAGCGCCAAAAGAAATAAAGGAGGACATACTAGATACTAATTTTTTGTTTGTGCTATATGGTTATTAAATATTTTTTTGCTGCAATATTATATGGGTATTTTTAATTAAATAAAATATTTATTTCACAATAATTTTGTGTTTTTCCTTTTCTTCCAACGTAGATTATTTAAAAAATTACTTTGTTCAAAGAATTTTTCACAGCACTGTATATATATATATATATATATATATATATATATATATATATATATAATATTCATGAACATTCCCATAAATAACGTTTCAAAAAAATGTTTTTATTCAAAACATCTCTATTCGTCAAATATATACGACACATTTCGATATTATCCTCCTTCTAAAGAGGTAATATCCGAATTCGAACCAGCATTTACAATATGACAATCATGGATGATTAGGTATCGGTTACTAAAGGTACTCAATCAATGAATGTTTATTTTTAATAATGACCATTTTGGACTTCGTTGGAATCCTTCTTCAGAGATACATTGAACGAAACGACATTACGGAACTATTACAGATTAAAAAAATGTATTAATAATAAAAAGTTTGTAATTTGCAATAAGTGTCAATAATAAAGGGGGAGGGTTGGAATCAAAATGACTTTCCTTCCTTTTGGTTACTTCTAAACCTTTTCCACCCCAACCTACCCTTGTCCTATCCTCATTCAAGATGTGTTTTTCACTCCGTTAATTAGTTTTCGTTCCCTGTTCCCCCTATAATACAATGTGTATTTACCGTATTTAATTTACATATTACAGCTTTTACTTCCACCCTCCTCCCTTTGTTATTGCAGCTTTTTTATAGTTTAACATACCTTTTTTAAAATAATTCCGTTATTGCTTCACAAAGCTTTTACACTATACATTTTCGATCATTTTAGCTATGAAGAAGGTTACCAACGTTGTCCGAAACGGTCACCACTAAAAATAAACTAGCCTATTGGACGGATTGAGTCCCTTTTGTAGTCAATACCCAAACATCCTTGATTGTCATTCAATAACCAATTGCTAACCAACAATTGGCACAATATTTACAATAAATTACTTATATATATATATATATATATATATATATATATGAGTGTGTGTATTCGGTTGGTATTGTATATCTTAGATATATTAAGCCGTCCCCGAGTGGAACTCAAGGGATTTTCTATCAGAGTTTTATGTAGCGAGTGATCAACAGGGGGGATGTATCGAGGACCACGCAGTTTTTGTGCACTAGAAAAAGGCAATTCATTGAAGCAAAACATCTGTAAATCAATGAAAATTACTGTCGAGGCCTATTGGCTGTCTTGATGCTCGCCTCCATACAAAGGACAGGATTACCTGACGCTATTCTAGTTATATTTCCCACAACCTTTACCAAAAGTAAATATAATAGAGTTGGCATGTTTTTGAAACACTGGTCTCCATTTGTAGTGAAATTGTACGTCATTATAATCTATGTTGAATATGAGCTTAAGGGTAGGCTTTAATCTCTCGTGGTAAACCTTGAGTGGCGAGTTCGATTCCCGCCTGGGCAATAGGAATTTATTTAGTGACGGCCTCATTAAATAAAATCATTAGTTCCACGCTGCCTAGAAAAGGATGGTAACCTGTAGATAACCCGTCCCAATTAGCCATAGTAGCAAAAGGTGGACGTTAACAAATAATAATAATAATCAATGTTGGTATTATGATTACTGCCCAGTCTTAAATCCTGATATTTGGTTTTTCTTTTGCGGGAAAAGAAGACCTTATATTGGGGTGAAGTGGACGATAATATTTGAGTGATGAGGATGATATAACGATCGGCTAAGTCCTAGGAATGTAATAGAACAAGGGTTGAAGGGGAAGGTTGAGTGGGAAGGTTGAAGGGGAAGTTGGGCGCAGAAGAGTGGAAAGAAATTCAAAGAATTTTCCGGGAGGCCTTTTTATTAGCAATTGATTTCTGAGCCCACAAAGATATATGCCCCGTCCTAACCACCGCTCTAAAACTTTAAAGGAAGCATTGCTCTCACTTGCTCCATGATATAAACACCTGACTTATTTTCGAATTTCGTCCAACATTTATATATGAAGTTCCTCACTGAACTATATCAGTTATAACTGTTGCACCATTAAGTTGTAGTTCTCATATTCATACCGGCTAATTTCTATTATAAGTCAGCTTATAGGCACAGTTTTGCACCAGCTTTCCAAGTCTTTTGACTCCCTTTTCTTACAAACCCACCTGACAGAGGACTTCCTGTTTTCCGAAACAGCTACAGGCCTATATGCACATAAATATAACTTTTACATCTATTAAAATATATATATATGTATTTGTATTATACTGAAGAGATTCGCCTTAGTCGTAAAATTACGAAGTATTGCTAATTTTGTGACTAATGGATAATAGAATTAATTTATCTTATATTATTTTATAAATTTATTATTCTCTCATTTTCTTGGTGCATTTATTAAAATATTATAATATTCGTTATGTCAGTTATTTTAATGTCGTACTCTAGGGAAAAACAGTCGAAAACAGGTATTACTGGAAATATACTGAAAGATGGAACTAAAATTTTTTATTATGCGGTGTCCGATGTAAGTTCAAAGATGAGAACTCTAAAACGCTATGATATTGGTACGAAATGTAATCCCACACAAAACTCCTTCGCTTCGCCAACTAATTATACTTTTACATATTGTTTGAAACTTTAATTAATTTAACTTTACATAAATAATGTGGTGCTAGTCCTATTTAGCCCCACAGGAAGATATTTAAATTTCAAATATTCATAAATTTATTTGCTTAATATTTGAGTTATAATTATAGAATGTTTTTCTCCCTTTGTATTGTGTAACAGTTGCTTGATTTTCCTTCATGTCATCCTTAAAGAAAACTGGCCCATTTCCCTAAAGCAGTTTTAAAATTTTACAGTTTTGCCAACCTACAGTTCCAACGTACAATAAAAATGTTTAATGAGCAGAAACACAAGTACCACATAGAGATTTGGGTTTTGTTTCTGAAGGATGAGCACGCCGCTTACTACCTTCCAGCTAGTAAAGTAGTTTCATTTCAGTGGCACTCACAGAGCCAAGTGCTTTTAAAGTAATGTCTGCTCGTTTTAGAGACACTCGACGATATAATTGCCGCCCCTACGCAGTAGCGCACTCTCTCGGCTTGTGGATTCCCAGTTCTCGAAGTCCATGCTACCACTTATATCCCTCACGGTTTTCACAGTGAGAGCTGTTGCACTAGAAGATTCGTATCCGACAATCAGACTCCGTTTGCTGCCAAAGAGATAACATCGTGGGTTCTTCAGTAACTTCTGTCCTCCTGTTGTCAATAAACGACGGCAATAGTGCATGACCAAATTCATGTAAGGAGAAGAGTTTGAAAGCCGAGACTGAGATGGGTGAATGTCATTTACGAGGTGCAAGAAAATTCCAAGTGATCCAAAATTGGACATGAAATAGTACAATACCAGTGCTGCAGGAGGAAATAAATATTGCACATGTACACGAACCTGTATCTTCACATATGCTTTGAACCAGTATGGTGAACCTATATTGGACAGATATTTATTTATTTTTTTAGCAGATTTCCCAAAATCATTCTTAAGGGAAACCAGCTATTGAAGTCATGCTCATGAAGCGATTTTCGAAAAATGTCTGCACATGACTATCGTTCCAACCCAGGAGATGCCGAAAATGAGGTCCATTCAAAACTATATATATATATATATATATATATATATATATATATATTTGTTTATTAACGCTCTAGTAGTCGCAATTTTTGTTTTATAGTTACCAAATTCGATAATTAAGCGTTTTATGTAAAACTAAAGTTCATGTACGTTAACGACTGAAATTGGACTAGTGGGAGGGGATATGGAAATACCTAAATATCTCTCTTGTTACGAGTAGGATCAAAAAATCATATATGACTAATCTTTTTTTAGATGTCTATGAATGTTGTTGAAGACAATTTTTTTTTTCTTTTCCCTCAATTAAACCAATATATTTGCATTTTTTTAATTAAAAGCCTTTAATATAGCACGATGTATGCCACTGTATCACGAAATGATTTATTTCAAGCTTAACTACCAAATTTTGCTTTCAACAGGATTTAGTTATATGAGATACAGGCAAATACGAGTACGTAGTGTGATGACGTAGTTAATTAATATTTTTCTGTCTCGATTCAAAAATGTTTAGTTTATTTATAAGATACTCAATATTTTATTTTTTCATTCAACACTAAAGATCATATTTGTTAATGGATGAAAGAAGTGGTGGAATGGGGGATAGGGAGGAATCCGAAAATTGAAAATTTCTCCATTATTATCATCTGGATCGAAAAATGTTATGGCACCAACCTTGTTGAACCACTGATGCTCTAGAATTGTTGACATATGCATTTTCTCAAATATCAAGTGTGTTATTAGTACTTTTGGGTGTTCATCCTACAATCGAATTTTGAGATAGAAACACAAAATACAAGGTGAGCTGACATAAGTAATGTGCCATCCAGCAAGTGAGCAACCTCCTTTGATTTCGCAGCTCCAACATCGGATTTTTTATTGATATCACTTATCACACTAACGTCTTAGGCCATGTATATTAAGTTACCTGCATCCAGTATTCAGAGGTCTCAGATGTTAATTTTTTTTTTTATTTTTTATCTGATTCCTCGCTGATGAGATGTGTGATGTTGGTGATTTTTGTACCCAGGTGCCTGGGGTAATGGAAGATAGGCCCCTTGTGCTAAGCCAGTGGCTTTATTTGAAGGGGTTGTTGTTCGAGTAGATGGGGTTATAAGGAATAAGGAAGGTATGTTAACCGATGGCGGGTGACATCGGAGATGATAATAATTAGGAGGGGTTACTATTTATTCAGTTTGACGGGGAGTAATTGTCGAGTATACTTTTATCTGAATTTATGACATTATTGGTGTTGAAAATTGAAGGCCTTAAAAAAGGAATTAAATTTTACAGAAAAGGGGACAACTTGTTCGTTTAATTCTATTTTCATTCCTATGGCAGTAGTTGTCACAAAAAAAATACACCTAATATTTTCTCTAATTACGCAAATATTTATACATTTGGCAAAATCATTAATAGATAAACAATTTCATCTACTGAGTTTGTTAGTAAATCGGTCTGCACATTTTATTTGAATATTGAACTAGAAAGCAGAACACTCTTACTCGTTTCGAAAAATGGAGCGAACTTTACAATAAACTGGATGAGATAACTCGATAAAAAGAAGTAGTAAGTAAACATAATACACTGGAGTGAATATTGGGGAGCAGGAAATTTCATTACAATGAGGAACAAGGCGTCGTTAAAAGGTAAACGAGGTCGACTCAATAAAGCGGAAAATCAAGTTTTACACGAAGCTTAAACATAAAATATTTTCGAATGGCTTCTGCCGTACATTTCGCGAAGCCTAAGAAGAGGATTACTTCAGTGCCGTGAAGTATGGCTGTTATCGCGTTCCGTAATGACCCTCATACCTCGGGCTAATACTTCATTCTTCGCCGATTTTCGAGGCCTATAAATCTTTTTATGAAGCGCGATAAACTTTATAGACTCGCATTTAACCGTACTTAGTGCCTTGAGTACGTACTAGTCAACATTAAAGAACCTGTAAACCAGATTGCGGCTACTGGCGTTATAAATCGTTGTTTACAGAGACTAACGCACAGAGTTACAATTCCAAGATAAAGTCAGGAGTTGATTCACTTTCAAACTTTGAGAAAACATGGTTTACTGAACACTGAAAACAAGAATGTACAAATAACTTGCTTAACACTTGCTGACCGAAAATGGTTAATGTTACCGTGGGCTAAAGTGTTTTTTTGGTTCATTTAATACTTAATAGGTATGAAATTACTAAATCTTTAATCTCTTTGAAAGAAAAGCTTACTTCCGGTCGAGACGCGTGAGGCGCGTCATGTGGACGGCTGGAAAAAGAGTATAGGCAATCATGCACAACGGTTAGCCAATAGCCCAATAGAATTCTCTTTTTTTTTTTCTCTCTTTTTTTGTTTTAGCAAAATAGCTTAAAAATGTATTACTTCATAGCTCTCCGTCTATTTCTGCCTAGATATTTTTTGATATGATCTAGTAACATAAAACAAATGCAACATTATAATTACCTCTAAAAAATAGGTATTTTTTATTTTTATAAGGTTGGGTATATGTCGAAGATATTGGTTTGCATATATTGGCGATATGAGACTACTTAAATTGCACTTGATTTAAAACATTTATTTTATTTTAGTATAATACTTTTTATCCCTCGTACCATGAAGTTTTTTTCCATTTGATTTTTTAAATTTTACAATTTATACTAGTTTATTTTTAAAATAGGCTTAATGATTAATTAAATATAAAAGTTTTAAATAATGACTAAGTTTAAATCTAATACCCTTTATATACCTAAAATTACTGTATGTATATTTACAAAAATAAAAATAATTGGTAAAAATTAAATCACTACCAACGGTAAAATAAAATACCATATTTAGAATTTTTAATATCTTTATGTTAACCTAAGATACTGCTGAAAAGTTCATTTAACCAAAAACAATGACCAGCAATAACGATATTGTTCACTTCTCGCTAGGGGTCAAGAAAGCAAAAAAAATGTCTAACGAACTGCACTGCAAGGAAATTGATACTGCTGATCAGAACTTGATTGACTTGCTGATGGAAAATTTGAGGTCAATAGCAATGGGCTAAGTGCGAGGAGAGCTGGGAGAAGTAGAGAAAGTAGATGAGCCTCTGAAGGAAAGCCGTGACGCGCCTTACGCGTCAGCACCGAGCCAAAGTTTTTTCTAACATCTATTTTTTAGCATGGACTTACTTTACACCGCAGCCATGATTCATGCTTAAGGAAGGTCAGTGTGCTTAAGGAAGGTCCCCCCGGTGTCATGAAACCTATAAATGTATTTACCCAGTGATGGGAACTTAAAGATAAACAAATAATCCACAGCAGCGTTGTTGGAAGTGAAGAATATTGTGTACTTGGAGAGAGAAAAAGACGTCCAATTCTTCACAAGTTTTTTTTTTTATTTTAGCGCTTTTCGAAGACCATTGTCTCCATTTTCAGAGCTACTTGCAAGGGCTCATAGGGAAAGACAGCAAGTGATTTGAACCACTTGATGTGTCACTTGCTGTCTTTCCCTATGAGCAAGTAGCTCACAAGATGGAGACAATGGTACTCGAAAGCGCTTAGCGCTGAAATCTGATGAGTAGAAGTGGGGTTTTGCTGAAGGCTGAGACCAAATAATATGGAAAAAAAAACAATTAAAATAAATCTGTGAACATTCAAATCGGACAAAAAAGATGTAAAGAAAAATAGTTTTAGAAAATTAAAATTTTAACTAGATTGGTCATGTAAAATCATTCCCATTTCTAAATCAATTTCAGTCAATATCTGTATGTATTTTCGAAAAACGCGTCATGATTAGTTTAAAAGAAATTTGCTAAAGAGGAAAAATAGACAGACTATGAACAGAATAAATTATTCACTAATGACATAGTTGAAAAACATCTTCCATAATTATTGCTATTTTGTCCACTAGCATTCAGAGTTCTGGGTTATGTTGTTAATCTGCTAATATGTTGGATGAAAGGGCTGAATTCAATGATACGTTGAACTACATTATATGGAATGCCACATGATAATCCCACCTTGATTAGATGCATTACTACGCAAATATTAAATTATATATATATATACATACAATTTCATATCTGTAACCAAGGAGGTTGTATTATTCATTTCGAACTGATTAAAGCTTGTATTAACCAAGAAAATTAGGTAAACCAAAACTAATTGGCAATTTTACGCGTTATGCTGATCACAGCCCCCGTTTACTTCATGCGCAACGAGCAGTAACGAAACTATTTAAATTCCAGAAGTTTCTATTACCCTAAATAATATATCAAAACATTCATTTAGATAAGGAATGTTAGAATGTCAATTTCACTTATTTTTTATTTTATTTTATTATTAATATAGTGGGGCTCAGGTTAGCCATGCGAGTTAAAGCGTTGATCTTTATCTCACATGGTAAACCTAAAGTGGCGAGTTCGATTCTTGCCTGGGCAAAGGAAATTATTTAGTGACGAAATTCATTAAATAACGTCCTAAAATCCCACCCTGGCTAGAAAGGGTGGTAACCTGTAGATAACCCGTCCCGATTAGCCTAAGTTGCAAAAAGTGGACGTTAATAAATAATAATAAAAATAATAATAAAATATTAATATAGTCAGTTTGTTTTATCTTAGGAATGTTTACATTTTAGGTTAAAAGTTGTAGTCTAGTCTAAATATAAATGTGAAATTTCAGTTCTTTTAGTTATTTCGTGTGTGTGTGTGTGTGTGTGTGTGTGTGTGTGTGTGTGTGCGCGCGCGTGTATTTATATATATATATATATATATATATATACTAGCTCAGATACCCGGCTTCGCTCGGGAATTCATTTAAGGCCCGTCCCTAGAAATGTTAGTATGGCTTATTATAAGGAAGGCGTTAGTGCTAATACACATACTGAGTGTTTTATTTAGTTCGGTTGAGTCTTTTGTGCCAAATAAAATTGTTATCTCCCGCTATAATTTTTAGCGTATAACGCCTTTATACTTCGGTATACGATGATAGTGTATATATAAAAAAGTTTCTCTAAATAACAAAATAAACAACTTTTGTTATGTGCATATTTGCCGAAAATGCAATAGGAAACGAAATATCACTATTATTAATTTCAGGCCTTCCTTATAACCCCCACTCCTGCCCCTCCCTAGAAATGTTAGTATAGCTTATTATAAGGAAGACGTTAGTACTAATTCACATACCGAGTTTAGTTTAGTTCGGTTGAGTCTTTTGTGCCAAATAAAATTGTGGACTCCCTCTATAGTTTTTAGCGTATAACGCATTTATACTTCCGTATACGGCAAAAGTGCATATAACAAAAGTTACTCTAAATTACAAAATAAACAACTTTTGTAATGGGCATATTTGCTGAAAAAGCAATAGGAAACGAAATATCACTATTTTTAATTTTAGGCCTCCCTTATAACCCCCACTCCTGACCGTCCCTAGAAATGTTAATATGGCTTATTATAAGGAAGGCGTTAGTACTAATTCAAATACCGAGTTTGGTTTAGTTCGGTTGAGTCTTTTGTGCCAAATAAAATTGTGGACTCCCTCTATAGTTTTTAGCGTATATCTCGTTTATAACTCGGTATACGACGAAAGTGTATATGACAAAGGTTACTCTAAATAACAAAATAAACAACTTTTTGTAATTGGCATATTTGCTGAAAAAGCAATAGGAAACGAAATATCACTATTTTTATTTTTTGTCTTGTTTTATATCACTCCTGTTTGTCTTAGAGAATATTAATATAGCCTATAGTCTAAGTTGGGCTAGTAGTAATATACATTCAAAGTTTCATAAAATTCGGTTCAGCCGTTTATGCGTGAAAAGGTAACAAACAAACAAACAAACATACACGAAAGAAACAAAATGCAGTTATGGTGTCTATGACATGTGAAACGAAAAGTTATCGTGAAATTTCACGAAAAAAAATCAATGTACAGACAAAGGTTACAATTTTATATATATATATATAAAATTTTTTATATATATATATATATATATATATATATATATATATATATATATATATCTGTTACCACTCTAGGGGCCAGAATTTTTTTTTGATCGTTATTTAACTAGATATTTAAACGTTTTATGTACAACTAAAATCATGCTCGTTAACAGCTAAAATCAGACCAGTGGGAGGGGTGTTAAGAGGGGTGAATTTTTAAAATTTGCATATCTCTGTTATTATAACTCAGATCGAAAAATTGTATAGAACCAATATTACTACAAATTTAATGGTCTATAAATTTCTTATATATATATATATATATATCTTCTCTATCTTCAATATTCACGGTGATATTGAAATTGTTTTAGATTTCAGCCGTCAGTAAAGCACCACTTTCAGTCATCGCTTGTTAAGAATAAGTTAATATCTCATGTACTGTCTTATTTCTTGCCGAAATACGAAATATTGTGTTCAACAAATCTTTTTTTAGATATAAATAGAGAATATGTGATGAGATGAGATCACAAGTGTGTTATTCCAGTCCACGGGAAATCTGCTTAGCTTACGCACCCCCTGCGTGACGGCCGTTTAATATAGGGCTTCACTATAAAAGGGTACAGGTTTAGCATTCATTTCATAGTAGCCAGCACATTTATTGGGCATTGTATCTGATGACCTAGATCGGAGGTATTGACGTGTTTACTAGCAGCGACCAATTCATACTAAATCTACCGATAATGGAAAATGAATGTCCGACAGATTTTTTTTTTCTTCTAGCGACTGCAATTTATCTTAGTTCAGGACCTATGGCGTTATATATTTTTCTGGAATGGAAAAACTCACACAACCATGAGAGTGTTCAACAGTATTTATAAATTGAATTATATTACAAGTTAGATCATAATATATACAACAGAGTTAAGGCCCCACTCCTATTCATCTTATTTTTAACCCCACTCATCACAAAAATAACATACTAACATTTGTACAGATTCTTTGTGTTCCCTTCGAACTCTACAAAATATTTTCACAAATCACCCAATAGTCCGAGAAAATAAAACGAAGACTTTTCTGTTCAGAAAAACAACACTAAATTCTATTGGCTGCCAGGACACGAAAACTTAGGACTGAGTAAAACTGCGGGCTTGGAGGCAAAAAAGCAACTGAAAGTCTTGAAATGAACAAATAGACGAACTACTTGAAGACATTTCAAGACAAATAAAATACCTTATCTTAGATGCTTGCCAAACCAATTGGACTAACACAACTACTGACAGTCAACTACGAACTATTGAAGGCACTGTTTGCGAGTGGCGATCAAGCTTCAAAAATTCATCGAGAAGAAGTAGTTCTCTCTAAACTTCGAATTGGCCGTACCAAATTAACGCACTCATACTTGATGACAATGACAGATAGACCGATTTGCTCAAATTGTAACATTGACTTGACGATAAGGCAAATACTGACAGAATGCAGAAAACGACTTCAGAACTTCCCCTACGGCTTATAAAGACTGTTGACAGAAGGCAGACAATATATGAACAACATATATTGTGTAGAATATTGAGTAATCGAACTTGTGGAATCAAGAACTTCCACAAATGAAAGATGTGTGAGCTATAGTCTTCCTCTATTAAACATATTTACATCTATACGAAATTCATATTTAAGACAAAATTTAACCCTTCCAAATTAGGTCAGTGGTGTAGAGCTCCTATTTATGAGTCACAGCAATAAGCTATCTTCAAGGAAGAAACATGGCAAATGACAGCTTTAATTCAGTATATATACCAATAAGTTCGCCACTTTCAAAATGTCTTCAAATTTTAACAAAAGACACTTTTACAATCAACAAGATCATTACAGAGTTATTCAATATCGCGCTATTCTTACTGCGTAATTACAATAGAATATACAAATCACCAACGATACGAAGTACAAACTAATAAATAATTATATAAGCTAATACATCATGAAATGTATTATTCCAAGTTTCAATATCAGTTATTCAACGAAACTTTATTACGTAAGATATGAAAAAAGTTCAATATGACTATATTCTAAAGATTATATTTTCGAGTAACCTCAGTTTTTACTTGTCATGCACAATATATAAAAAGTATGATTTATAAAAAGTTTAAGGTATTAATTTGTTAATAGTATTAATTGAACCAAAACGAATCCAATGAGGAGAGGGGGTGTTAGAGGAATGTAAAATAAAGAATTCGAATATCTCAATTATTTTGGAGAATATTATATAATAGTCCATAGTTAACCATTTAATTTCCTACAATTGCAATACCATATACTATTTTTCTAATTTGAATATTAAGCGAGTTATTTCTGTGTTGTTAAGCTTGGGGTATTAACTTCAAGAAATTGCATCATCAATCTTCTCATGTTCAACTTAAATTTTGAGTAGTGTTAATATGGCTTCATTATAAACGAAGAAATTGACTCAATCAGCTTGTAATTAACAGCACATGACAAATATGCTCAGTGTACACACCATCTGCGTGACAGACGTTTTATAGATCTTTGATGATAGAAGTGTGAAGATGATAAGTCACACAAGTTAGACGTAATTGTTCTTCTTCTGTATACACTATTTTAAGTCAATTATATAATATCTTCTACATTTATTACTAGGAGAAAACCAAAACACTTCTCTCGATTTTAAATTCTTTATTAACCCCCTCTTCTTTCTTTATTCCCTCTACTTGTTTTGTAGCATCATAGATTCGAATATTCTCACTAATTACAATCTTTAGAGACAATTAAAAGTAATATCTTCAAACTTAAATATTCACACTAAATTCAATTTCCAGAGTCTTAAATATTCACACTAAATTCAATTTCCAGAGTCTTAAATATTCACACTAAATTCAATTTCCAGAGTCTTAAATATTCACACTAAATTCAATTTCCAGAGTCTTAAATATTCACACTAAATTCAATTTCCAGAGTATTAAATATTCACACTAAATTCAATTTCCAGAGTATTAAATATTCACACTAAATTCAATTTTCAGAGTCTTAAATATTCACACTAAATTCAATTTCCAGAGTCTTAAATATTCACACTAAATTCAATTTCCAGAGTCTTAAATATTAACACTAAATTCAATTTCCAGAGTCTTAAATATTCACACTAAATTCAATTTCCAGAGTCTTAAATATTCACACTAAATTCAATTTCCAGAGTATTAAATATTCACACTAAATTCAATTTTCAGAGTCTTAAATATTCACACTAAATTCAATTTCCAGAGTCTTAAATATTCACACTAAATTCAATTTCCAGAGTATTAAATATTCACACTAAATTCAATTTCCAGAGTCTTAATTATTCACACTAAATTCAATTTCCAGAGTATTAAATATTCACACTAAATCAAATCTTTAAAGATCATGAATATTAACAGTAAATAATATTTTCTAAGAGTGCAATATTAATTCTATATAAATGCTCTTGATACACTGCTCTTGAAGTTTACACTACTGCAAACTTAAGTATTGCAAGGTTGTGGCTATGGAGAAATTCTCAGAAGGTGTGAAAATTTCAACCCCTAATGAATTGAGATATTTACCCCTAAACACCTAGGACAAAAATTAATGAATGATATATAAAATCGAGAGGTTCTATTTATGGACCCTTCTGTCAATTGAATGAATAATGGGCAAAAAGCCATAAAAGAAGAATAGTTGAGCTAACTTTTCTCTCCGAAACTTGTGTCCCTCGGGCACAACCATTAAGCTCACATGTGCTGGGCAAAGGATATTCAATCAGATTGCTGAATCAATGAGAGGGGAGGCTCGTTAGAGACAGGAGTTCCCAGAAGCCAACCTCCTTACTGCCTAACTTACAACAAACCTCAATCAATTATGCACATATTCAATGAATCCCTAAAACTTCTCCCCTTTAGAAATTCCAGGTACCAACAAATATCAAATCCACACTCCGGAATAACAGAAACATGTTTGAGTTTGTTAAACTTACAAAGATTATTAATACGATATAAATATCTCAGAGGATTGCCCATCAAATGAAAAATTATCCTACTTTTCATTTTATTATTATTTTATTTATTAATTGATATTCTGAAATCAATAAATTCACTACAATTTTTCGTATACTAATTTTATATTACTACGTACTATCTAATTATATATTAGAATGTTATAATATTATACATATATAAGTTTGTTATTCTGAGCACCATTTTGGAATTTTAATTGTCTTTCTAAATTATCTTAAATTCTAAATTCTCTCAAAATTCAAATATAATTATTTAAATACATCTCAATATTAGCCGATGTCCCTTAAGGGAAATCAGCTATTGAGGTTGTGGTTTTGTTGTAATTTGCGAAAAATTTCCATCGATCTTCCTAGGAGATGCCAAAAATGAGGTCTGTTCCTATATATATATTATTTATTACATATTTCTGTTAATGCTTTAGAGGTCGCGTTTTTTGTTTGATCTCTACCAAATTCAATATTTTTAAATTTTTTGTAAAACTAAAGATTAAGTTTGTTAAGAGCTGAAATCTGTCCAGTGGGAGAGGGGTTAAGAGGGTGGGCTGTTACCGTTATTATGAGTTGGATCGAAAAATAGTACAGAATCAATTTTATTGCAAATTTTATTTCCTACAAATGTTGATGTATCTATTTCTTTCTATCTTTAACATTAACCTAGATATTTGCATTTTTTTTCAGTTTTAGTCTTCAGTAAACCCCCACATTAGGACATTAAAAATAAGCTAATATATCATGGAATGTCTTATTCCAAACTTAAATATATAATATTTTTTTCAACTGATCTTTATAATTAGAGTTGCATGCAAATACTTAGTTTAATGACCTCACCAATTAATATTATAAAATCTCGACTCAACAAATTTTAATACGCCTAGAACATTCACAATATTTAATTTTTATATTCAGTACTAAAGATGATATTAGACAATGACTGAAATTGAACGGAGAATAGGTGGGATTCGAAAATTCAAAATATTACCGTTATTACGAGTCCAATAGAAAAGTGCTATAGAGCCAAACTATTGATGCTCTACAGTTATTGCTCAATACATTTTTGCGTGACTCAAATATTAACCGAGTTGTTCGTAAGTTCTTGATTTCAGGCTTCAGTAAACCCAAACTACTACTTATCGAATTTTGATTTAGAAATAGAGAATAAATATGTGGTGAGATGGCATTACGATTGTGCCATTCCAGCATAATATGCTGTCACATATTATGTGACATCAGCATAGGTTAAACAGCCTCTGTGTTATGGACTTTTTGGCTTTCCTCAAATTTGCGAAAACTCTCAATTTCCTTTTAACCAACTTAAACCGAAAAAAAAGTTAGAACTATTCCAAGTAAAGTTAAAAATGTATACTTCAATTACGACTGTATGATAAAACGTTGATAATTATCAAATATTTATGAATAATCAAAAAAACTACTGTTGAGAGTAGACCAGGAAGAATGAAATTATGCATAAAATATAGCTCACAAGTGAAGGCCGTCAATAATTAATGCATAGCAAGACTTCCTATCTCGCTGCATTCTCAATTCAAAACCTCTTTTCATGGAAAATTGTTATCTTCTTAGAGTATGACCTACATTGCGGCTTCTACTGCTTTGCATTTGAGATTACTCGGGTTTCTTACCGTTCTATGCCTTAATATCAAACTCAGTTTAGCCTATTACTATTTCAGTAAATATCTTTGTGCCTCAGGTTTTTAGCTTTTAAAGTTTTAAGGCGTTTTGGAATCCGAATGTAGTATAAAAAAAGTAAAAGTGTGTCTCTCTGCCGCATCTGGAAATTTGTGTTGCACGCTATCTATCCTTTACATAATATTTGTCGTAAGACATGGCGAATTTATAATTTGAAGATCTAAATTCCTTTATTAAATCTCACAATACACTAGCTTTTAAGTGGAAAAATTTATTCACTCAAGGAAACGGTTTTCAACTTCCTGTCATTCTATTAAGGTAAAGTTTCTCTACAATTTATGCCACATACATGTTTTTGATTAGAGTTTGTTGAGGGATCTGAGCTGGTATGGCATACTATGTATATCTTTTCCCGATATATTTACCTAAATTAAATCCAATATGTGGATGTGGTGATTTTCTGTCATGTGATTTAGTATTTTGAGATATTTGATTCCACAGCTGCTTCCTAAAGTTTAGGACATATTGAGAAGTCAGATTCTAAAGGAGAATGCGTTGCGTTGCCTTACAAATAGCTTTTTCATTATACTGCGTCAAAAAACATGTTTTCAATACTAGGTTTGAGTCCGTAAAATAGCTCTTTTCGGGACTAGTACTGAAAAATCTTTTCGGTGCGCTAACCTTACCTGTTACTAATAAACATGTGTTTGAAGGAGGTTATATTCATTCTAATATTTGCTTACTTATAATAAGTAGTGTGTTTAAGGTGCCAGACAACATGGATATACCAGAAGATGTTGTAGAAGAAGCCCAAGAAGCTTTAAATGGACTACTTCCACCTAAATCTCGAGCTTTATATGAAACCGAATACAATAAATTTTGTGACTGGTTAGAAAGAAGAAATGTTCGGGTTGTGTGTGATGAGGTTATGCTTGTTTATCTCTCAGAAATGGCAAAAATCTTAAAGCCACCTACTTTATGGTCAAAATATTCTATGATAAAATGTTGTTTATCTCTTAAAGAAAATATAAATGCAAATACTTTCCAAAAGTCTGTTGCATTTTTGAAACGTAATTGTGTTGGCTACACGGCGAAGAAGTCCAAAGTTTTGACGGCAGATGAAGTAAACAAGTTTATGCTTGAAGCTCTTGACAAAGAGTGGTTGTTAACAAAATTGATTTTAACATTTGGGATATTCGGGGCATGTAGGAGAGATGAACTATTGATATTAGAAACTGGCGACATAAATGACAATGGGAAATTTTTACTTGTGTTTCTTAAAGCGGGAAAAAATCATAAATCCAGAACATTTATTATTTCAAATGATGACTGTTCATTTGAGCCATGTGGATTATATCGAAAGTATAAAGCATTACGTCCTTCTCGCAAGGAAAGTGGAAGGTTTTTCATCGGCTACCGTCATGGCAAGTGTATTGCTCAGAATGTGGGTTGCCATACTATTTCTTCTGTGCCAAAAAAGGTAGCAAAATTTCTTAATCTAGATAACCCTGACAGCTATACTGGGCACACTTTTAGAAGATCTTCGGCAACTATGTTAGTGGAGGGTGGTGACCTTCTCACGTTAAGAACACATGGGGGATGGCAGTCTTCCAGTGTAGCCGAAGGTTATATAGAAGAATCAACTGCCCGAAAAATTGAAGTGTCCCGGAAGCTGTTTGGGGGTCTCCCGAAAAAAAGTTCTGGAGGGTCTTCTGATTTATCAGTAAAACAGTCAACGTCTGCAGAGGAAGAAGATGTTTGGACTGTTGACGACCTTTTTAGAGATGAGCCCGAACTGGAAAATAATTCCTTTAATCAAAAGTTAACTGTATTCCAAAAGGCAATGCTAACAAAGGTTTTAACATAAATAATAATCAAAATTGTACTATAAATATTAATGTAAATCTGTAATGTTTCTTCTATTATGGGTTATTATTATTATTTATTAACGTCCACTTTTTGCAACTTAGGCTAATCGGGACGGGTTATCTACAGGTTACCACCCTTTTCTAGCCAGGGTGGGATTTTAGGACGTTATTTAATGAATTTCGTCACTAAATAATTTCCTTTGCCCAGGCAAGAATCGAACTCGCCACTCTAGGTTTACCATGTGAGATAAAGGTCAACGCTTTAACTCGCGTGGCTAACCTGAGGTTACAACAAAATTTTTGAAAATCACGCCATGAGTACAACCTCAGGAAAGAAGAGAAACCTGATAAAAATATATCCAGAAGCTATAACTTAATTTAACAAAAGAATGGAAATAATGCATAAATATTTCATTTCCTCTAGTCTATTTGTTCATTGTTCTAGCTAGAAATTGTATTAAAGTGATTTTTCAACTCCGTTAAATTTTGCTGTTACAAGCTTGTGGAACTTGTTGAAAATGAGAGCTTTTATCATCTCTGGACTTAATTAAACTCCATATGTCTTGCTATTGTTGGGGCAAGTGGAACCAATATGTTCTCCGTCTACTCACTACAACTGTAATGGAAATCATATTTTCGCCTCTCTGAGGATATATCTGCTATCACAGCTGATGAGGTGCTTCCTGAGATCGAAACAAATCGATTTGTGCCAATGCATTTCTATAGGAATCAACCACATGAGCCTTACCTATTAATTATTAGTTAAAGCTGTTGATGAACTGATTTGCTATAAAATGTATAGAGTAAAAGAGAACATGAAAACACATTACCATATTCTGAGACAGAACAACGAAAATTTGTCTATGTGGTAAATATTTTAATTTTTACAATTATATACATATATACTAGCGGGCCCAGCAGACGTTGTCTTGCATGATATTTCAAGCGATTGGGATATTAAATTTAATAATATTATGTCTACAACAAAGGCTACTTTTAATAAAACTAAAAACAACATTTGTAATGTGCACATTTGCCTAAAAACAAATAGAAAATAAAATATCGCGAATTTTTTATTCAGACCTCCCTAATAACCCCCATTCCTGTTCGAACCTATAAAATTTAATATAGCTTAAAATCATAGAAGAATTAATGTTAATTTACATTTAGAATGTTGTTAAGTTCGGTTCAATCGTTAGTGCCCGATAAAATTGTTGGCTTCCATTGTAATTAATTAGTGAATATCTCGTTTATACTTTGTTATACGACAAAAGTGAGTATAACGAAATTTAGTCTAAATAACAAAATAAATAACTTTTATCCTGTGCATATTACTCGAAAAACCAATAGGAAACGATTTATCACTATTTTTAATTTTAGGCCTCCCTTATAACCCCCACTCCTGCTCCATCTGCCGGCCAGATGCCGGGGTGCTTGTGATTCTACGCCATTCAGGGCGTCACCCAAACGCATACAAAAAAATTCATTCAAACCGGTCCAGCCGTTTAGGAGGAGTTCAGTGACATACACACGCACAGTAGAATTATATATATGAATTATATATATAAAGATATAAATATATATATATATATATATATATATATATATATATATATATATATGTATATATATACTTGCCCCTGTGATTACTCAACTCCACAAACAAGTCAACACTTAATATACGATTGCAGACTACTGACTAACGAACGACAAAAACTAAAACAAGACATTGAACAAAAAAAAAAGGCAAATTTCCAATAGAAGAAGACAAGTTATTTTTAAAATATAATAATGCTTTTAAAATATTTGCAGAACATGCTTTTGATACTATTAATCGGTTGAATACTTATTATAGCTGATACAACTAAAGTACTTAAAATATTTATAGGATAATCATTATTTATTTTCTCTTTTTCTTTTTAAGATTAATAATTTTCTCTTTATATGTTTTTACTTTACTTTTAACGTTGTTATTGTTAATTCTTTATATATATATATGTCATACTTTTAAATTATTTATGTATAAATTAATTGTAACACACTACAAATGCATGTGATATGCTAACTTGCATGGGACATGCAGAAACTAATAAACGGCCTTCTTATAGGGTTACTATAGGAAGGAAACAAATAATATATATATATATATATATATATATATATATATATATATATATATATATATATAATTAATACTACTAAAGGAAAGTTGGGATGTCTTATCTACAAGTTACATGTCCTTTCTGTCTAAGGTGGGACCCAGGATTTCATTTAGTGAGCTTGTTACTAAATAAATTCCTCTTACCCAGGACAGAATCGAACCCACGATAATTATTTATCCACGAGGCCTAATATATCTACTAATTTAGTATTAGTATTATTTGTTGACGTTCTCTTTATGATACTACGGCTCTTTGGGTCGGGCTATTACAGGTTACCATCCTATCCTAGCCTGGGTGCGACTATGTTTTTTATCTGATGAGTACGTCACTAAAAAAAATCCCTATTGCTCATGTGGGAATCTAACCCGCAACCTTGGTTTACCAAGTGAATTAAACCCAATGCATTCACATTACCATGATGAACCCGATTATTAATTAAAGTTTTTTACCTTTGGGATCATCTTGTAGATAATTATTATACAGTTTTTATTAATAAATAAACTTATTATTCTTATAAATTATGTTTAACGTCTTTGAGCTACAAAGGGTAATTAGGACGGGTTACCTACAGGTGAGACAGGATATCTTTCTCCAACCAGGTGGGACTATGGATTTTATTGTGTCTTTCAGTATGTAGACTCCTATTGGCCACTTGGGAATAGAACCTATGACTCTAGGTTTGTGAATAACATTAACAAGAGCATATTAAATTATTTTAGGAGATTTCTCTTAAGGGAAATCAGCTATTGAGGTCATACTCATGACGCGATTTTCGAAATTTTTCTTCAAATCTCCATCGATCCTACCAAGGAGATGACGAAAATGAGGTCCGTTAAAAACAGTATATATATATATATATACATATATGTGTGTGTGTGTGTGTGTGTGTGTGTGTGTGTCTGTTACCGGTCTAGCGTTCCCAATTCTTGTTTAATAGTAACCAAAATCGATATTTAGTCGTTTAATGTGTAAAGAAAGATAAAGATCGTTAACGGCTGAAATCAGACCAGTGGGAGGGGGGGGGGGTTCGAGGTGGAGAATTTCGAAATATATCCGTTACTATATCTCTGGAATATGCTGGATGGTAGAGGAACAAATGTATAAGGATCAATAAGAAGGCCAAGTCCTCTACTGGTTTTTAATATCCTGCAGTGTGCACTTTCGGAGTCAACGCTCCATCCTCTGTGCCTGCTGTTTAAAGCTGCGTTGCCTGGACCACGACCGCCGGGCGACTCTCCCGTCAGTCGCCCGGCAGTCGTGGTCCAGGCAACGCAGCTTTAATGAGCAGGCACTGAGGATGGAGCGTTGACTCCGAAAGTGCACTTTGCATAATATTAAAAACCAGTAGAGGACTTGGCCTTCTTATTGATCCTAATATCCATTACTATACGTCGGATCTAAAAAATGTATAGACTCAATCTTATAGCAAATTAAATGTACTGTAAATATTGTTAAATACATTTATTCCCTATCTTGAATACTAACCGAAATATTTGCATTTTTCAGCTTTCAGCCTTAAGCAAACCCCCACTTCTACTCATGCTACATAAACAATCCTCGGTTGTGTAATAAACCACATCATTCGAAGCTTAAATACGAAATGTTGTTTTCAAGAAACAGTTATTATACGAGATAAATCCAAATATGTTTTGGAGCCCCCCCCTTTTTAAGTTTTGGCCTACTTAAATTTGATTGATTGAGATAAAAATTATTCTGATTCATTATAAATTACACTACTAGACATAGTAAATAGTTTTCAATCTAATTAATTCGTTATATTCAGCTATATTACAGTAATTGTTTTTGTTTCCGGTAAGAAGTTGGCAGATCTGTTGTTTACATTTTAGATGCTTTTCGTAGGATGGTTTCTTATTATCGTTCGTATTTATTCACTTAATATTCTCGGTTGTGTTGTGTTACCGGTATATATAGTTAAACTTCAAGCGTGAAATCTGCTTAGTTTACGCAGCCCCTGCGTGACGGACTTTTATTGTTAATACAAATAAACTTGATGGTGCTATTTTAAATGCCTTAGAATAATTGCAGCAGCTTTGATTCTTCTATTTTAATGTAGATAAAAAATAAAGAAATCTGCATCTTTTTAACATTTACATACCAGCACAACTAACTAGTGGTAGGCATAGTAACTCATCTTTTAGGTTAAGCTCAGTAATCGGGTTAGTAAGATGGCGGCAGGTTTGAGCCTACAGCTCCAATCAAATTGGTTATCAGCCCGTAAGCTGATTGGAATCTAATTTCAGAGTTAGAACCAACTTGCGAGTGAAGTGGTTAAAGTTTCTCGCCTTTGTTGTATTAGATTGAATCTTGCATTTTGTAACAATCAGGTTGGTGCTGAAGACCACGCCTACTCAACCAACAAGTTCTCTAAATTAACACTTTATAAGAATTTCGAATCCAAACGGGATATTCGTGTATATGGTATTTCATTTAGGTTCACGATAAAACAGCTTAATGTTAATACGACATAAGTAGGAGCGGGGGTTTACTGAAGGCTGAAAACTAAAAAATCAAAATATCTCGGCTAATATTCATATAGAGAAAATATGTATATAACAACATTTATAGGTCATTCAATGTTAACACATTTTCGACTATTCCGACGTATAATAACGAAGATATTTCGAATTTTTGAAATTCCACCCCCCCTTCCAATATTCCGATTTCAGGCATCAACGAACCTGATATTTCTTTTAACATAAAACGCTTATATATCGAGTTTTGTAATGATTAAACAATTGTGACAGCTAGAGCGGCAACAGACAAATATATATATATATATATATATATATATATATATGAATACCCAATATCAGCGTCTATTATTTATAAAAGCGAAGGAAAACAAAACGTCAGAGTGCAGCCGTCGACTACCTTGGCCTTCCTTTTTACATGAAGCCCTAAAATATCGAGTTTGGTAAGGATTAAAACAAATAAAGTGGGCTAGAGACGCTATATATCTTTTTATATATATATATATATATATATATATATATATATATATATATATATATATATATATATATAATTCTACTGTACGTGTGTATGTCACTGAACTCCTCCTAAACGGCTTTACCGATTTGAATGAATTTTTTGTATGCGTTTGGGTGACGCCTTGGATGGTTTAGATTCACAAATCAGCCCGACAGATGGAGCGGAGTGGGGGTTATAAGGGCGGCCTGAATAAAAAATTCGCGATATTTCATTTTCTATTTGTTTTTAGGCAAACGTCTACATAACAAGTTGTTTTTGTGTTATTGAAAGTAGCTTTTGTTTTAAACATAATATTATTAAATTTAATATCCTAATCCCATGAAATACAATGCAGGACGACGTCTGTCTGGTCCGCTAGTGTGTGTGTGTGTGTGTGTGTGTGTGTGTGTGTTTATATATATATATATATATATATATATATATATATATATATATATATGAATACCCAACATCAATGTCTATTATTTATAAAAACGAAGGAAAACGTCAGAGTGCAGCCGTCGACTACCTTGGCCTTCCTTTTTACATGAACAAGTTGTTTTTGTGTTATTAAAAGTAGCTTTTGTTTTAAACATAATATTATTAAATTTAATATCCTAATCGCTTGAAATACAATGTAGGACGTCGTCTGTCGGGTCCGCAAGTGTGTATATATATATATATATATATATATATATATATATATATATATATATATATATAGTTAGACAGATAATATAATATAAAGTAAGTGGTTACTTCTTCTTCGTTTTTTTATTGAATTTGCTCTCATACTTTTTAATAATTTGTATATATATATATATATAATTATTTAAACGACATAAAATAATTAGAAAAACGAAAAATTATTATTCTTTTCCTTAGTTTTTGTCTCGGTCTTTCCAATAGTTTGCAAAAGATTATACTATCTCATGTCTGTCCTGTTCGTCCTTCACATTTCAACGGGCTGTTTTCAATAATTTTAAACCTATTTCTATGCGGTCCATTTTCAATTATTCTATTATTAATATCTTTTAATATTTTCATGTGTTCTCTTTTTTTGCATTGTTTAAAAATAAGCATAAATGTCTACCTTTATTTGTGTTAGTGCATCTATTATTCCATTTTTTAAATTTCTCTAGTCTACATTTGTTTTTAATCTTAGATTTAGGTATTTTTCGGTAAGCAATCATTAATGATTCGTCCGTTAATGTCGCTGTAGCCAGCTAGTTCATTTCCAATGTGTCCTATTTGAGCTTTTGTGCAAAGGATAAAAGCTCACACTGGACATAACATAGAAACCTAATTTTCGCCATCTGTTCGGTAGGATCAATGGATATTTGGAGAATTTTTTTTCTGAAACAGCTCCCTAAGCACAAATTTAATATTACGTTGTGGAGTAAGACTATATCTTGCAGATCCTCAGGAGCTCATAAAAAAGTATGTACATTTGGGGGAATTCCTAGTTAGCTTATTTATTGCTTTATCATAAAACTAAAACGAATTTTAGTATTAAAAGGAATCAATTCGATTGTAACCTTCAATTCCAGCTGAAATTACCACTCACTAAGCTCGACAGAACATTTGCAATTCAAATAGCCATAGCTTGAAATTGAGTTTCCTGTTTACGTTGAAGGGAATAGAACATGGACTAATCAAGCATCGGTAATGATTATAAAATTTAGCACATCATCAGTCTGCTTAGCATGCTTATCTAGTTTTGTTAATTATTTTGGAGTGGCGAACGGAGGATAAGCCATCATGTTAATGGGAGCCAATCATGGAGTTTCTGCTAGCAAATGTATGTTTCGGAGGAATTCCTTTTACATTCATGAGTGCTCATTAAAGGAGAGGTATTCATTAATTAATAAACGGGATCTCGTTGTACATGTTTGTTAAGGATTATAAGTTAATACTCACGGTCAAACATGAATCCCGAGAGTTACAAAAGAATTTATTTAGAGGCGAACTAGAAAAGAATAGTGACGAATAGATTACTACATAAAGTGAACGTTAATTTTAATAAAAGTAAAAGAGATTATAATTTGTTTTTCATTAACTTTCACTTAAACCATTTAAATTGGGATGATTTGTCTTCAGGATAGTACCCTTTTCTAGCCAGAGTGGGAATAAGAATTTCATATAGTAAGTTAACCACTAAAAAGCTTCCTATTTCCCACCAGGGAAATAAGCCCACTATGACTCTGGGTTCACTCAGTGTATAATGGAAACGCCTTACCACACACGGCTAACCTGAGCCCCGAAAATAAATGTTAAAACGTCCTTCACGTAGGGGCTACGTAAACTAAGTAGATATCACGCGCGCTTGATGACCCAATGGTGATTATATCTCACCACATATTTTAAATAAAAAGTCCGTCACGCAGGGGCTGCTTAAACTAAGCAGATTTCCCACGTGAAGTTTAATAATAACTAAACCTACATTCTGCTAACACAACACCACCATGAATATTAAGTGAATAAATAAAAAGGTAATAAGGAATCTTTTCCCTCCCGGTGTCTCAAATGTAAACCAACAGGCTTTTGGCGGGAAACTCACTCTCATCCGTTATCCGCCCAGATTTAATAAAAATGCAAATATCTCGGTTAACATTCAAGATAGAGAATAAATGTATATACCAATATTTATAGTAAATTTAATTTGCAATAAGATTGATTCTATACAAGTTTTCGATCCGATGTATAGTAAAGAAAATATTTCGAAAATCCTCCCCTCTAAACCCACCCTCCCATTAATCCGATTTCAGCCGTTAACGAACTTGATCTTTCTTATTACATAAAACGACTACATATCGAGTTTGGTAACGATCAAACAAAAATTGCAACCGCTAGAGCGGGGACAGTCAAATATATATATATATATATATATATATATATACATACAGTTTTGAACGGACCTCATTTTCGTATTCTACTAGGTAGGATCGATGGACATTTGAAGAAAAATTTCGAAAATTCCACTTCAGGTCATGAGTACGACCTCAACAATAGCTGATTTCCCTTCAGGGAAATCTACTAAAAAAATTCGATGAGTAGAAGCTAATAGTTTACAATGTACACAACAACACCATGCTGAGCATCAATAGTTTAAGAAGATTGCTTCTATAACAGTTTATGATATGAATCATAATAACAGAAGTATTTTGATTTTACAAATTCAAATATATATATATATATATATATATATATATATATATATATATATATATATATATATATATATTTAATACCCCCCCTCCCACCTCCATTGCTGGTCCCATTCCAGTCATTAACGAATATAACCTTTAGTGTTGAAAAGAAAAGGTTAAATATCGAGTATGGTAAAAATCGAATAAACATTCTGGAGCCCAAAACGTAATATCTTAATTGATGACTTCACAACGTATTTGCATTTATCTCACTTTATAAATGTACGTTGAAAACAATATTTGCTATTGCGGAATGGAATAAGACCTCTCATGGTATAATGGCTTATTTTTATCATGTGATGACTAAAAGTGAGGGTTTGCCGAAGGCTGAAAAATAAAATGCAAATATGGCGGTTAATATTCAAGATAGAGAAAAGTATACAGAACGACATTCATAGGCAATTAAATCTGTAACACGATTAGTTTTATATCATTTTTCGATCGGACTCAGAATATAGGAGATATTTTGAAATTTCGTTTTCGTATTTTGAGGTTCCGCCTAATATTGGAAGATAACGTACATTTTCGATGATAGAATAGTTAAAATGATCTTGATCCTCTGATAAAGTATATTTTATTACACCCGATGGTTAGAGGGTAGAACAGGACCATTTAATTTAGAGAGCTACCTCCCTTGTTAGAGAGAATCAACCAATTTTAGAATTCAAATTGCTATTTCTAGAGAGGAGGCTTTTCCAGGTTGGGGCGGGGGAGTCGATCGATGAACCTGGCAGATTGGGTCAATCTTAAATTCATTTAATTAGTGCTTGTCTTTTGGGAAAGTGAATGGCGCAGAGGCGAAATCAGAGCCGACATTTTCTAATAAAAGGTTTCCTCTTTCGGTCCTTTAAGATTAATCAGATGACTGCGCGTGGAAGGAATTACTGGAATCTATTCCACCTTTTGTGCGGATATTGAATAGACATCTGGAGCACATTTACGAACCTATATTTTACCAGACTTTTCAAATGGGGAATAGGCTATAGAGTTTGATCTACAAAGATTTGTTCATTTAAGAGTAAAATGGAACGAGAAGTTGGGAATGGAAAATGGGGTAACAAAACTCTTAAATATCAGTATGCATACCAACGCTAAAAACTCCCAACCATACAAACAGTTAAGTTGGTAACAAACATTAGTCAATATGGTTCTCTCTAATTTCTCTACTCGTTTCGTATCCACATGAAGCCTCATCAGGAGAAACTTTAATACAAAAAGTAAACAAACGGCTTTATCGTTATATAGGACCATACGCTACACATGCCAGTCAGAGCATGGCTTATAAAGTATGGCGGTACAAGTCAGCTGATTTATATCGATACGTCACGAAATGGAGGGTTTAGAGGGGCTATCCCCTCCCAAAAATTCCAAATATCTCTGTTATTATACATAACATCGAAAAATTGTATCGAGCCAATCTTATTGCAAATTTAATATTTTACACGTTGCGATGTACATGCTTTACCTACCTTCAATATATATAGACAGGAATTTTTCTGGTGCCAGGCCTCACTAAACCTCCACTTTAAGCGAATATATCATGAACCGTCTTATTCCTACCATATACCAAATCTTGTTTTCAACGAGCTTTTATTATGTGTGATGCATGCAAATTAGTTTGTGAGTATTAACCACCCATTCCTATCCATGGAATTGTTTTTTTTGGAAGCAGAGAATTTGTGTTGAGATGAAATCAGTAGTGTGTCATTCTGACATTTGGGCAATCTGTTAGTTTGCGCAGAACGTATATTATTCAGAGTACAGAATTGATTCCAACTGCTTTCTTTTCGTTTTGAATCCAAAGATGGATCTGAAATCCAAAGTTAATTCTGAATTATATTGAGTATTCATCTATAAAGAACTGCTAAATTTTGTTTAAGCATTTGTGATGGAATACCCATAGAAAAATAGTTGTTAGAGGTTCGATTGAGGAGTCTAGCCAACAGGCAACCAGATGCAAAAAAAAAACAGAAATTTTGAGGTTTGTGATGTAATTGAGTATTATAGAAACCCCGAAGCACAGTACAGAATTGACTACTGTAACGTGACTATTAAGAAGTAAAAACCTCGTTTAAGGATAATTATTATGTATGTTTTATTTTTCATAAACTTTCAAGGAAGGGGTCAGTTTTCCAGGAATTTTTATGTAGGACCAGAATAGGAAATATAATGTTAGAGCATCTTATTTAGAATGAGGTAGTTAGGGAGAGGATAATTCTACTCACCGTAAATTAAAATTACGGATTTCAGATACCCGAAAAAGTAGTTGGAGCCAAATAAAAATTGAAAAATTTGAAGACGGGGTGGTGTGATTATATATTATCAATATGTTTCTTGAATAGCAGTCAGTTTTTAACAATGGCTAGCGGTAATTAAAGAAACCTATTGGACCTATAGAAAACTAAATAATAATTACACCTGTGCGTTTTGATTCAATATCCAACTAACCTAAAAATCATTTAACACACATATATTTGTCATTTATTGGAGTAAGACCTCGTTCTGGGATATGAAAATATTTCCGTTACAATGCGTCAAGACAAAAAGTTTCTGGAAGTTAGTGATATCGATAAAATTATTTTCTACAATTTACAGTCATGGGTAGTTAACGGAGATAAACCTATTTTCCGATTTCCAGTAACGTGATCTTAAATACAGCCGTCCTATTACTAAACATTATTATATAGCTTAAATTTCAGGATTTGATGACAAACTTAATTGAGAATTAAAGAGCCTGTGCTTAAAAGACACAGAGAATAATTGAGTCCAAGGTAACGATATACTGTTCTTTTTTTCTCTGTACCCCCTCCCCCACCAAAACCACATAACCATATTGATATTTCTGTATGCTTCTAAAGTATTATCTTAAATTATTCAATAATTCTGTCTGTTGAAAGCACTTTCCCTTTAACTAAATTTTCCCTAGTTACTAATTTAATATTAGAGTTTGTGCATACCATTCTATGAACAATAAATAGTGAATTCATGAATAAATGGTTATTAAGTGACTCCTGCTATGTTCTTGATCTCTCTATTCTATTAGCAAGTCAGATGGAAATGAACAATTTTCCACAGGAATTATAGAACAGTTTATTTAAAGGAATAAACAACATTCTCTTTCTTTTTTGGAATTTCAAATAGTTTCCAGAAGAATATAGTAATTACAACATGGATTGGCTTAATGTCAGGTAAAGAACTTATTTATAGAGGTTTCTCTGTTTTCCTTTTGAAAATTGGGAAGAGTAAATACTTAAGAATTAAATATATTAATTAAAAACTCTTGTTGTTACTCTGTCTACTGTATATATCAAAGACGAAAAAAAATCAATGAAAACCAATATGTGTTAGTATTTGTAAGTCAGACTGATAGAATCATACACGGGGCTCAAAAATTACCGTTCTTGTAAAGATATATCTATTTATAGTTTATCAATTTAAAAATCAAGAATTTCGATTTCTATGCAAGACATTTTGTATATTTCTAAAGAGGAAATGGCACAGTTAATGAAGAGTAGGTGTCTGATTTATAGCATGATTAGGATTTTTGGAATTGTGTTTTTGTTTTCGTGATTCACCAATGACCCGACAAAACTAATCTGATCATAAACACAATTGTGATGAGTTCACTTTATTAATACTCTACATGCTTCGCTTGCTTGACATCATCGCCTCATTAGCAGTACAGTACCGTTTCCTAACACCAAAGTCAGTCCATGACCTAGAGAGACAGTCTTTCCCTAAACCAGTTTCGCCTATACTGATAGGAAGACACAACCTGGTACCTAATGCTATCACATCACCTCCGGTGTATAACCTCCTGATCATCGAGCCTGCATATCCGCCAGGATCAACGCCAAAGAAGTTCGATAAGCTCTAGTCGGTATCGTGAGTAAAAAAAAAGAAAAGAAGATTTTTATGGAGATACTGGCCAGCAGGAAAGCCTCACTTTAACCTCCTGCTTTAAGATTTGATCCGGCCAGCAAGAAATTTTAAAGGACCCAATTAAACAAAAATATTACACTACTTATTCCAAATGGTACGAGACGAGAGAAAAGAATGGAAAACGAAAATGGACCTTCGACCACCTAGGCACAAATAACCCTAACGAGTTCGGTGCTTAATAACAATAAAAAAAAAATAACGTTGATTGTAATTATTTCAAATTTTACGATTCAATTATAATGTTGTACCTATTTTTTTTTCATTTTTGTCATTTTAATAAATTATATTATAAATATAGTGTCGTATAGTTTCATGTCTGATATCTATCGTTAAATATTATGAACACTACACTAAAATGCATCAATTTTAAACGCGGCCCTCGAACGTATTTGCACAATAAAGTTTGGCCCTCAACATGCCAAAGGTTGCCCAAACCTGCTGTAAATTGTCGCTGACGAATTATTTTTTTATTTTTCAGTGATCAGAATGTATTAATAGTTCTTTTTTGGAGTCAAGATATTTTTTTTAAGTATAGGGTATAATAAAACCTCCAGAACACTTAAATAAGTCCCTATACCATAAATCGATACATGGTTGCCGTCAATATTGCTAAAATATACCTTTATAAATGATGTTAATAGTATACCAAATTCCCCGATGAAGTAGCGTCAAACTTACTTAACAGTGTATTAAAATCATAAAAACTTTCAAACTTTTTATTTGAGACGGAAATTATTTAAAAAAGTTTAAGTGCCTAATCTGAGTTTTTTGTTTACTGCCTTTTTCCTGTATATATATATATATATATATATATATATATGTGTGTGTGTGTGTGTATGTGTGTGTGTGTGTGTGTGTGTGTGTGTGTGTGTGTGTGTGTGTGTGTGTGTGTGTGTGTGTATTTATTCTTTAATTTTTATACTAGTAGTATTCCTTTCTTTTTCCAATATTCTTACATTGCCAACATCTAAGGAATATCAAAATTTAAGAGCATGGGGGATTTGGTATAATACTTGAATCGATTGTAAGGGCGAATTTTAGCAATACCAATTGTAACCACATATCGATTAATGGTATCATTTGGCACCAGGTTGTCTCTTCTTATGTGCATAGCGATGCTTCTCTAGACCATGGGCTGATATTAGTTTTAGGTGTAATGAGTGTACTCCTGATGAGGCTTTGAAGTAATGAATGCGAAACATGTAGAGCTTTATTAAAATAAAGTGAATTAGAGAGAATTGTGTTTCTGTAAATTCTGACCCTGCGCCTACGAGTGAAATTTTTACCTCCTTTAAATTACTTTTTATGTAGCTTCAATCATAATAATATAAATAGACCACAAGGAAATTTAAACCTAAATAATTTATAAAGTAGTTAATAAAGTTGTGAGTGAGTGTACATATATTTATAACCCTACAAAAAATATTATATTATTATTAATATTGGAATAAATATTAAATATCAATTTTAAAATATGGTTAAAAAATGTGAAATGTGGTATTTATTAGAAGCCAATAATTCCTATTTATTTATAATGAATGTATCATACGAACGGTAAAGATATTTTAAAAATATAGATATTTTTAGGTTGCACTGAATAACTTCAAAATTTTATAAAAATTAAAATAAGTAGGCTACATTTTCCTTTAATATTATTAATTTTTCAGTGGGCATTTCCAAAGCATCGGCTTAAAATTTCTACGTTTGTAAATATAAAAAATTAGCAAAGAGAATATTCAATCTAATTATAATCAAATTTAATATTTTGGATAGAATTAATGTAAATTATATTGATCTATCTAATCTGTGCCCCTGATATATTTTTTTAAAAAAAAAAAAACCGTTTGTTATATCTCAATACTCATAAGTCGTGCGGGTTCCATGAAGGCGCACATTTGGGTTCCTGAGAAATGTAGTAATAATTACTTTAGTTTTGGTTACTGGTATGACCATTGGTTTCCGGACCTTCGCTTAGTCGCGAGTTCGATTCCCACCTCGGCAATAGGATTTTTTTTTGTTACGAACTCATTAAATAAAATCCTAAGACTAGAAAAGGGTGGTAACCTGTAGATAACCCTTCCCAATTACCCAAAAATAGTGGGCGTTCATAAATAATAATTACTTATTCGTCAAACATTATGTTGATATTGTCCCGTAATTAGTTTTCTTTCGCAAACTACCTAATAGTATTTTGCCTTTTTTATTCAAAAATCAACAGTCTCCAAAAGCAGTTGTCTCTCGATTAGTAATGAAACATGACAAGTATTCTTCAAAATTGCTTAGCAATACAATCATCATTCAAGGTCCTGGTCAAGTCATAGGAACATTTACCACTACCCTCAGTAAGCTAGAGTCCAGACCCTTTTGGGTTTGAGAGAGTCTAGTGAGTAAATTGATCTGACAACCCTTCGAGATGACTAAGAATTATGAATTTCATAGATCCCGTTCACAAGTAAGCGAACTGACTACTAACCTCTGGATGGTAATCTGTAGATAACCCGTCCCAATTACCCATAGTAGCAGAAAGTGGAGGTTAATAAATTTTTAAAATGCAACTAGGGCGAATATACGGGTTTAGGGAAGGAGGCATCATTTAAAATGTTATGTATTACCTTATTGAATGTAGCCAATTTTTTTTTAAATTTAGGCCCTTTAGCAGACCTCCCTTAAAGAAAATCAGCTATTCAGGTCGTCCTCATAACGCGATTTTTGAAAAATTTCCTTAAATGTCTACCGATCCAACAAAAGATATGACGAAAATGAGATCCGTTCATAACTGTGTATATATATATATATATATATATATATATATATATATATATATATATATATGTGTGTGTGTGTGTGTGTGTGTGTGTGTGTGTCTGTTAACGCTCTCGAAGCCGCAATTTTTATTTGATCGTTACCAAACTCGATATTTAAACGTTTCATGTAAAACTAAAGTTCAAATTCGTTAATGGCTGAAATGGACCCGTTGGAAGGGGGGGGGGGTTTAGAAGTAGTAGGCAAATTCGAAAAATCTTAATAACGCCGGTAATATGCGGCTGATTGAAATATCTTATAGAATCAATTTTATTGCAAATGTAAAGTAATATAAATGTTTTTATTTTAATTTTTCCACTTTTGTTTATTACCATAAGTATTCGAATTTTTAATTTTTCAGGAAACCCCCCCCCCCACTCTTACTCATGTCATATTAACAATAAGCTTTTATATTGTGTAATACTTTATTTCAATCCTAAATACCAAATATTGTTCCCATTGTACATTTACTTTTTGAAATAAATGCACATACGTGACCCACTTGGGAAATCTGCTTAGTTCACGCAGCTCTTCCGTGACGGATGTTTTTTGGCTATCTAGAGCTACTGAATTATTTGTTTATCTTAATTTAAGCCATTATCATTCCCCGTTCCAGCAAGTGCAATTTCGACATTAACCTCTGGTATCAGTGAAATTTCAAGTCATGTTTACTTAGTCTTGTTTTGTTACAATATAATGTTTAATGAAGTCTGAATGCTTTTCATGCATCTAAGAATATAATTATTTAAACGAATCTCATAATCGATCAGAAAATGTATTAACTTCTGAATAAATTTCCCTTTGAAACATAATTTAATTTTATTGAATTAGTTCCAACTTCCTTGAGTAATTTCCGGGGAAGCGGAAATTATAAAATAATTTCGAAATAGTGACCTTTCTCACCTCAGCCTGGTTAAATTAAATAAACGAAAGAGGTAGAGGGAGGAAAAAAGGGAGAAGAATGAAAATGGCTTCATAGCTGCCTGAATACTAAAAGCATATAATGAGGAGACGCCCATCCCTTTATTGCTCACGTAGAACTTTATTTTCGTGACAATTTTAAAATAAGTGTTCGTTTATGTTGGATAAATATACCTGAGAACTATGTAGGTCTTATCGGGAGCACCCTGGAGGGAGGCTTTTACCTAAATGAGAAGCGGCTGAATTTAAAAATTGCTTTTAGATGGCATCTCAAGTGCTCTTACCAATGAGTTTTTCATACTTTCTTCTTTCCAATTTAAAAGGAGAGCTCCAGAGAACAGGTGTTTAAATATGTGTAATTCCCTTCGTATGAAGAGACAATTTAATAAGCAAATATTAGCTGAGGGAATGTTAGCCATTCTTATTATAATGAAGTTGAGAAACAATATGTTATCAAGTTGTTCATTGTGCTCATACTGGTGAATGATTAAACTAGGAACCGGCTTTTCCCGTTGTTTTCATATACTGACAATGAGTTCCATTATATATTCCATTGTATGGCTTCATTATTCAAAATATTCATTACTTTTCCTGTATCAACGTTTTGCAGACATTGCCCTGAGCAATTCATTCCAAACGATCAAGGGACAAGTTAATTATAATAAGGGTTCTTATCTACCATTGTTTAAATTTATAATAACAGGACGGATTAATAGATAACCAGTCTCAATTAGCCTTTTAGCATTAATTTTACTTTAATAAAGAACAATAACAAAATATTAATATCATTTAGCAATAAAGATTAGGGGCTCAGGTTAGCAATCTCAGTTAAGGCGTTTGTCTTAATGAACTTGTGAAACTTAGGGTCGTGAGTTCGATTTCCATGTTGGCATTTCTTTATTGACGAACTCACTAAATAAAATCCTTATTACCAGCGTCGTTAGAAAAATGTGGCAAGCTGTTGATTACACAACCCAAATAGCCATAATAGCATAATGTGTATGTTGATAATGACAATATAAATTACTGACCAATATCCAAATAACGCGGCATTTTAAAAACAAAAACTTTCTCTCCAATGCAATCAAACATTGAAGATACTCATTTACAACTCAAAACAAGTCATCAAATAACCTATTCAATTATGAAACTGTATATCAGAAAGAATAAGAAGTTTTTATTTCGGCGGTAAATATTTAACTTAGATAATGAAATCTTTCAGAGGGAGTCTTTTAAAATCCTAATTCGCGATTTATAACCCGAAAGTACATCTGTTCATTTTTAATTATACCAATACGGCCTTAGATGTGAGTTGGTTTTCTGGTCATGTAGTTTACTTACGTAATATTGAATTGTAGAGGCCAGGTGTAGTTGTAACACCTATCTCGTTAATAATTCGTTATGAGAGAAAATGTTACCCTAAATAACAACAAAAAAAAAACACTTTTTTGAACATTAGACTATAGGCTAATATTCTTCTGGCTTAGACTATAGGCTAATATTCTTCTGGCCTAGCCTATAGGCTAATATTCTTCTAGCTTAGACTATAAGCTAATATTCGTCTGGCCTAGAAAATAGGCTAATATTCTTCTAGCTTAAACTATAGGCTAATATTCTTCTGACCTAGACTATAGGCTAATACTCTTCTGGCCTAGACTATAGGCTAATATTCTTCTAGCTTAGACTATAGGCTAATATTCTTCTAGCTTAATCTATAGGCTAATACTCTTCTGGCCTAGACTATAGGCTAATATTCTTCTGACCTAGACTATAGGCTAATATTCGTCTGGCCTAGACAATAGGCTAATATTCTTCTAGCTTAGACTATAGGCTAATATTCTTCTAGCTTAGTCTATAGGCTAATACTCTTCTGACCTAGACAATAGGCTAATATTCTTCTAGCTTAAACTATAGGCTAATATTCTTCTGACCTAGACTATAGGCTAATATTCTTCTAGCTTAGACTATAGGCTAATATTCTTCTAGCTTAATCTATAGGCTAATACTCTTCTGGCCTAGACTATAGGCTTATATTCTTCTAGCTTAGTCTATAGGCTAATATTCTTCTGACCTAGACAATAGGCTAATACTCTTCTGACCTAGACAATAGGCTAATATTCTTCTAGCTTAAACTATAGGCTAATATTCTTCTGACCTAGACTATAGGCTAATATTCTTCTAGCTTAGTCTATAGGCTAATACTCTTCTGGCCTAGACTATAGGCTAATATTCTTCTAGCTTAGACTATAGGCTTATATTCTTCTAGCTTAGTCTATAGGCTAATATTCTTCCAATGCGTTCACTATAGGCTAATATTCTTCAAGTGCATAAACTGTCGGTTAATATTCTTCTATCTTAGACTATAAACTAATATTCTTCTATCTTAGACTATAAACTAATATTCTTCTACAGCTTAGAAAAAAAATTCTTCTATAGCTTAACTATAGCTAATATTCTTCTATAGCTTAACTGTAGCTAATATTCTTCTATACCTTAGACTAAAAGTCAATATTATTTTAGAGCTTAGACTATAGGCTAATATTCGTCTACAGCTTAGAATATAGGGTGATGTTCTTCTACAGTTTATACTATTAGCTAACATTCTTCTATACCTTAGACTAAAAGTCAATATTATTTTAGAGCTTAGACTATAGGCTAATATTCGTCTACAGCTTAGAATATAGGGTGATGTTCTTCTACAGTTTATACTATTAGCTAACATTCTTCTATACCTTAGACTAAAAGTCAATATTATTTTAGAGCTTAGACTATAGGCTAATATTCGTCTACAGCTTAGAATATAGGGTGATGTTCTTCTACAGTTTATACTATTAGCTAACATTCTTCTATACCTTAGACTAAAAGTCAATATTATTTTAGAGCTTAGACTATAGGCTAATATTCGTCTACAGCTTAGAATATAGGGTGATGTTCTTCTACAGTTTATACTATTAGCTAACATTCTTCTATACCTTAGACTAAAAGTCAATATTATTTTAGAGCTTAGACTATAGGCTAATATTCGTCTACAGCTTAGAATATAGGGTGATGTTCTTCTACAGTTTATACTATTAGCTAACATTCTTCTATACCTTAGACTAAAAGTCAATATTATTTTAGAGCTTAGACTATAGGCTAATATTCGTCTACAGCTTAGAATATAGGGTGATGTTCTTCTACAGTTTATACTATTAGCTAACATTCTTCTATACCTTAGACTAAATGTCAATTTTATTTTAGAGCTTAGACTATAGGCTAATATTCGTCTACAGCTTAGAATATAGGGTGATGTTCTTCTACAGTTTATACTATTAGCTAACATTCTTCTATACCTTAGACTAAAAGTCAATATTATTTTAGAGCTTAGACTATAGGCTAATATTCGTCTACAGCTTAGAATATAGGGTGATGTTCTTCTACAGTTTATACTATTGGCTAACATTCTTCTATACCTTAGACTAAAAGTCAATATTATTTTAGGGCTTAGACTATAGGCTAATATTCGTCTACAGCTTAGAATATAGGGTGATGTTCTTCTACAGTTTATACTATTGGCGAACATTCTTATATACCTTAGACTAAAAGTCAATATTCTTTTAGAGCATAGACTATAAGGTAATATTCTTCTATAGCTCAGACTGTAGGCTACTATTCTTTTATTGCTTAGAATATAGACTAATATTCTTTTATAGCTCTGACTTTAGTCGAAAATTCGACTATAGCTTAAACTAAAGACTACAGTTTTGCCGGTAGTACACACACAGAAGTTCATTTAATTCAGTTTCCTTGTTTACCCATCTTCAATTCCCGATTTGAGGTATAGTTACATATATTCCTTTTATAAATACATTTTTCTACTTTAAATAATGCAAATTATCAAAATTACTTTATATAATAAAATGTATTTGCGATAACAGGATTTTACAAAGGAACTTAAACTTTCTTACCTTCTGAGAACTTTAAGTTATCCATAGAAACACACTACCGGTAGTAACTAATTACATTGTAATAAGATGAAGAAAACACTATTTGTACCGGCTCGTAAATTGTTAATGGAAAGGAGTTTCATGACTATTTACAGCTACAAATCTGCAAAGGGAAAACTGCATAGAACATGAAAGCTGAAATATCACATTATAAGAAGGATCGAACCGAAGCGACATGTACCGCTTGAAGAAATATAGGCAACTGACATTTTTAGCCCTTCTATAGGGAAGCCTTTCATTGGCTCCAAAGCCAAGCCAATAGCATTAACTCTAACATATTTTTACACCGGTATTTGCTTCTAGAGCCTTCGAGAACTAATAAATGCTCGTAAAGGGAAATTGTAAATTTATTATTCCATTGCCATTAAGATATTTTGATATCACCGTTACCAGGATACATCAAAATAACTTAATAGGAATCCAGCTAGCAAATCTAAATACACAATTTATGGATTATCAATTAAAAAATAATTGATTTATTCAAAATAGTAATTGATAAAATGACTAAGACAGCTATATATTTAGTGACGAAATTCATTAAATAACATCCTAAAATCCCACCCTGGCTAGAAAAGGGTGGTAACCTGTAGATAACCCGTCCCGATTAGCCTAAGTTGCAAAAAGTGGACGTTAATAAATAATAATAATAAGACAGCTATAGAGAATAAAAATCATTGAGGTATGTTTTATAGTAATTATATAATTTGAACGATTACCTAGTTTGAAGCCTTTCTTCTTAACAACCCGACTTCATATTCAACAAAGTCAATGTAGATAGCTTACCTGAAATCAAAATATTGAATTTAGCATTATATAAGAAATAAATATTGCAATAAATACATATATTAAAATGATTTTATTTAAAATTATAATTAAAAAGATAATTTTTATTTTGTTGTTTCAATATAGAAGGTCTGGTTGGTTCGGTTATGGATATGAAAATATTTGAACCATTTCAACATTACTTATCGAATTTCCTTGCAGTCATCCACAAGGAATTCAGAAGAGATTCGTTTGAGAAGAAAACTCTCACCGAAAACCATGTCAGAAGGTAATTAAATGGGGAGAATTAGCCATTACTTTGCTTTAACTAGATTATTAAAGTATATCTATGCAATTCCGTCACGCAGAGGCAGCGTTGAATTCCCACGTGCGTCACGTATTTGGATTTACCTCAAAAAATGAAAGTTCAATGTGAATAGCGTTTGGTATTTAGGCTTCAAATAATGTGCTTCAAAATATAACAGATTATTTTTAATATAACATAAATAGGAGTGGTGCTTTATTTAAGACCGAAAACTAATAAATTCAAATATCTCGGTTAAAAAGATACTCTGTTCAAACGACGTTTACCTAAAAAACGTTTGTTGAACGAACTTGGCTTCACAGCCGTATCCGAAGAGTGTTTGGAAAATCACTTTATAAACTTTCCGTTTACTCAAATTTGTCCTAGGTTAGCACTTGGAGCGAAAGCTCACGTGTAGCACACGCCCCTAGGAGTAATCTGGGTTAATATTCCAGATTGTGCAAGCAATAAGATGTGTTTGTACCCTTCTTCGATTCTTCTTATAATAGCGGAGATATTTGGAATTTTCAATATTCTCCCCTCCCACTTCAACCGTTAACGAACTTGGTCTTTCTTTTTACATAAAACGATTATATTGCGACCGCTAGCGTGGTAAATGACAAATATATATATAATTTTGAGTGGACCTCATTTTCGTCATCTACTAGGGTAGGACCGATGAATATTTGAAGAAAATTTCGAAAATCGCATTATAAGTACAACATCAATAGCCAATTTCCCCTAAGGGAAACCTGCTACTATGATTTATATTTATAAAACTATAGTGTATATCATAATATTTTGTCATTCTATAAATTCTATTTCATTTTCAAGTTTTTCTGTTACTTTAAGTATTTATTATTTCATTTAAAAACGAAAAGACTACAATTATATTCATTTGAACTTAAACAAGAATGAATTTGTCACGCCCCCCCCCCCCCAAGCTTCTGTAAACTTCTTTGTACTGCAAAAATTGTTAATATGGAAAATAAAAATAAAATTCACTTTATTCATTCACATTACTTATCATAACAAGATTTGAATACGAAAAAAGTAAAAAAAGAAACTGAATCAAAGCATAACTACTTACTTCTTGTAACATTCAATACGAAAAATATTTTTTATTAATTTATTTTTCCACGGAATGGATTTTATATGTTACAGAAAGAAATGAAGGACCCAGAAAGGCGTTTTTAATTAATTAGTTATTTCCAAGAGAATTTTAGTACTTTAATTAAAAGGCTGGAGATATGATGTCATTGAGGTCAAATTTTATCACTCCCAAATGGTGGGCGTAATCTCTTTGTAATGAAGAACCGGCCTCCAAAGAAGATATTAGCCCTGGCCCAATATCTGTAGCCACCGAAACCAATATTATGCTTTATAACTACAATGTAAAAGCCTCATAAAGAACTTTTATCAAACTCATTTCGCTCGTCTCAAGGCTTAAATTACAAATTGTAGCATAAAGTCAGCTTTTATTGCGCATCTCATCTCTGGTCTGGAATATAAAAGTTCTATCGCCTGATCTTTTGAATTAAAAAATTAGTGTCAGTACATAAATTTGACACAAGGGGGAAGGAGGAAAAATAAAAATGTCTGAAGCGAGGGGCTGCATAAACTATGCACGTTCCCCATGTACTGATGATATCAACTAACCTTCTATTCTCTATTTCTTCCGTAGTAAGAACCTTCTATAATCAGTGATCAAAATACCAGCTGTTGATTCAGTTACTCAAATAGAAACCCCCATGAGTAGAATAGGATTAAAAAAGTCCGTCACGCAGGGGCTGCGTTAACTAAGCAGATTTCCCACGTGCGCCACGTATTTGCATTTATCTCAAAACTTACAAGTTCAATGAGAACAATATTTGGTATTTAAGCTTCAAATAAAGTGCTTCATAACATAATAGAATATTGAAAATATGAGATGAGTAGGAATGGGGCTTTACTGAAGACCGAAAACTAAAAAATCCAAATATCTCAGTAAATAATCAAGATAGTGAAAAAATGTGCATAACAACATTTATAGAACATTACATTTGCAATAAGATTGGCTCTGTACAATTTTTCGGTCCGACGCATAATAACGGAGATATTAAACTTTCGAAATTTTCCCCCTTTAACCCTCCCCCCTTCCCCAGGTCCGATTTCAGCCGTTAACGAACTTGATCTTTCTTTTTGTATAAAACGATTATATATCAAGTTTCATAACAATAAGATAAAAATTGCGACCGCTAGAGCGGTAACCGACAAATATATATATATATATATATATATATATATATATATATATATATATATATATGTATATATTTTCGTCATCTCCTGGGTAGGAGCGATGGACATTTGAAGAAAAATTTCGAAAATCGGCGTCATGAGTACAACCTCAATAGCTGATTTCCCTACAGGGAAATCTGCTAAAACGAAAATATTTTCGTAAATGTTCAAGATACCGGAAAAACGAAAGGCTACATTTATAGGAAATTAAATTTGCAACAAGTCTGGTTATGTGCTATTTGTCAACCCGTCCCACATTAGCGGAGATAATTCGGATCTTTGAAATTCCCTCCACTAAAGCCCCTTTCCCTTCCTCTTGTTCAATTTCAGCCATTAACGAATTTGAAGCCAGAACCTTTAGTTTTGCATAGAACGCTTAAAAATCGATCACCCCTTTCCTTTATTATATAGACAGACTACTGACTTTACTGTTGCTCATGCAGGATCATAAAAGGGAACTAAAGGTCAATAGCTAACGAATATGGAACTAATCTTATCCATAACATTTATGAACGGTGGTCCAAAAAAACAAGCTCTAAAGCAATATTTTAGTCATCCTATAAGTGACTATGACCTATATGCTAAGCAAGTGGGTCTGTCTATAAGTATGAGTGTTTTAATTTGGTGTAGTTGGTTGCAAGAGTTTCTGAATCTTAAGGCCACAAGCAATAAGTGTTCTTAGTAGTTCATAGTTTGTTGTCAGTACTTTTGTTAGACTAGTCGGTTTGACGTGCATCTAAAATAAGGTATTTTGTTTGTCTTGAAATGTCTTCAGCTGCTTTTTTGCCTCTAAGTCCGCAGTTTCACTGTCCTAAGTTTTCATGTTCTGGCAACCAATAGAATGTACTGTGTTTATCTAAACTTATAAGCTCTTGTTTCATTTTTTGGACTATTGGATGATTTGTGTAAATATTTTGTAGTGTATAAAGGGAACCTATAGAATCTGTGCAAACGATAATGTGTTCGTTTTGTGACGTCTCCTTGAAATTGTTATTGTTGTCCTTTGGTATTCTTGAGGGCCAATAGGATATCTTGGAGTTCGGCTCCTAGAATGCAGTAGCAAGAAGGTAGTTTACTAATAAAATTATAAGTCTAAAAGAATTTTCTCGTAAATTAGAATCGAAATTAACATGTGTTCCTCTTTAAAGAATACAAAATTATCCAGTCTTCTATTTAGGTTCATATTTCCTAATAACTATGAGAAATTAATCTTATAATGTAAGGAATTTAATCATGTGTAATCTCACGGAGGTACAAAATAGCTCATTAAAATTAAGATCAAAGGCGATTCAAACGTATTATTGCCTTGATTGTTCCATTGTATTCAGACTCAAGGCACTTGGCAATTCTGAAATTTCCAATAAAGTCCAAGTTAAATCAAATACAAGTTGCTCTTCAAGTTCAATGTTCGCCATCCAGAGAAACAAGTTCTTTAATTGTGTTTTCGTAGAAGTTTGATTCCCTTTTTTCTTTTTATTTCTTTTTTCCTCCCTTTGTTTGTTCAACATCAGTTGATAAGTCCAGTTAGCTTATAAATCTTTATAATGTTTATATACTATTCTATATATATATATATATATACACACATACATACACAAAATTCACACACACACACACACACTGTTCCTGATTCTTCTAATCACTCTTATTAACTTCTCTCGCACAATAATTGAATGACTGAAACGTAAAAGCAAATGTGTTATGTGATGAAAATGAGTGAACTACTTAATGCAAAATTCGTTCACTCATCATATTTCAAATGGAACCATTTTTATTTCACCGACAAGTAACACAGCTTATATATATATATATATATATATATATATTACAAATAATAAATTCCTACGCTCTGAAAACCAAATATCCATTTTAATAATCCCCTCATACCAGACAGCTTATTGAATTCATCAGATTATGATATATGAATTCCTCCAGACAGATATTAAGGCCTGCGAATTTATAATGGGAGTTTGGACAAATATTTCAAGAGCTCCACGCGAGTCGAACCTAAAGCAGGGTAATGGAATCATCTGCTCGAAGGGGCGGATATGCTCAATTCGATCTATCGAACCAGACTTGTGAAGGCCAACTATCCCAGGATTTCACGACTGGCCGACTCTAGTGTTCCATCTGTAAAACACATTTTCTTCTTCCCAAAGAAACAAATCTCTCTTAGCTCTTTACGTTTCGACATGAATAATTTCAAAGCCATAAATGTACTATAATAGAGCAATGCACTAAAAGGGCATAGTTATACTTCTAAATACTATTGTCGACTAGGGTTAGTGTAGTTTACACATTATTCCAAATGTCTAGATACACTATCTTACTTTAAAGATACTATATATAATTCTACACACTACTCTTCATTTATTTCCTACATTAGCAGGGTGTATACACTTTAATTTTATTTATTTATTTTTTTTGGTTTCCCTTTTCCTCTTTTTTTATTTATTCTTTTTTTTTAGTTATCCCTTTTCTTATTTTTTCTTCCTCCCCCCTTCTATAGTTTCATTTTCGTTTAAATTATTTTCATCACCCTGATGTTTCCATATACAATGTCGTTTGCCTCATACAAGACAGGCATGCCAATAACCCGTTTCAAAAATCACTGTATTCCATAGTTCTTTTTCCGTTTCTTGTTTTTTTTGTTTGTTTTTTTTTGCATTTCGCTTTTTCAATGACACTTGAATAAATGAGTAAATCGCCGGCGTTGCTGAACTCATTTAAATAAATATAATACTGACCGCTACTACCAACAACCTAAAAATGCAAGTATTTCTCTCAATGTATAATACAGAGCAAATGTATAGAACAACGTTTACAGGAAAATAAGATTGGTTTCATAAAGGTTTTCAATCCAACTAATAATAACTGAAATATTAGCAATTTTTGGTTTCTTTTCCCACTAACTCCTCCCCAAGGTCCGTAATTTTCTTTAAGAGAAATTTGCTAATAATTAAATCTTGTGAGAAATCTCAAGTGAACAGGGTCCTACTCTAGATGAATGAAAGTGGGGCAGGCATCCCCGAAACTACTCAGCCTGAAATTGTTTGAGAGAGATGTTCTCTCTTTTTTTTAAAATCCTTCTGCTTGTCAGTGAGTTCTCTAATGAGTTTGTAAGATCATTAGGTATGTGGGATAGAACATACATTAATTAACTAAATAATTTACTAACCTTATAATCCATGCCAATAAATAAAGAACATGATCCTTCAATGGGCGCTGAATTTAATAATAATAATTCAGAAAATATTTAAGATGAACAATCTTACACGTTAGCTAAGGAAGCAGCTCAAGATACAACACTAATCCCAGATTCCTCACTCGTGCCACTCTCATACATTAAAAAAGACTTACGTACCCACAAAATACATAAATGGGACAGATAGTGAACGGCATGTAACAAATCTTACAGCATAGACCAATACATACCAAATATAACTCACAACTACAACATTATTAAGAGTTACCATCACAAATGCTTACACTTTCTAAAGAAACATGGACAGACCGGTCTTTATCTAACATGATATAAAATTCAAGACAATGAAATATACACTTGCGACACACAGACAACACAATCCTTTTTTACATATACTCTATGACTACTCAACATTGAACCAAAATAAATCAAATTTAATAATCAATATAATTTTAAAAAAAGGTAAGAGGCTAGAATCACCTCATATATCATTAGTCAATATAATAAAGAACTCTTAAAGTTTATCACAAGTATATATATGTATGTATCAAACATTTATTAAAATTTAAAGTAGATTATAAGGAATGAGAATAATTGTAATTTAATATATTTTGACTTACATAGACACGACAATTAAAGAAGAGAAAAACCGTAAAATAGATTGAGTTAATTTTTTTTTTATATTTTCAATTTCGTTAATTACTTTTATTTGTAATAATTTCATTATTTTAATAATTTTTTAATATATGATAATAATTCATTAAATTGTAAATCATGTAATATGCCATGTGGCAATGGACATGAACTCAAATAAATGACCTTTCATAAGGATACTATGAGGAAAAAAAGGGGCGGGGGCACTGAATAATTGTTTTTAATTTAGTCCAACTATGACTTATTATTTGTTTTCACTTTTAAAAATATGCTATTTCCTGAGCATATTGTGAAAGCCCCAGTAAAAATCTTATTAGAACCGCTTAAAGACATTAAAACCTTTTCTGTATTAGAGAAAAGTATGGATAAAATATAAGAAACTGAATCAATTGGCATCTTAAGCAATGTATGATAGTGCAAATAGACTTTCCATTTAAAAAATAAAATAAAATGGATATTAAACGTCAACAAATTTTAATCTGGTAGATAATGATTGTAAAAAGGAATATGTTTGAATTCCCTCTCTCAAACCATTTTGAACTACCATAATTTAAAATGAAAATCAAGTCAATAAGTCATAAAATAAAATCTCTTTCTCTGTTTTCCTTATGGAACTAATGAGGGCTGATAAATCTAAAAGGCTTAAAATAATCACTAACCCTGTTACCAATTAACAATAATTCACCTCCACTTTTCAGACTCCTCGAGTGAAAGGCCCCCAAAATTTAATACTGGTTATTGTCTGAAAAGTATAAATTAATTGCGTTTTGCCATTATTTCACCGTTCCTTTTCAAAATAATTTCTCTGATATAAATGGAAGATAAATAGATTTAGAGCAATTTATTATTATCAAAGGTTCCAAAATAGATGTAGGTGGCTTGAAAGGCTAGCTTTAGCTCTGTGGGAGTTCTCTAAAAGGCTGAATGAGTTAGGCAAGGGCCTATAGAGTGCGCTGGTTCGATTCATGCCTGGCATAGACCTTTATTCAATTGGCTGGATATATAAATTATTGAAATACTTGGGGCTTGCCGATAACCGTTCCCCCTCCACGACTAATGGCGCCCGGTAGGAGATATCGCTCTCCCATAGCTCCAGACTTAAAATGGGCAATTTTCAACTTCATCTCAGCATTATATGGAACCACATATAATCTCTTTTTGCAGTTTAAAATTTTCATAAATACACGAACGAAACGGATTATAAAATTTAATCATTATCAGAGCTTATGAAAAAATGTTAACAGTTTTCTCCTGAAGGTTATAATCTGCTGAGGCAATTTCAAGCCCTTTCATGTGAAACTATATATATTTTTCAGTAATGGCTGAAATCTGTATGAATTGGATCTTAGAATATATCCAATTTAATATTTTAAAAGTGTTATTCTATACACTTTTTAGCAGATTTCCCTTAAGGGAAATCAGCTATTGAGGTCGTACTCATGACGCGAGTTTCGAAAAATTTCTTCAAATGTCCATCGATCCTACCCAGGAGATGACGAAAATGAGGTCCGTTCAAAATTATATATATATATATATATATATATATATATATATATATATATATGTCTGTTAACGCTCTAGCGGTCGTAATTTTTGTTTGATCGTTACCAAACTCGGAATTTAATCGTTTTATGTAAAAAGGAAGATCAAGTTCGTTAATGGCTGAAATAGGACCAGCAGGAGGGGGGTTTAGAGGGGGGATTTTTGAAAATTCAAAATATCTCCGTTATTATGCGTCGTATCGAAAAATTATATAGAATCAATCTTATTGTAAATTAAATTTACTATAAATATTGTTCTATACATTTATTCTCTATCTTGAATATTAACCGAAATATTTGCATTTGTATTGTGTGGGTGATCGGCAGGACTCCATGTTCCGGACTTTCCGCCGAGAGCTCTGGTGGCCGTTTCCAGAACTATTCCTTCCTTGTGAATAGGTTTAGAGATCCCTTCCTACTACAGCTGTTATTGGGCAAATTTCTCTACTGTGAAACTTCACGTGGGAAATCTGCTTAGTTTACGCAGCCCCTGCGTGACGGACTTTTTCTTACTCGAAAATAAACTTATTTTTATTATTTTGCAGTTTTCGGTCTTTTTGTGACCAATTATTCCTTCTCATCTAACATTAATAATTAGCCTATGCATCATTAAAAAGAGCATTGATATGTGAGATGCGTCACATTATATGCTCTAGAAGCTTCAATTTTAATTTGATGGACAGAACCCTAAACTAAACGGAAGGATCAAAAAGGTCAAACACCTCCACTCTTAATACATCTATTATTACAGGCAAAGTACTTTCGGGCGATCCTAACCTAAACTAAAGGTTAAGTACGTGAATAGAGGAAATCGAATAGGGAGGAGTCTGGTTTAGAGATGGACCATCAAGTTTACCTTCGTTGTTATGAGTCGGATAGAAAAAGTCCGTCACGCAAGGGCTGCTTAAACTAAGCAGATTTCCTACGTGAGGTTTTCCAGTAGATAAATCTGCCCAATAACACCTGTAGTAGTAAGGTATCTCTAAACCTATTCAAGAGGGACGAATAGTTATGGAAACGGCCGCCAGAGCTCTCAGCGGAAATTCCCGAACATAGCCGACTCCTGCCGAGGACACACAGAATACAAATGCAAATATCTCGGTTAATATTCAAGATACAGAATAAATGTATAGAACAATATTTATAGCAAATTATTTATTTAGAGTATTATTTATGTAACATGAGTAGAAATGGAGGTTTTCTGAGGGCTGAAAAATGAAAAATGAAAATATGTCGGTTAATATTCAAGATAAGGAATAAATATATATGTATAACAATATTTACTCTTACTTTGCAATAAGATTGATTATATACAATATTCGATCCGACGCATAATAACGGAGATATTGTGAATTTTCAAAAATCCCCCCTCTAAACCCCCCTCCCCCTGGTCCGATTTCAGCCATTAACGAACTTGATCTTCCTTTTTACATAAAACGATTAAATTCCGAGTTTGGTAACGATCAAACAAAAATTGCGACCGCTAGAGCGTTAACAGACAAATATATATATATATATATATATATATATATATATATATATATATATATATATATATATATATATATATATATATATATATATATAATTTTGAACGGACCTCATTTTCGTCATCTCCTGGGTAGGATCGATGGACATTTGAAGAAATTTGTCGAAACTCGCGTCATGAGTACGACCTCAATAGCTGATTTCCCTTAAGGGAAATCTGCTAAAATGTTATGTTATATCTTAATGAAAATTTAGTTTTCTAGTTTTAATTATCTTATTGCAAATTCATTGGTTTATAAATCTTGTTATATTTACGCCACACTCGATATTTTACTATTTCTTTCAACACTTGAGACTGTATTAAAATTAATAGCTGAAATCGAACCAGGAATGCGGGGGGTAGATGGAAAATTGCAAAATTCGAAAAATGTTATATAACCAATCTTGTTTAAATATGGGCTAGAATTGTTTTCCTAAACTTTTTCTTGAAATAAATATGAAGTTGTTCGTACTTTCTATTTTCAAAGTTTCAATAAACTTCCACTTCTACTCTTCGGATTTTTACTTAGAAATAGAAAATGTATGCTGAGATCAAGACATAAGTTTGTCAAACCCTTGACTGCCCTTGGTGTACACGGTGGACTTTTTTGTGTTTGAATTAGTTTAAATCCAGTCGAACCTTGTAGCGATCGATAGTTGAAGGAATGCCATAACTCCTCAAACTGGCTGGAACTGCTGGTAAGAGATGAAATATCCCCATTCTCCATATCTGAGACCTCCTAGAGGCTCAACCAAACTTAGATTAATGGCCCAAGTCTTCAGCCCTCGACAATGGCATCCTTATCTCGGCAATGGCTTCCAGGGAGGGCTGAAAGGAATCTTTCCGTGTCATTTAAACTTTGGGGGTGCTCCACACTTGCGGGAGATTCACATTCAAAGTTCTCACCTGCCTAGTCTTAAAAACATTTACAGAGGCTTTGACGCCAGGCCGCTGGGAAGTTTAACAAGATTTCAACTTCGCCCTACCGAAATTTGAGTCGCTTTGTTAGCAAAAATATATGTCGCTCAGGTGCTGAGCAATTTAAGCAGATTTCTCAGGTTCTGATATGACACACAGGTGATCTGATCTCACCATACGTTCTCAATGTCAAGAACAAACATTGTTTAACATTATGATTTGATAATTATTTTGACTATGTAACATTTTTAAAAAGTTGGGCCTCGTCCTTGTTGAGGAGAGAGGGTCACTACAGATTAAGCCTACTTTAAGATAAAATGTTTCTCTCTCACATTCCGACCTCTTTGTCTTTATTTTTAAACAACCTTCACTACGGTTAATAGTTTTTAATCTTCTGGTGTATTTTTTATAAATATTTAGTAAATAGTATATATCGATTTTGTTCAACTTTAAAGATGTTTTAGTTTCTTATTGTTTTTATTTTTATCTATTTATTTCGAGCTTTCGCTACTAGCCGATATAACCCATAAAAAAAAAAAAATTGATAAATCAGAAACATAGCTTTAGAGAGAGGGAACTAGAGATCAAAACGAAAATGTACTAATATATAACTAAAAACAACCTAAATTGGGAATAATCAAGATATATATATATATATATATATATATATATATATATATATATATATAAATGAATGAATGTTTGTCTGTATGTCCTTTATAGAATCGTAAACGGCTGAACCGAATTTTATGAAACTTGCTAATAACCCAGGTTAGGTTTTTGTCTATATTAATATTCCCTGAGATGAACAAGAGTGAGGGTTATTAATGATGCCTGAAATAAAAAATAGTGGTATTTTGTTTTGTATTGCTTTTTCGGCAAATATGCACATAACAAAAGTTGTTTATTTTGTTATTTCGAGTAACTTTTGTTATATACATTTTTGTAGTAAATTGACTTGAAGGTATACGTAACATCTGCCATCGTTGTGCTTTGGACCACTTTTGAGAAAATTAACTCTATTCTTCAGAATTCTGATTATGAATAACATGGTTAATACGATTATATATGATTATGTTATATATAAAAAAAGATACGGGTAATTTAATAATATTGTGTATTTTGTAGAATTGAGTACATAACAAATACTTTTATTATTAACATATCCCTAGCACACCGGACTCTGGTGTAAATCCTAAGCATTGAGACGGGAAAATATAAAAATATTGTTTAATGTGAAGCCCAACGTAAGGTGCTGGGAGAGGTAGCACCTTCTTCAGGGTTGACCTGGAGATTGGTCTTCTCTCAGGGCTAGGGGTATAGCTGAGAGTCCTGAGGAACTGTAAATGTGGAGGACTTTAGGACGCTATGAACCTAAGACCGTACGTGCGCGGTGAAGAACTGCATCCTGCAAGAGGTGACCCTGCTTTCGACTGAACACGGCGGATCTAGACCGAGAGGTCGATAAACATCTCTGGTGTGAGGCAGCAGTAGCACCAGTAATGGCATGGGGCCGAAGACAGTAAGAGTCGGATGGGCCTGTGACCAGAGAGTATCAGGCGGAGCTGGAGACCGGTGGTACGGCTGATACACTGCGAAGGGGCAGGTAGAGCTCCTAGTCATGGTGAAGACAATCTACCTAGGGACCCCAGCTCCCGATAAACGCTGGGAACCTGTTGTCCCTGGGTAAGGGGCCTCTAGCACTGGGCTAATCACCCGTCTAGAGTATTTCTGATTCAAAGAAGAAGAAATGGTAGCCTCGGAAATGGACAGTCAAATGGTAACAGACACGGCATGGAAAAGGTCATACGAATTGGCGCATGGAACATCAAGTCCCTTACAGGTAAGGAAAAGGAGTTAGTTGACGAATTGGTGAAATACAAGGTCGACATTATCGGTCTGAGTGAAGTAAAAAGGAAAGGTAATGGCTCGAAGAAACTTGAAGGTGACTACAGCATGATCTACTCAGGTGTGGATGGAAGATCTAGAGCCAAAGAGGGTGTGGCACTAGTGATGAAAAATGAAATTTTTGATAGAATTGAGATCTGGGAACCAGTATCCTCTAGAATTATATTTATGAACATACAGCTAAATATAGGGAAAATTTCAGTCATCCAAGCCTATGCTCCAACGGAGGATGCTTCAGTTGCAGATAAAGATCAATTCTATAATGATCTACAAAGGACAGTCGATGCCTGTAGAAACAAGCGTAGGAAAATTATAATAGCAGGAGATCTGAATGCCCGAACAGGAAAAGACTATGTAAATGCCTATGGCATAATGGGATTGTGGGGAGGAGAGAATGAGAAGAACAACAATGGGCAACGTCTAATAGAGTTCTGCATTGAAAACAATATGCTCATCGGAAATTCGTGGTATCCTCACAAGAACATACACAAAATTACCTTTGAGAGAAGGGTTGGAGATCGAGTGATGAAGAGCATCATTGATTACTTCATCCTAGACAAAGAACTCCGAGGATGCTTTAAGGACATAAAGGTAGTTAGAGGAGCAGAGTTGGGCACTGATCACCACCTGCTGATTGCTGACACAATGATTCTGAAACCAAGAAATAAAACTGCCAAGGCATTTAGAAGGATTACCGTTTCCAAATTACAAGAGGAAAGTAAGCGCGAAGCATTCAGGAATCTCCTGGAAGATCGCCTACAAGAAATGGATTTGGACTTAAGCATTGATTCACTTTGGACAGAAATCAAATCATGCATTCTCAGGACAGCCACAGAGGTTTGCGGTATGCAGAAAGTCAGGCCAGGCACAAAGATGACTAAGTGGTGGAGTGAAGAAGTTAGGACTGCCATCAAAAGGAAGAAGGAAGCCTGGAAATCATATAAAAGAAGTAAGCTTCAAAGGGATTGGGATGCTTATGTGCAACTGAGGAATGAGGCAAAAAGGGTTGTCAAGGATGCAAAGCAGAAGTCCTGGGAAGAGTTCGGCCTAGAAATAGAAAACCACTATAAGGAAAATATAAAGAAGTTCTGGTACATAACCAAAGCTCTGAGAGGGAAAAGGTCCAAACCAATTAGGAATGTAAAGAATGGAAATGGCAATATTGTGACGGATGATAGGGAGATCCTGAAAGTCTGGAGGGATCACTTCCAGGATAAATTCAGTAGGGTGGAGCATCAACCTAATAACTTGCAGAATCTTAGGGGGAGAGGAAGACAAGATGATACCTACCCTGAAGATATAGATGATGCAATAGAGGAGGATGAAGTGGAGGATGCTATTGAGAAGCAAAGATTGGGTAAAGCTGCTGGACATGACAGAATATCCCCGGAATTCATCAAATATAGTGGACAGGAATTAAGGAAGTGCCTACAAGCCCTATTCCAAAAGATATGGGACGAGAAGAGAATCCCAAATGATTGGGAGAATAATATAATCATCCCAATCTACAAGAAGGGCAGTCAAGCTGAGTGCGAAAACTACAGGCCTATATGCTTGTCCTCTGTGGTGTATAAGCTATACACCAGAATCCTTGAGCAGAGACTAAGGAAAATAGTTGAGGGGGATCTTGAGGAAGAACAGGCTGCTTTTAGACCGGGCAGGCAGACCCAGGACCATATATTCTCGGCCCGAATGATAGTGGAGAAGGCATGGGACAGAGGGAGGAATGTCTATCTGGCCTTTCTGGATTTGAAATCTGCATTTGACTCTGTCCCACGGCAAGAGATATGGGATGCTCTGGTTAGCAAGCGTGTTCCACATAACCTCATTAGTGCCATTAAGTCAGCGTACCAAGACCCAAAAGGAGTTGTGAGACTCAATGGAAAGGAGTCTTCTCCATTTAGCTTCTACAAGGGAGTCAAACAAGGGGACAGCCTTAGCCCATTTTTGTTCATTATAGTGATGGACGAAATATGGAAAATTTGCAAAAGAAGGACACCCCGAGCACTTGTGGGCTACTGGAATATGACGCCCGTTCTAGCCCAAGCAATGTTATATGCTGACGATGTAGTGATTGTGGCGGACTCGCAGGAAAGGCTGCAAACTAGTGTTACTGAGTGGTATGAAGAGCTAAAGAGAAAAGGAATGGACATAAATGTCAAGAAAAGTAAGGTTATGTGTGTAGGAAGAGAAGAGGAAGACGTTAATGTCACCTGCAATGGCGTACCACTTGAGATGGTTGACACCTATAAGTATCTTGGCACACTCATATGCAGGGATGGTAGGATAGATCAGGAGGTCTTGAATAGGGTGAGTCAGGCCAATGGAATTTTCTACCAAATACGTAACACCCTAATTGCCAAGGAAGAATTGAGTAGATCAACCAAACTCAGAATCTAAAAAGCGGTCTTTCTACCAGTGCTTTTGTATGGTGCAGAGAGTTGGACCTTATTGGACAACCACACAAGCAAACTCAAGGCAGCAGAAATGAGATACCTAAGGTGCATTGCAGGAAAAACCAGGCGAGACCGCATCAGAAATGAGCGGATAAGAGAGGACCTTGGGGTGAGACCGATTGGAGAGATAGTTGAGGAGCGCCAACTTAAGTGGTTTGGCCATGTCAACCGAATGGGGGACACAAGAAAGGCCAAATGGTTGTATGAAGCACGGCCAGAAGGCAAACGACCCCGTGGTAGACCTAGACTTACTTACCAGGACTACGTAGCTCGATTAGGAGCAGAAAGGGGCAAGACCGCGCCAGAGATGAGGAGACTAGCGGCGGACAGACCCAACTGGGCAAAGTGGACTGAGGTGGCCCCTCCACGCTTATCGGCACGATGGAGGTAGAAGAAGAAGAAGTGAAGCCCAACAAAAAATACCATCATCATTCAGACTCAAATGATTTCCCGGGCGAAGCCGGTTACCTTAGCTAGTATAAAATATTAACCCTCGGTCGGGCGCGTCAAGAATATTCTGCCATCGGGCGCGTGTATCTCACAGATCATCCTGAACCGTTTTTACGGAAATACAGTTTTTTAATATATATTTTGCACTAAAATGTTCAGCGTGTGATTAGAAACCATAAAAGAGGAAGTATTTGTTTGAAAGAAGTAAATAATTTTTAAAATTGAATTATAATATAAAGAAACGGTGGAAGATAATTTTTAAAATATAATTAAAAAACACAAATATCAAAAGGAATTGTTTAAATGCACATTCCTTAATTATACATAATTCATTTCAGTTTGGTAACAATATAAAAAAATGATCTAAATATAACTTCAATCAAAAATAAGTAGCACGAAATCATTTTTAGATAAGACTTAATGAAAATCATCAAAAAATTTTAAAAATACCAGTTTAATTGTTATTTCTTTTGCAGAGCTGCATTACAATTAGGACAAAGCATGGAACTATGTTGTTAACAAATTTTGTTTTTGCAAATCTCACAACAGTAATTAGTACACCTACATTTATTTTCAGTTTGGCTTGGTTCACATCATTTTCTTTAGTTCGTTGTAGCGGAGGGCCTTTTTTTATGCTGTTCTGTACTTGAGTTCAATGTATGGTCCAATGAGCTAGTGTACTCTTATGAGTCTCTGTAGTCTTCAAGTTTCGTCCTTAGTTCGGTTGGTAAACGTCTACTATTGTCACTGCGTCGTGCAATATATCCTTGTACAAGTTCTTCTGAAAGCTCATGTTTGAGCAAAATAATAGAATAATAGGTTTATATGATTCCATTTAATAAAGAGAAACTTAATTGATGTACATATTTATGAAATACAGATTTCAAAAAAACTTACGAGATCGGGCGCGTGGTATCTAGGAGATAAAATTTAATGACAGGTGTAACACACGACTCCGTTAAACACAGTGACTCAACATACCTTGAGGGGGAGTTCTCTAAAACACATAGCTAGAAGCACTACAACACCACTCTATGCTAGGAGGTATGGCAAATATTTTTCTAGAAACTGTGTATCTGAGAGATCACGCGCCCGACGGAGGGTTAAGTTAATAAATAATATATAAAACGAATAAATAAGAAAAGGAAAGATTGACTCATACAGCTCACTCACAGCAAAGTTTTGCCAACCCAAAGTCACGATGTCACCTCACAGACCTAGTAAATGGTCAAATACCAACCTTAGAAAAAAACATATAACTTGTTTGGGTTCGCTCACATCTTGGTTTGCACGGTAATGAAATGGCGGATTTGGAAGCTCGAAGGGCTCGATTTGATAAAACAACAGTAACCTTCATCTTCCCAGACGATTCGCAACGATAGTTTCAAAAACTCATATTTCAAAGGTGGAAGTCAGACTGGTCGAAGAAACACGACTACAAACTCCGACAAATTAAAGAAATTTCTGTGTGCTGGCTTCTTCCCACCAACCTGCGATTGTTTAATGTCCATCTTCCTGTTTCACATATTTTTCTTAATTGTAAAACATACAATCTTCTATGAACAGCTTTGAACCTTAAATCAAGCGTAAGAGAACTCCTTAGAGATGATGAAGAAGAGATCAAAAGGCTTTTTGTATTTTTAACAGAAAATCAATTGTTCCAAAAAATATAGAAATACATTGACCGCTAATGAAAACAATAGATGCGGTGTACTGTAATAAATAAAATATACTAATAATTCCTTGTAATTAAACTATATACATAAATTGATGAAGAATAATGAATGAACTGAAATTATTGATTAACAACCAAATTGCTTATCAAATATTTATTTAAGCAAATTAATAGTTGTTAATCAATATTAAACCATGTCATTAATCATATGAAGTATTATTACCACATTTCCCTAAGGAAAAATCGTCTATTCAGGTTGTACGCAAGATGGGATTACCTGAAAATATCTCTGTTGTATTGTTTTAACCCTCTGGCGGGCGCGCCTATTTGAGTTACGCGCTGCTGTGTTTGAACCGCATTTTGTTTTTTTTCTATTTTTCATTAGAAAATAAGCAATAACTTACTTATTTATGTTGTTTATTCATATTTTGCTTTGGTTTTACAGTAATTCTAATGCATGAAAATTGTACGTTATCATATTGCTAAGTAAAGAATGGCTAAATTTTTTTTTTATAAATAGCTTTGAAACATAAAAAACAACCTAGCAATACGATATTGCCTCTACGAAGCAAAAAAAGGCAAGACCCTGAGCATAGCCGAAAACCTATTCATAAAGCTAGATAGGATGAAAAAAAAATAATTAAAAAAAAAAATAAGGAGGCCTGAATATTAATAAGACGGGAGAAGGGACCAGGTTGAGGCATGTCTCGGAAGCCTCTCTCATGGCTCTCCGGTCCCGAGGCCTCAGTCACAGGGAATCCTTGGTTCCTGTCACATCATTGTGAAGAGGTTAGTCATTGTCTCGCTTTTCTATTTTTCTTCTTTTACGTTTTTTGTATGTATTGCTTTCTGTAGCTCCTCCGGTGGTTGTTCCTTCATTTTTTTCATTTTTGGTTTTTTAATTTTAATCGGACTATTCGTGTTTTACTATTTATTCTATTTTAGGCTTTTTAACTCTAAATATTAATTTATTTATTTTAACTATTTATTGAAATTGTGTATATATTCTACTGACAAGTTTTTAATTTTTAATTTTAATCTGTGAAAATAGTTTTTCTTATTTCTGTAAATATTCACTGGGACACTAATTTTTAGGTTGTAATTTAAAGTTGTATGTTTTTAACTCTTGACCATCGACATGTACATATATTTTCTAAATTTCTCAATTAAATGACATATTGTACAACGTTTTTATGGTATTTGATTGCCAGCAGGGCACTGATAATGGAGCGTATGCTCTGAAAGCGCTCTGTCACAACGAATAAAGAATAGTGAAGGAATGAGGCTTTTTTTCTTACTTGAGAACCTAGCAATAGGTAGAATAATGATTGAGATATTTTAATAATAAATTGTTTATTATAAATAACCACCAACATAGGATATTCAGGAATGTAGGAATAGTGGTATAGGAACAATAATTTTATGTTTTATAATATTATTTTACAGACTAAAAATAGAGTAAAATTATTAATTATTTTTATAAAGTTTAAACAAACATTTTGTAATATAAATACAGAGTAATAGTATATTATTAATATAATAAAAAAATAAGTTCAAGGTTATAAATGATCAAATCCAGAAAAAAATATTCGGTTCAAAATTAGCAAGAAAAAAAAAATAATTTATCAATTAGGAACTAGAAAAAATGTACTTTTTTCTATCTTACAGAACAAAAATAAAACTTCTTCCTCGTATAAAGCATTTCTCTGACAATTATTGCACGTTACTTGATGGATACTATGATTTCGGCAAAAATTCCTTTGGCACCTATTGCATACAACGCTTGTTCTATGTCTCCCACAAAGGTAGCAAATTTTTTAGCCCTCAGAAAACCGACTCCACATGTCAGAACATGTTAATATACAAACACCTGGAGCCCCAGCCCGCTGAATCATCATTTCTATTCCAAGTATTTTGACAGATGTTCAGATTGCGGTTCAAATGCCACAGCGCACCCGTCTGAGGGTTAAAATAACTCGAAAAATAACTGTTATTAATTATTTTTAATTAATTCTCATATCAATATATATATATATATATATATATATATATATATATATATAGTCTTGTTTATATAGGAAATGAGAAGTAGAGGTCAGGATGTCCAGATGACTTAATTCCGGTTCATGGATAAACTCATTAGTTTACTCAGTTCCCGGGTGATGGACTCTCCCATTTTAAACTAAAGCTTATCTCTGCCCACGGATGAAATCGAAAGAGATATAATAGTTTAAAAAAAGAATTAAAATAATGTCATCTATACCATTTTTATTCTGTGCCTGATTGAAAAAGTTACAATGATTAACGACGAAATGTGGAACAATGTTTATTCTTGGCATTTTTCTTCAGCGGAATTACTAAGTTAGTTATTTGTTTCTTTGTTCATTTCAATTCGGTTGAATGAATTTCAAGTCTTTTTACATAAGCTTCTTATTACTGGAGGAATATAGAATAGATTTGAAATTAAATAAATAGAAGTTTAGTTTACACAGCATGTGAGTGAAAGCCATTTTTTGGGTACCGAATAACTTCCTTGTATTCCTATTGAATTAAATAAACAAACTTTTTGGTTGCACATTCGTTTAAAGTTATTTCATTTCAAAGTGATTTTTTTTAAGTTTAGTTTCTAGGTTTAAGTCTAGTTTTTTTTTTATGATTTAGGAAAAGGTTTTCATAAGTAGAAATTTGCAATTTTTATTCCCTCTCTCTTCTAAACACCATCTCCCCTTTAGTCGATCACAAGGGGAGATGCACAACTAGATATAAAAATTCCAAATAAGAAATTTCAACATTTCAAGACTAGTAGTTTTTGAGTTATACGAGTTATGTGCGTTCTTAATGGCGCTGGAACTATTCAAAAGAACATAACGGAAGGTCAAAACGCATAATTTCGGAAACCAAAAATTTTCGCGATTACAATATTTACTTAGTACAAAAACTAAGGTACATAATGAAAATGCTAAGGTTCTGCCCATGGCGAAAAACGTTCAGGGACCAACTATTATTTAATAAAGACCGTCATTAATTAATTAAAATAAAACTAGGGGAGAAAAAAAAAATTGTTCATATAGAAATTGCCATAATTGGGTGCGTTATTTAATTTAAAATGAACAAAATATTAAATGGAAATCGTAATCAATTTTGTTATTTGAAAGTCAGTGGCTTTGTACGGCTTATTTTGAAAGGTAGGCATTTCAGTGAATAACTTGTATTAATATTCTTGCTACGAGAGATATATAATAACGTGAGAATGCCTATAATAATAACTCTAGCAACCTTTCACAAACTATTGTCAGCAAATGAAATATTTTCCAGAGCCCCCTCGGCAGTTTACAATAATTCAAGCTTTCCCCATACAAGCCACCCCTTCTAAAGTTAGATTAATGTGCAAAGTCTCGGGGGTTCTTACAATAGCGCACCCCCCTCCCCAGATATAACTAAAGGAACCCACCCACGTCATTTAAACTTTGCCATGGCCCTTGTTCCAGAAGGATGTACATCCATCTTTATAATTTAACATGAAGGTGAGAAGCCAGTGGTACTAGAAGAAGGGTATAAATATCCGAAGTCTTGCCAGCTAATGCTCTTAAGGATCACTGTTATAATATTAAAACAAGTCCGTCACGCAGGGGCTGCGTAAACTAAGCAGATTTCCCATATGAAGTTTTACAATAGAGAAATCTGCATAATGGTAACTCAATACCACCGTCATTAAATACAAACGGTGATGAGAAATCTTTCAGTTAATTAAAATAAATTCCCAACTGAAATGGCTTCTGAATTGTAAGAATAATTTATATTTTAATAACTCAAATTTTAGTAGTCCAAGAACTGAAGAAGGGGAGGGGCGGATGAACAGAACGTATTTGCATAAATCTCACAAAGTAACTAAGGTAAGGTAAGGTTAGAAACGACAGGTAAGGTTAGAAGAAGCTTTCACCTGAACCGAGCCAGTGACGGAAATGGCCGACCTAATCCGAACAATACCCGACCACAGACTTCTTAAAAATGCAAATATCTCGGTTAATATTCAAGATAGAGAATAAATGTGTATAACAATATATATAGTAAATTTAATTTGCAATAAGATTAGTTTTATACAATTTTTCGATCCGACGTATGGTAACGGAGATATTTCAAATTTTCTAAAATCCCTCCTCTAAACCCCCACTCCCACTGGTCCGATTTCAGCCATTAACGAACTTGATCTGTCTTTTTGCATAAAACGCTTAAATATCGAGTTTGGTAACGATCAAACAAAAATTGCGACCACTAGAGCGTTAACAGACAAATATATATATATATATATATATAAAATTTTGAACGGACCTCATTTTCTCATTTCCTGGGTAGGATCGATGGACATTTGAAGAAATTTTTCGAAAATCGCGTCATGAGTACGACCTCAATAGCTGATTTCCCTTAAGGGAAATCTCCTAAAAAAATGTAATTAAATTTGTATAAAAAGCACGTCAAGTAGTGACTACGTAAACTAAGTATAGTAGATTTTCCAAGTTATATGCATAATTTCATTCATCCTGATCTACTCTCGACAGTAGTTTTTTTTAATTATTCATAAATATTAGGAAACTTTCACCGTTTTAACTTACAGAAGAAATTGAAGTATACATTTTTAACTTTACTGAGAATAGTATAAATTTGTTTTTGTTTTATGTTGGTTAAAACGAAATTAAGAGTTTTTCCCAAGTTAAAGGAAAGTCAAAAAGTTTTTCACGCAGTGGCTGCCTAACCTAAGCTGACTTCCCACGTGCTGGAATGACACACTATTGATCTCATTTCTCAATATATATTCTATTTCTAAGTATAGATCTGAGTAGAAGTGGTGGTTTCCTGAAAACTGAAAAAAAAAGTAATTACAAATAACTGGCTTAATGTTTAAGCTAGGAAAAAAATGTATTGATCAATAATTATTACTATTATAATAGTAGAGAAATAATAATTTAACTAGACAGGTTATACGATATTTTTCGAAACGATACATAATAATAGAGATATTTTGGATTTTTGAATTACCTCTTCCTCTAAATCCCACCTTCGATTCCAAGACCGATTTCAGGTATTAACGACTATGAACTTCAGCGTTGAACGGTTAAATATCGATTGTGGTACAGACAAAATAAACATTTTCGATTAAGCAACGTAAAATTTTAATCGATGACGTCATCACAAACCGTATTTTCATCTATCCCATGCAATGAAAGCACAACGCAATCAATATTTTGGTATTTAAGCTTCGAATAAAGTGGTTCATGATAAAAACAGCTTATTGTTAATATGACATTAGTAGGATTGTGTGTTTACTGAACTCTGACAACTAACATTATTAACATTAGTTAATAGTTAATATCCATTTTTAGCAGATTTCCCTTAGGGGAAATCAGCTATTGAGGTCGTACTCATGACGCAAGTTTCGAAAAATTTCTTCCGATGTCCATCGATCCTACCCAGGAGATGACGAAAATGAGGTCCGTGAAAAATTATATATATATATATATATATATATATATATATATATATACATACATGTATATAGTCTTTTAACGCTCTAGCAGTCGCAATTTTCGTTGTCCATGACCAAACTCTATATTGAAACGTTTTATGTAAAAATAAAGATCAAATTCGTTAATGGCTGAAATCGGATTAGTGGGAGGGGGGGGTTTAGAGGGGAGGATTAAAATATCTCTGTTACTATACGTCGGATCGAAAAAGTATACAGAACGAATCATATTGCAAATTTAATTTGCTATAAATATATGTTATATACATATATTCTGTATCTTCAATATTAACCGAGATATTTGCATTTTTATGTTTTCAGCTTCCGAGATGAGATCGGCTTACTTCGGGTCTAGTCGTGAGTTTCCGTCAAGAGCTAGTTTGGGCCGTTCCCGTAACTTTTTGGCTCTCTATTCTGAAATATCTCTATTGTAAAACTTCACGTGGGAAATCTGCTTAGTTTACGCAGCTCCTGCGTGACGGACGTTTTTTTATTTTATTAAGAATATTACTGCCTGCATTTAAATGCATTTGGCAATGTGTGATATGTACAATACAATAGACCATCCTTCGCTCTTGACAGAAGCCACACCTATTCGCCACAATGAGAGGAGCAGCCTCTCCCTGCCAGGAAAGGAAGTCAAGAGCTAAGGAGGAATGGCACATGAGTTAATATCCAAGATACAAAAAAATGTATGTAGCAATATTTATATAAAATTAAATTTTCATTAAGATTGGTTTCTTTGCCATTTTTCGGTACGACCCATAATAACAAAGATTGTTCAAATTTTCCTCTTTTAACCCCCCCCCTCTATTAGATCTATTTCAGCTATTAACGAACTTAAGCTTTAGTTTTACATAAAATGTTTAAATATTGAGTTTGGTAACGATTAAACGAAAATTGCGACCACTACAGCATTAATAGAAGAATATATATATGGTTTTGAACGGACCTCATTTTCGTCATCTACTATGTTGGATCGAAAAACATTTGAAGAAAATTTTCAAAAATCGCGTCATGAGTACAACATCAATAGCTGAAATCCTTCTTCTTACTCATTGAAAACTCTGATAATGTAATAATGTGAAATGAATAACTAATGAAACATGGTTTTAACTAAAGAAATTAATCAAAAGAGGTTACTGGCTGAAATTAAAAAAATGTAAAGTCTTGTTTAATAATCAAGGTAGAGAAAAAAATAGAATAAAATATACAGACAATTAAATTTTCAACAAGATAGTTATGTACTATATTTCGATCCGACTAAGTAGACTATATTTCGATAGTTAAGTAGATATTTCGAATATTTTGTTTTACATCAAACAATATTTTAGGTAACAGACAAGTACATATATATATATATATATATATATAATTTGCATTATTCAACTACAACTAATCAGGACGGGTCGCCACCCATTTCTAGCCAGTGTGGGAATAAGGATTTCATTTAGTGTATTCGTTACTGAATTAATTCCTATTGCCCAGGGGAATACTGCGTTTGTTTGGTAACCCTGTCATCTAGGTGTACCAACACCAAAGCTACCATATTCTATAATTAAATTTCATACAATTGTAGAAAATATAACCTACAATAATTTAGCTACTTCAGAAAAGAGAAGCTAAAGAAGACAATATGTATCAGCAAGGAAGTGTTAAAAGTTTTTCTTTCTTTTATAATCATCAAAGGAACCATTTGACTTCTCCATTGCCATTCCTCTTTATTGCAACGAAAATAGTAATTTTAAGAACAAAAATGCAAGCTCCTTTTTAAGCCAAAGTACTGTAAATTAGAGGGGGGCAAATTGTCCCTCTTTTGTTTCTGTATTTTCAAAGGCCACAAAGAGGTTCATACGGATCATTGTAATACAGTAGAGAATTTATGTTCTATTAAATATAACTAGAAGTTTTTTTATTTTGCGGTAGTTATTATTACATTGTACCTTAATAATTATTGTGGTATACTCCAAGGAACGAAATAAGATTCAACTATATAATAAATGTGATTTGCCATAACTCCAATTAAAATTCGGTATTTGGGCTGGCTGGTGGAGGTCCATCATCAACGGAAGGATCAAAAGGTCAAACACACCTCCACTCATAATGCTTCGTTTATTAAAGACAGAGTACTTTCGGGGCGAACCGTCACATCTTCAGTGTCACAACATTTACACTTTGAAAAAAAAAACATGTAATATATAAACAAATGAAAAAGTCAACAAAATGTAGTCAAATATTAAAAAACAAATAAATATATACGATGCAATGCTACACTTATAAATAAAACGTTACTAAATAAATATTAAAAGAAACATATAACAGAATAACTAGAAGATGGAGAGGAGCTGACCTAGAGCTGGTCCCTATTGAGCCGACATCTCCGGCGAGACTGGGAGCCTACACGGGCCAGGGCAGCTACTGCAGAGGACGGAACATGCCTGAGCACGCCACCCTCCCCCCTAATATTAATATTCTTATCTTCCAGCATGTCCATCCTGATCCATAACTGTTCCACCAGATCCATTTTTCTCCCTTTGCCAAGGTGGTCGAGCACCTCGAACTCAACTGCATTTGCTTCCTGACCTTCATTTTTCATGTGCTTACCTACCTCCGATGTCTTGGTAGAAAGGTGCTCTTTTATTCTGATCCTTAGCTTCCTTCCACTTTGCCCCACATATGAGCTTCCTCAAGTCAGGCAAGCAACCCGATACACACCAGATCTTTCTAGTCGATCGACCGCATCCTTAATTATTGGGAGCATTTTATTTAGGGAGCTTAGACTTCGATAGGCAGTACGAAGGCCAACCTTTTCCAGCATGCGTCCTATCTTCTTTGAAAATTTCCCTAGGTATGGGATGCTGAGTTGGTTAAATGATAACATTTAACATTTTGTTAACTAAGTAAGGCAGAGACTAACTAAAATCAATACGGCACGTTCATGACAGCCTATTAAAATCTATATTTATGAATGTAAAAAGCAATTCTCTCAAAAGAAGTGTAAACATAAATACTGAAAGAGTATATATTTGCTTTTTTCCTACTGAATTAAAACTAATTCGTTTTACAATATAAATTCTACAATGAGGATGAAAGGGGAAAAAATACAGATCTCCTGGCTCACAATTACAAACGTAGAAAGGTATTCGTTTGAATAAGTAATAAATGGATAAAACGAGCTTCAAATAAACAATCAATCTGATTAGTCTTTAATAAAAAAGTATCGAGTGCAGTACAATTTACACAGAGAGGATAAATAAAACTGACAGAGAGAGAGAGAGAGAGAGAGAGAGAGAGAGAGATGAACCCAGGAGCGAGGGGTTTGGATTGATTATAAGTCTAACGAACCGCGGGAAAAAGTGTGATAACTGAGTTAAATCTTTTGCAGAATTCCCAGCCTGATTGCCGCCTTATATTTCTCAGCAATCAGCCTTTGCCACGCCCCGGGGCTGGGAAAATAACCTGATTGGAAAGGGGGGAAAAAATAGTCATCATATTGAAATTTTTTCTTATGATGAACCGCCTCTTGATGGCCCCGAGGAGAGGCGCGGGAAACGCGAAACAGCTTTCTGCAATCAGTGCAGAAAATTTCCTCACAAGGTAATTTCAAAGTCATGAGTTCGTAATTTATAAGTCAACAGCGGTTTGATCATATTCTCCTTTGTACGACTGAGGTAAAATACTAAATTTTGAATTCTCTGTCAGGGTCTTCCTCTTTTTCTAGTCAATATTAAGGTATTATAAGATATCTTTTTTGGCAAACATACTGAGTTCCATTCTGTCCCAAATAGCAGAGTCCAGTTCTTAGTACTACGAATAAAATAATTTTTCCTATTGTCAAATCTGTCAGAAATGGCCATTAGTCAGAGGACAGCGGATACCATCTACATCAGATTACCGTGGGACCCAGAGATTCAAGAATAATTAAAATTCAATAGCCCGTGTAAATAAGTTAAATTTAATAGATCAAAATTATTTCTGTATCAAATTTCACCCAAATAAATATGAAGAGTTTTTTTTCAATGAATTACTGCAAGCAAGTTTCAATAATTCCAAAATAGCCTCTGTAACAAACCCTTGCCAATTCAATAAAAAGAACATTTTCAAGTCGATAGCTGGCAGGTGAGTACAAGTGAGCCCAAATAAAGGGCGAAAACTAAAAATTTGCAATTGTGTGAAGATCAACGTCTCGTAATCAAACGTCTCGGAAAAAAATATAGTTCAAATGATCGTCATGACTACCACACTCTCAAAAATATTACCATGATTATTTCTTGTACGTTTCTAGCGATATTGCTGTAGTACAATAACAGAAATAATTGTATATAACATAAATTATTATTATTATTCATGCAATAATCGCATTTCGCAACAGGGGCGATTTAGCGACGAATCAGTTAACATACAGCATAATAATTGACATATTTAACATATAACATATTGAACATATAACATATTTAACTTATAATTATTATATTTACGTAAGTATGCTCATTTCTGCAAATATTTTCATTATTGCCCTACATTATAATTTGTTTAAAATGTTGTTTTGTTTCAAGTAGTGTAATACACGGTCTATATACGGGCTAAAGCCATGTAGTAATTCAGTCAAAGTGTATGGTAGGTCTATGTGAGTCTCCAAATAGCAGTCAGTAAGTATATGTTTTATAGTAAGTTTACAGTTGCAGTGTTGGCAGTAGGGTTCGTCTTCTCCAGTAAGTAGGTAAGTGTGAGTTAGTCGTGAATGGGCAATTCACAACCTCGTTAAAACTACTTCTTCTCTTCTAATTAGCCTTTTTGAGGAAGGCCATTCACTAAGTGTATGTTTCAGTTCTCGAAATTTGCTTTCAGTTGTGGTAAACCAAGTTTTCTGCCATGAATTGAGTATCATCATATGTTTTGCTTGGGCTTGAATATCTTGGTGTGTATAGCATGTGTTGTGAATTTTTTTTTAAGTAGCTAATTTGGCAAGTTCGTCTACATGTGTGATTTGTTTAAAACATGAATTAAAGAAACTGATTTGTCTAATCGATGACATTTGCTTTTTTTGTTAGAGGCTACATAAAGCATTTCTTTACAGATAAATTAATTAACCGCCTTTAATTTTATCTAATTCAGTACGTACAATTTCACCTCGTTGCACGAAGATATTGAGAGCTGGAAAATAAAAACCCATGTGGCAAATTTGGGTGTTGTTTTATTTGTATTGGGTGCCTTAGAGAGCATTGAATCATTTATCATTAATGGACATTCGCTGATTAGATTTGTTATAATTAATAGTTTTCTCTTTGATGAAAGCTGGAAAGGCGATAAATTGAATGCCAGGTTTCCAGAGCCAGCTAGAGATTTCTCCAGGATCTCATGAATCTCTATCCAGCTGCTTTAATATATCAAGACTACTCCCTGGAGTTTTGTGCCATTTCATCAACAAAACACCTCACATCACCTCTTTCTCTCTGTTCTCTCTCTCTCTCTCTCTCTCTCTCTCTCTCTCTCTCTCTCTCTCTCTCTCTCTCTCTCTCTCTCTCTCTCTCTCTCTCTTTCTCTCTCTCTTTCTCTTCTCTCTCATTTTCTCTAATTCCCTCTCACATCTCACCATCCCATTACTCTTCTCCCAGATAGTACTTCCATCTTGGCTCGAACACAATCCCGGATTCGCCATTTCTCTCACCCTACAATTTTACGATAGTGATCTAAAACTCGGACCTTTTAAAGCCTTACCATTTTGTCTATTCCCATAAATGTGAAAGCTCTACAAGCTACCTTAAAAGTATACCTTTAAATTGAGTGGAAGAAAATATACGAAATTTAATATAGATTTGTACCTTACTATGATTAATGATTCACTTTTTTTCTTCTTTTTTCAATATATATATCGCCTAGCAAAATCTCCAACAAAAATCTTTCTGAAGTCGACATTTCTTATAATGTAGATAGATTTATAGATAGATTGATTTTATTGGCTAATATATACATATTGTAGCCTGAGTCTGGCCCATTTAGTGTTAGTAATCCTACTAATAATATACAAGAAAAATACTATTAAATAGGGTTTAATTATTTAGATAATGTTATATACTATGCCGTTGCCTAGTTGCATACTGCTGAAAGGAATAAGTAAATCATGTTCAGTTTATGAATGTCCTCAATATGAAGAATATTTCAGGTAAGAAAAAACGCCTCTTTCCTTCACTGTTCTTTATTTGTTGCGACAGAGCGCTTCCAGAGCATCATCAGTGCCCTGCTGGCAAACAAATACCATAAAAACGGTGTACAATATGTCATTTAATTAAACAATTTAGAAAATATATGTACATGTCGATGGTCAAGAGTTAAAACAGTGAATATTTACAGAAATAAGAAAAACTATTTTTACAGATTAAAATTAAAAATTAAAAACTTGCCAATAGTATATATACACAATTTAAATAAAGTTAAAATAAACAAATGAATATTTACAGTTAAGTCTAAAATAGAATAAATAGGAAAAAACGAAATGGTCCAATAAAAATTAAAAAACAAAAATGAAGGAACAACCACCGGAGGAGCTACAGAAAGCATACATACAGAAACTTAAAAGAAAAATGGAGAAGCAGGACAACGACTAACCTCTTCACAATGATGTGACAGGAACCAAGGATTCCCTGTGACTGAGGCCTCGGGACCGGAGAGCAATGAGAAAGGCTTTCCGAGACATGCCTCAAACCTGGTTCCTTCTCTCGTCTTATTAATATTCAGGCCTCCTTTTCCCATCCTATCTAGTTTTATGAATAGGTTTTCGGCTATGCTCAGGGTCTTGCATTTTTTTGCTTCGTAGAGCATCTCATACTTTATAGCAGATTTATCATGGCCCTCCTTCTTGGTGTGGGCATGGAACTCTGTGTCTCTGGTAACATGCTCTTTCAGCCGGGTTCTAATCTTTCTCCCACTTTGACCGACGTACGATGCCTCACAGCTAGAGCATGTTACCCTGTAAACTCCCGACTTGTTGAGTGAGTCAACAGGGTCCTTGACCCTCAGGACCATTGCTTTCAAAGAGTGTCGACTTTTGAAAGCGGTCGTCATCCCGAGTGTCTTGAGTTTTTCCCCAATATTATGAGACACAGAGCCCAGATAAGGAATAGAAAGAGGGAAACGTACGTCCTTATTTCGGCTCACCTGACCATCGCCGACCTCCATATCCTTGACCAACTTCCGACGGAGCCTCTTCTGGACTAGTCTGTCCACCACCCCATCCTTGTAGCCGTTGTTGGATGCTATGCACTTGATGTGGCGCAGCTCAGCTTCATAGTTCTTTTCATCCAACGGCACATTCAACAGCCTGTCTACAAGGAAAGTCAGGCCTGACATTTTGTATTGGGGGTGGTGGAAAGAATCCGCCGGTATTATCAGGTCTGTCGATGACTTCTTCCTAAAAATACTAAAAGAATGGCCACTACCTCGCTTCTAGGTAACACAGCTTATTATGCTGCTCTACTTCCAGGGTGTACTTTATTGTCTCATGGCAACTATTCAGGTACGAGTGCAACCCGGTACGAGGTGAAGCGGGGTAGTGGCCATTCTTTTAGTATTTTTAGGAAGAAGTCATCGACAGACCTGATAATACCGGAGGATTCTTTCCACCACCCCCAATACAAAATGTCAGGCTGCTGCCTGATATATGTATTGCTTTCTGTAGCTCCTCCGGTGGTTGTTCCTTCATTTTTGTTTTTTAATTTTAATTGGACTATTTGCTTTTTACTATTTATTCTATTTTAGACTTAACTGTAAATATTCATTTTTTATTCATTTGTTTATTTTAACTATTTATTGAAATTGTGTATATATTCTACTGACAAGTTTTTAATTTTTAATTTTAATCAGTAAAAATAGTTTTTCTTGTTTCTGTAAATATTCACTGTTTTAACTCTTGACCATCGACACGTACGTACATATATTTTCTAAATTGTTTAATTAAATGACATATTGTACACCGTTTTTATGGTATTTGTTTGCCAGCAGGGCACTGATGATGGAGCGTATGCTCTGAAAGCGCTCTGTCGCAACGAATAAAGAACAGTGAAGGAAAGAGGCGTTTTTTCTTACCTGAGATAATAATTCCTTCACCATCCAGCACCTCGAAAAAAATGGATGAAGAATATTCTCCGGGGACATTATCTCATCACTTGTGGCTATAAACGTCTTCAAGTATTGCTCTCTATGATAGCTGTATTCCGAGCATTGCAATAATAAATGTTTTAATCCGTCTGATATAAATTCCTGCCAGAATTCACTAATTTCTCCGGATTTTATTACTTTCATTTTTTTATTGTGATACAGTTTCAAGTAATCGTTATTTGAAATTCTAACTAAACTTACTTTCATCATATTCACTTTGAATTTAATATAATCTTCGTGTTGGGGCTGGTATAATGACAGACACTTCTATAAAAGGGGTTGTATGATATATTATATACTCTATTGATAATTAGACTTCTATAATGTCCTAAGTACCCCAAAAAATATTTTCATCGTATGACCTCTATTCAAATATGTAAGTATATAAACTGCTCAAAAATGAATAGGGATATTGGTAGGTTGGTAGGTTTTGTGGTATTTATGGGGCCTAGCATTTTTTTTTTTTAATTATATATATCATTAATATTTAATAGAAATTATTGTCTTTTCCCCCCATAAAAAAGTTATTTAATTGAGGTCGATTTAATTAAAATTAATAGGATAAGAAAACAATAACCAATATCCCTATTCATTTTTGAGCAGTATATATATATATATATATATATATATATATATAAATAAATATTATGTTTACAAGTAATTAATATAGAATTTTAGTCAACCATTAAAGTAATATATATATTAAATAGTCTGAAGCTACCCCCTAAAAGGTAATGCTGGTAAATCAGATATCCTCAGTGAATTATTGGCGTTTCCACTTTTCTTTTTGCCAAGAACAAGATGATCCAACTTTTCTGAATATAAAAATTATGGCTAAATTAAATCAAGTCTTTTGAGTACAGCTAGAATAAAAGCCTAAGCACTAAAAGCACTAATTAAAACTTTAATAGCGTAAATTTAATCGAAATAAATGGGCAACTTCAAGGGATTCTTAAACTGGTAAATTAAATTCCACGGAGACCATTACTTTTTCAGTAGCTGCTCTGACAATTAAAGAGACGAATTGAATACATAATGGTTGGCTTAGCTAAGCGAAAGCTCGGCTCGGCCATAATAAGAAAAGGAATAATTATTATTCTAGGTCAGTACTTAGTGTTAAATAATTCCTTATTTAGAATTTTGACAAGGGAACAGGGCCTTAAGAATGTCATCGCTATGCCAGCCCATTATGCAAAAAATTAAGTTCTCTGTTTCAGGCCATTTGCGTTCAAGTGGAAAACAGTAATCAAAATACCAGCTGCATATGAGAAGTTTAATGCCTTAGTGTACTCCTAATGAAAATCGTGTGAGTAGGGGTGGCTGGTTCGAAATCCAGAATAAATGCGTAGAACAGCAATTAATAAAAATTCCATCTAAAATAAGATTCCGTATATAAAATTTTCAAAATCCTTCACTATCCCACTGGCCGGTTTCAGCCATTAATGAACTTGATCTTTAGTTTTATATAAAACGTTTAACTGTCGAGTTTGGTAACGATCAAACAAAAATTGGGACCCCTAGAGCGTTTACCAGGTACAAATATATATAGTTTTGAATGTATCTTATTTTCATCCTCTACTAGGTAGGATCGATACATACACGATATTTAATCTTTTCATTCATCGTTAAAGATTAATGAAACGGTTAAATATCGCTAAAGATCATCGTTAATTGCTGAAACTGGACCAGAAATCGGAGGGAGATTTTTGAGGAAGTGGAGAGGGATTCGAAAAATTCAAAATATATCCGTTATTATGAGTCGGATCGGAAAATATTATAGAACCAATTTTCGTGTTCCACAATTTTCGCTTGTTGAAATATTCGTCATCTCTCAAATATTAGCGAGTGATTCGTACTTTCCTGTTTTCAGCTTTCAGTAATCCCCCATTTCTACTCATCAGATTTTTACTTAGAACTATAGAATATATTGTGAGATGAGGTCACCCCTATGCCTGCAAATCTGTTTAGTTTTTGCTCCCTGCGTGACAGACCTAATTACAGGTGACTCTATATTCCACCTGTTGTGTAATGTAATTTGTTCAAATTCTAGGAATAAGGTTGTAGGTAATGTCTAAATATAACCCAAACGTTTTCTAATATAAAATTACTACAAAAATGTCAAGTAATGGGTTACAATAATTAAGGTAGTTGCTATCATTACGACTCATATTTATTCCAATTAATTTCATTTTAAAAAAAACGCTGAAGGGTAGTTTGATAGAAGGGTTTGTGAGTCGTACAAAAGGGCCCCGTCAGAGAGTTCATTAGTGAGTCGCTTTGATAAATCTGGCCACTTAATAATCCACTCCTGAGTTAATCAAGCGGGATTAACTATCTCGCGCCATCTTCTATTTATTAGCAAGTTTGATTCGGCCATAGAATAGCAAGTAGGGTCTGTTGGGACGGCCTCTCAGGCCTCTCTGGCTATGATTGCTTTTCTAATTTTATTAAACTTTTATTCTCCAGACACTGTCTCATTACAAAGTGAAAAGGCTCACGAAATCACCGATGGCAGGGGAAGCAAGGATATAAAGATAATTAATTTATAGAGAACTACCGTATCTTGTATTATTTTATAATTCAATTGAATGCTGCTCTTTCAGCATTTTAGGCATGCTATTATAGCAATAATACGAATGATACATTATTTATTTATTCTTAAGAGTAATCGAATTTCGCGACTGGGGCGATTGAGCGACGTACCAGTTACGTTTTTATCATTACTTTATCATATTTACGTAAGTACGCTCATGTTTGCAAATATTTTCATTATTGCCCTACATTATAATTCTTTAAAATATCGTTATGTTTCAAGTAGTGTAATATGCGATATACGAGTTTATACTGGCTACGGTCATGTATCAGTAAAAGTGTATGGTAGTCTATGTGAGTCCCTAAATAGCAAGCAGTTAGTATATGTTTTATAGTAAGTCTACAGTTACAGTGTTGTCAGTAGGGCCCATCTTCTCCAATATATTCCACAAATACTAACATATCTTAAACACATCAGCATTTACAAAAACATATAATACAAAATAGAATAGGTCTACAGCATACCTACAAAGATTTAAAAGGGTTAACTTTTAGCAGATTTCCCTTAAGGGAAATCAGCTATTGAGGTTGTACTCATGACGCGATTTTCGAAATTTTTCTTCAAATGTCCATCGATCCTACCCAGGAGATGACGAAAATGAGGTCCGTTCAAAATTATATATATATATATATATATATATATATATATATATATATATATATATATTTGTCTGTTAACGCTCTGTATAGAACTAATCTTATTGCAAATTAAATTTACTATAAATATTGTTATATACATTTATTCTCTATCTTGAATATTAACCGAGATATTTCCATTTTTATTAAATCTGGGCGGCTAATGGACGAATTGACTTTCCCGCCAAAAGCTAGTTCGGCCCTTTGCCGTAAATGCTCGGCTCTCGTGAAATTTCTCTATTGTAAAACTTCATGTGGGAAATCTGCATAGTTTACGCAGTTCGTTAGCGACTAAAATCAGCAATTCTATCACCATTCAAATGGCCGCGAACTTAAATTTGAAGTTGCGGTTATATATGCTACTTGTTTTGAGATGGGCATTGCAGTACGTGGAAAATATGCTTCGTTTATACAGCGCTAGAGTGACGCACTTTTATTGTAAGTTCCAATATTTTTCTCTTAATAACTCATCATTATCTGTACGTATGAATTTAATTTTATGAATGACATACATCATTTATGCATGAGCATGACAGGAATCATAAATGTGGCAGCTTCCTGCCAAAGTTGACTTTCTGTAATCTGATTAATTTCCCTTTCGGATTTTGTGTTATCAACAGATCCAGGAAGGGGGATTTTCGGTCAGGTTTTCCTCTATTTTAAATTTGATTGGCGGTTATATTCCATTGGGATAATTAAAAAACTCCATCAGCGAATATCTACCTGCTGTCCATTTAATAAAGATGTCACCAACAGATCGCAGCCGCAAGCTCGCTTCCCGAAATCCTTCATAAACAAATAATGTACTGCGGGTAAGGAAGCCAGTAGACCTATCACCACTTCCTCAGTCTGTTTAAGCATCACCTGTTCCAGTTTGAAGTAACATGATGCCAACAAGATCTCTGAAAGCTTGAGTCAGTTCAAGCCAGACAGTCTTCTTAATCAGGAGTTAAAGACTTCCTTAAAAAAGGAAGACGAATACGGACACGTTCGTAAACAGTAACACCGGAGGTGACTAATAATCCCACAGTTGTACCTTTGAGAGTCGCTAAACTCCAAGTTCCCGACTAACGAGAATGTGTTATCTACGTGTTTGCTTAGAATACTAATCAGGGCCTCTGATGTGTTAGACGTGGGAATCATATTATTATCTTTGATGAATTCCATTCATTCATATCGAGGACTTATCCCGCGAATTTCCGAAACAGGTTTTCCGTCAGCTCATAGTCCATGTTGTCATTCATAATAACTTTTAGTGCTATTCCCCAAAGAGAGTCATTTATTTACTTAACGAAATGTTTTGCTTGTAGCAATATCCATTTTACAAATTATCGATTTAAAAAACACTTTGGACATAAGAAATGTACACATACATGTATATACATAAACTATTTAAAATTTTAGACATAATAAACATACTTCTGAAGTGTCATCTATGAAACCATATTATTAATGGGTACTAACGTCCGTTGAAGCTATTTAACTCCCTGAGGGTTTTTGGTGTCCAAATTGAAATTTGATGTTTCTATTATGGATATTCAAATGTCTACTTTTCTCAACAGTTCTCTAATGTCATTTGGGATGATTATTTTGTGGAAAGGTGACATATAATCAATCATGTTACAAATCTTATATATTACAATTGTTGTTCTATACATTGTTTATCTATACATTTTTTTCGTAACAATTATTAAGGGAATTGTATAATATTTTTTTTTTCAACCTTCCGTAAACCCCCAGATTAAGAATAAACCACTATAATATGTAGCAACTTGTAATAATTTACTCTGTGAACTATTTCTTTCACCAGACCTTTAATTTGTAACAAACATGGTTAAATTTTGAATATCATCAATTAATATTTTACGCCTTGGAGGACTCAATATTTATTTGACCAATACCATATTCGATGTACTTACCACTATATGGAAAATTTAAGATCACAAGGGGCTCAGGTTAGCTAATTGAGATAAGGTGTTATTCTTAATCTCACTCGGTAAATATATCGTTGAGAGTTCGATTCTCACCTGGGTAATAGCTATTTATGTACTGCCTAACTCGCTCAATACAATCTTCAGTCCCAGCGTGGCTAGAAGAGGGTTATAATCTATAGCCAACCCATCCCAATTAGCCTTAGATGCACAAAGCGGATGTTAATAAATAACATAGAATCGCATGTACCCCAGAGAGGTAGGGGTTTACTTAAGTACTAAAGAGTATTAATAATATTTCCGTTATCTCTCAGATCATAAAATGTTACATAATTAACCTTCTTAGAAATCTATCTGCCAACAATTATTATTCAATACCTTTCTTCTTTAACTGGGATATTAACCGAGATATTTGCAAGTTTTTAGTTTTCAAACTTCTGTGAACCCCCAGTCCTACTATTATCAGATATTATTCGTCAATGCATGAAATCGAACCTGAAGAGCTGAGGGGTAAACGAAGGACAAAGAAAGAATATTGTCATGTCAAGTATCCTCAACGCGGATCAAAAAATGTGTAATCTTGTCAGATCAGTTATTTTTCAACAATTATTGTTCAATGCGTTATCCCTCTAGCTGGAATAATAACCGTGGTGTTTGTACGTTTTGGCAGATATCCCTTAAGGGAAATAAGCTATTGAGGTCGTATTCATGGCACGAATTTCGACATTTTTCTTTAAATGTCCATCGATGCTACCAAGAGATGACGAAAATGAGGTCTGTTCAAAACTGTGTGTGTGTGTAAATATATATATATATATATATATATATATATATATATATATATATATATATATATATATACATATGTGTGTGTGTGTGTGTGTGTGTGTGTGTGTTACCACTCTAGCGGTCGCAATTATTGTTTGATCATTACCAAACTCGATATTAAGTCGTTTTATATAGAAAAAGATCTAGTTCGTTAAGGACTGAAATCGGACCAGGGGGAAGGGGAGTCTAGATGGCGAGAATTTTGAAAATTCGGAATATCTCCGTTACTATAAGTTGGATCGAAAAGGGTATAGAGTGAATCTTATTGCCAATTAAATGTAATATAAATTTTGTTATATAGATTTATTATGTCATGAATATTAACCCAGATATTAGCATTTTTCGGTTTTCAGTCTTCAGTAAGCCCCCACTTCTACTCGTCTTCTTCGAACACTTCGAGAACAAACACTTCTGCCAACTTCCAACGGGAAAGAAAAAAGTCCACGTAAAGATATACAATAGAAAAATCTCCATACAAGTGCCGAACTAGCTTTGGCTGTGGGTGGGAATCATAGCTCGTCCGTTACACATAATAAAAATGCAAATATCTCGGTTAATATTCAAGATAGAGAATAAATGTATAAAGCAATATTTATAGTACATTTAATTTACAATAAGATTGGTTCTATACAATTTTTCGATACGACGTATAGTAAAGGAGATATATTGAACTTTCGAAAATCCCCCCACTTTGAACCCCCCCCTCCCACTGGTCCGATTTCAACCGTTAACGAACTTGATCTTCCTTTTTATATCAAACAAATAAATACCGAGTCTGGTGACGATTAAACAAAAATTGCGACCGCTAGAGTGTTAACAGACAAATAAATATATATATATATATATATATATATATATACACATATATAGTTTTGAACGGACCTCATTTTCGTTATCTCCTGGGTAGGTTCGATGGACATTTGAAGAAATTTTTCGATATACACGTCATGAGTACGACCTCAATAGCAGATTTCCCTTGAGGGAAATCTGATAAAACAAAATATCTAGATATACTTCAGTAATAGTTTTTCTTTCCAGTTGGAAATTGGCAAAACTGTTTGTTTACATTTCAGACGCTTCCCGTTGGGAGGTTTCTGATTATCGTTTGTATTTATAGTTACGGTGGTGTTGTGTTACCAGTATGTATATTTATCAATTGTTAAACTTCACGCGGGAAATCTGTTAAGTTTACACAGCCTCTGCGGGACGGACTTTTTAGTTTTCAATCTTCTTTGAACCCCCCACTCGAACTGAGTTATTCAAAAAGAGCTCCTGCACCATTAAACCTTTCATGTTCAGCTTGAAGAAAAGTCCCGTTTACAAACGTTTATTGTTGTAGCACAAAATAGAGAGCAGTTGGTGTAAGATCAGTAACGCGTCAGGATGTGGAAAATGTGGCTTCACTTGAGACTTTAGTAGAGCAGTAATGTTGAAGGTTTGGCAACGAACTGTCGATAGCCGGACAATCCATTTTAAATCTACACCAATCAGCTGAGCCTTTGTACGTTTGAATAAAGAGTCTCTGAGAGCTGTAGTTGTTGCGAGAGACTGAAGAGGGCGGGATCGATGCTGATGTAAGATTGAGGAGCTGACAGCTGCTAACCCAGGAGTTGTACACTCAATAACGTATTAAGGCGGTGCTTTGTTGGCGGCGAGCAATAAAGGCCTCAGGAGAACCAATTCATGCAGGGCCTTCTCTCAAACATACACAACTTCCAGCCAGCCCTCCCTCTCACCCTCCCCTATTATTCACAAGCCATCGTTTTAAACAAGAGTATGTTTATTTGTCATTAAAACTGCCTATGAATAATATTTTTTCCAATTTTCATTCGATTGCTCTAAATACAGCCCAACTAAGCAGATTTCCAACATACTGGACGCGGTACAGATCGAAAAGTCCGTCACGCAGGGGCTGCGTAAACTGAGCAGCTTTTCCTATAATAGAGAAACCTCCATACGAGGGCCGAACAGTTACGGAAACGGCCGAACTAGCTTTCGGCGGGAACGATTAGAAGTGACCATAGCTCATCCGTTACACTTAATAAAAATGCAAATAGCTCGGTTAATATTCAAGATAGAGAATAAATGTATATAACAATATTTATAGTAAATTTAATTTGCAATAAGATTGATTCTATCAAATTTTTCGATCCAGAGCATAGTAACGGAGATATTTCGAATTTTAAAAATTCCCCCCTCTAAACCCCCCCCCCCACTGGTCAGTGTTCAGCCATTAACGAACTTGATCTGTCTATTTACATAAAACATCCCTTCTGCTAAAACCATCAATTACAATAATTTAAATGAGAATTAACAGAGTTACAGCTTGAACTTTTGCTAATTCCTAACTGTTCTAGGGGCTCAGGTTAGTCATGTGAGTTAAACCGCTCGCCTTAATCTCACATGGTAAACCTAGAGTGGCGAGTTCGATTCCCGCCTGGGCAAAGGAATTTATTTAGTGACGGAATTCATTAAATAAAATCCTTAGTCCCACCCTGGCTAGAAAAGGGTGGTAACCTGTAGATAACCAGTCCCAATTAGTCTTAGTTGCAAAAAGTGGACGTTAATAAATAATTTAATTTAACTGTTTCATTGTTCTATTTCCTTAAAACATATGGTATATTCAAATACAAATTAAAACAGCTGATTCCTAAATGGAATAATTCACTAATACATATTAAAAACTGCTGATTCCTAAATGGAAATAATTCACTACGTACTATTGTTTTTATAATAAGAAACCTACATATACAGGACTCGAAATTTCATAGACTTCATTTTAATCTCAAAGGCAATTTAAAGAAATGTCCTTTCCCAATAAGGGAGTCTACAAAAAGTTAAGCTCTTCTAATCTCAAGCTAATATTTCTTTAAAAAAAACGTTTCCCTTTTGGAAAAGTTGAATTAGTCTAAATCTGTTTCCAAGACTGTTTTGAAATTATAATCCTTACTCATTTAAGTTTTAAGTGGCACTCAGATTAGCCTTGACGGTTAAGACGTTGGCATTAATCTCACTTGGAAAACCTAGAGTCGTGAGTTCGATTCTCACCAGGGCATTTATTTAGTAACGAACTCTAATGTGTCTGTTAACTCTCTGTAAATGTTTTATGTAAAATCAAAGATCAACTTCGTTAATGGATGAAATCGGATCAGTCCAAGAGAGAGGGAGGAGTTTAATGTGGGGAATTTTGGCTATCCGTTATTATATGTAGGATTGAAAAAATAGCATGGAACCAATGTTATTGCAAATTTCATTGGTGTCAGCCTCACTTCTGCTCATACGAAATTCACTTTAAGTACCCTTATTTACTAAACATTATAAGTCCGCCTAACATTCTAATTACTGTTTACATAGGTTTCGAGCTGCGGAAGAAATAGAGAATATAGAGTGAGATGAGATCACCAGCGTATTAAACTCCAGTGCGTGGGGAATCTGCTTAGTTATCGCAGCTCCTGTGCTGATGTCACTTCTGCACTACTAGGCCCAATGAATTTCATCAAATACCTGGTCCAATCCTCCATTTGAATCATTCTTAAATTCCTTTTAATAACATTTATTTATTTTTTTAACGCGAAGATAATTTCAATTAATTGATTAAAATTGAGATGAGGTATATTCTTATCTTTTGGACCTCTTATCGTGGGTTATCTATCATCAGTTCAGTTAGCATTATTTATTTTTTATTATGTAATTCAAATTTTAGGTTAGTTTGGCTGACTTAATGTGAAGTAAAGACATTTGCACGAAACCTCTTCTCCAGGAAATTTATGTTGAGATTTACTTATTTAGGAAGTAAACAGCAGGATTACAACTGGCAGACGAAACCACGAATAGGATTATATAGATTAAATATATTATATTTATATCATACAAATTTTTAAAAAAAAAATGTTGTTTAATAATTAACGATAATGGAAAATAAGGAGAAGTAATAAATAATAAAATATTATTTGCAAAAAAAAACGTTCAAAATAGAAATTCCAACATGTCATTGAAATGAAGACCTTAGTGGACCCAAGAGAACATGGGTAAGGCAACAAATCCATACAGACGTGTAAACAACTGCGTCATGAGATAAACAAACTTCCCCAAAATGAACATAACAACTAATAGTTCACCAAAGGACTAAATAAATACAGGACCTGGAAGTTGCTCGAACTTCCAGTAATGACGGCATCTATCCAGAAATTTGTCAATGGAATGAATAGTGTCGAACTCTGGGTTGAGAGAAAAGAAAAAGAAAATGATAAAATCTTGAAATGATAAGAATACAAGAAAAGATCTTCTTCTTTTCTTGTATAACCCTCAGGATCAATAAAATGAAAGATACATTGTGTAATCTGATACAAGGTAGCATATATGAAGTCTATTGTCAATAAATAATATAAAATTGTCTGTGTCTTATCAATGAAAAGCGAGATAAGGATGTAGAAGAGTGGAAGACGGAGATAGCCAGGCGAATTGCCAGAGAGAGAGAGAGAGAGAGAGAGAGTGAGAGAGAGAGAGAGAGAGAGAGAGAGAGAGAGAGAGAGAGAGAGAGAGAGAGAGAGAGAGAGAGAGAGAGAGAGTGTGTGAGTGTGTGTGTGTGTGTGTGAGAGAGAGAGAGAGAGAGAGAGAGAGAGAGAGAGAGAGAGAGAGAGAGAGAGAGAGAGAGGGAGAGAGTGTGTGTGTGTGTGTGTGTGTGAGAGAGAGAGAGAGAGAGAGAGAAAGAGAGAGAGAGAGTGAGTGAGAGTGTGAGGGAAGGAAAGAGAGAGAGAGAGCGGTCAAGCGGAGGCTGGCTCCTATCGATTTCGTCAGCCTCCCTGTCACAGGTCAAACCCCTTCACACCCTGATAACACCCCCTACCTTATCGCCCCGACCTTTATTCAGCATCAAAATATTCACTTTCATTCATAAACTCATACAACGTTAGTGCTTTTACAGCCCCCTAAAAACCTAACTACTGCAATACCACACTGATAACGCCATCCCACATTCAATTCTCTATTTCTTCATTAAGAAGAAGCTTGCGTAAAAAGGATGTTTAATGATACAGGATCTTCAAGTGGAAATCGTTTGAGAAGAAGTGGGGCATTTATTAGAGACTGGAAAATAAATAAATACAAATAGTCGGTTATTATTCGAGCTAGAAGAAAAATACATAGAGCAACAATTGTACTTCTCCAATAAAATTATTTATGGAGCATTCTCCGATGAGTTTCGTAATAGAACATATATTTAAGAACATTTATTTTATCCTTCCCTAAACACCTGCTACAGTGAATTTCTCATTAAAGATACTGGATAAAAGTTAAGGATCCATTCGTTCCAATAAGTCTACCTGTATTTAAAATGATCTTGGATTATTTCAGAAAAACACCGCTCAGTGACTGTAAATTTAGCATTTTTCGCAAGTAATGGAATTACATAAAGATAATGTCATCAGTGTAGCAATCAAACATAGATAAAGTTGAAGGTTCAGTATCATTTACTTGAGCGATGTTAAGGGAAAATTGTATTCGAGACAATTTTAGTTTTTATATTTCAACCCAATTATCGAATTATCGTTTTGACATTCTCTGATCCCATTTTGACTTCAACGTAAGTTCGGTACTTATGCACTTATAACTATCTCGCTAAGCCCAAAAACGACTAGCCATAAATTGATGAAATTTCATAATTAGGACTCTTGTACCGTCTAGTTGAGCACCTTTCTTTTTGATGAATATGGACTAGGAGGGAAAGGGGTTGTTCGAACATTCCAAATTTCTCCGTGTCCAAAAGTTTGTTTAGAAACATTTTTGTTTATCACGAAAAGATCAATAAATTAAGTTCTGTGATGTTCTGATCCGATGCTTTGGAAAGGATATATCGTACATAACATTCTAATTAAATAATGTTAAATGATACGCATCAAAACTTTTTGTTTATTTTATTTAATAGGACTACAAAAAAGTCATGTCGAGTATTTTGAACGCAATATTAAGCCCATAAAGTTATTAAAATTGTTCCCCCTACAATTAAAAGTTATGAGAACACATGATACATACCTGTAGTCGAGCGTTTATTACCTGTCATCTCCTTTACGATTTGAAACCTTTTAACCTTTTTAATCAGGAGGACTTACACCTTCTTATTTGGTGCATCAGAGGAAACAAGCTGCTATCCAGTATCAAGTCAATTATCGCCCGCTTCCGTTTTGCGGGGATTTGAGAATACATTAGGGTGACTTGTAGGACGAAATGGGAGACAATAAAAAGAACGGTAACAGCTGAACAAATACCCCTAAGTTCATGACTAGGGTAGGTAAAATTACTTTTGTAAGTACAGAATGTATATTAAAGATAGCTTTTAGCAGATTTCCCTTAAGAATGGAAGCATAGAAGGGAAGAAATCGAAAATTCAAAATATCTCCTTTATTATGAGTCGGTTCGAAACTAACAGATCTTGTACAAAATATATACTGTAAATGTTGTTTACATCTTTTATCCATCTCTAAAATTAATTAAGATATTTGCATTCTTTTAATATTTAACAGCAGGTAAATACGTAGTACAATAACACCATCAATAAACATTTTGCGTTCTTGATCCCAAAATATTTATATTTAGCCAAACCATACTAGATATAAACAGTTCCATTCACACTAAAGCTCATGATTGTTAATGGCTGAAATCGGACCTCGCATAGTAGAGGGAAATACGGAAATATGAATTATCCTGGATAGAAAAATGTTATAGAACCAATCTTCTTAAACTATTGATACTCTACAATTGTTGTTTTATACATTTTCTCGTGACTGCTTTCTAGTTTTCAGCCTTTAGTAAACCCCCACTTCTATTCATCGGATTTTAAATTAAAAATAGAGAATATATGGTAAGATGAGATCATCCGTGTTTCATTCAGCGCTTGGAAAATCTGTTTAGTTTACGAAGCCCCTATGTGACGAACGTCTTTGATGACCCATCGTCTTTGTTAGTTGATAGTTAGTTGTTGTCTGTAGCGTCTACTATTTACTTATTTGCTACATCACACAGTTTCACAGTCCATCAAAAAATCATTTATATGTTCCGTAGTTCATATCTGGCTACTTTTAAAAAAGTCTCAATTTGCCAACAGAATTCTACTAATGTACTAACATCAATTAAATGGGGGCTTTAGGTGCATTAGCACAAATTAGCCATGTAAGCTGTCTGAATACAAGGTCTACATAAACCCTCCATAATTGGCCATGCCGTTTCATCCCTTCCATATAAAATACAGTCAATCCGAAATATCCATATCAGTTTATCGTTGAAAGATATGATACTATTAGGATATTAAACCTACTATTTTTCCCATAATAAGGAATTTTACTCAAAAGGGATTCAAATTTAGTCCACACATTATATATATATATATATATATATATATATATATGGATCTCTATTTCCCTTGGTCACGACATTACGCGTGAACGGCTGGACCTATGTTGCAAAATTTCTTCTTTTTTTTTTTTTGTTTTTGTTGATGTCAAGAAAATTTTCCTAAGAAAGAAAAAATAAGAAAGTTGCGTGGGACATTAGAAAATTTAAGAGCACATTAATTTGTCTAATGTAATCTTATAGCGTTTGGCATAAATGTCATCAATTGACAGAATGCAAGCTGCAAATATCTTTAACACGGGTGCGGAGATGTTTTGACTCCTTCGCCTTTAAACGGTTACAATTTCCAGCAGGGTTAACATTTGCAATGTCCATAAATAAATCACAAGGACAGTCGCTGAGGGTTTGTGGAATCAATCTTGAAAATCCTTGTTTTTCATATGGCCAGTTGTATTCATCTGTTCCCATTTCGGAACACCAACAAAACTCTCATACACGCACCAGAAAATAAAAGGAAAAGAATCTTGTGTATCATAAAGCATTAGAATAATAAAGACTATGCTTTTGAATAATTATACCAATCGAATTTAATATTCATTGTTAAGACAGACCAACATTTGAAGCATTCAGCTTTTTATATGATAAACTTCTTCAGGTCCTTCCTCTGGTAATCCATCTACCTCTTCCTGGGTCTGCGTCTTCACCTCGCTTAACGTACAACACTTTTCTTAGCTTGATATCTGTCTCATTTTTCTTCTCAAATATATTGGCTTCGCTTCAGATAAGTCATCGCTTTAGATTCGTGCACCTCTCTGAAAGGCTGAAACTTTTGTCTGACCAAACTTGCAGTGCTTTATTATTATCCTTGATTAGACCCATGTTTCACAGACTTACACAATAATTGCTCTGATAATCGATTGCTATATTTGCACTTGTACAACCCTACAGAGAATTATAAAGTAGGGACCATTTAAAAGTTTAAACAAATTTGAACTTTCACACCAAAGACAGACCATACAAACGTACACTCACTTACTTTTTGACTGTTATACATCTAGATATTAGGCGTTCGAATTGGTAAATATAATATAACAAGTATAATACCGCTTATTATGAATAATCCCGCATATTGTCGAGTTGGTGTTCAATAGATTGTAACAGTATCTATTCTTTATTGGTGTTTCCTTTTTCGTTTCTGAATACGTGTTCTTTATATTATAGAAAAATATAATCTCTTTGAAGAATTCATTTCTTATTTAATACATTTTTTTTGTGCTTTTGAGCCTAAAAAAAATAATGGGGTTCATGAATTATGGCTAATGGGGATTGAATCTTTGAAGCATTTTTCTCTTGAAAATAAAAATTGTTTGTAGTGTTATATTTTGTTAAAGATGAAAAAAGGAGAAACAAAAAAAAAATAATAAAAACTGAGGGGAAAAAAATCCCTTTGGTCTCACAGACTAATGGTTCCTTTGCAACTACCGTTGAGGCGTGAAATGCTCATCTTGGTATTGCTGAATAACGATCAAAAGATGGCCATTTTATTACGATTAACTAAGCAGCCTATAGATTATTCATTTCATTTACTTAAGATAATCATATAATTAATCTCTATATGAGAGCAGCTATACTAAGAAATCGGATAACCTGCGCATTAAAAAGCAGAAATTGTAGTAACGCAGAAATATTATTTTTTGTTTAGAAGCAGAGAAGGATTTAATTATTTTATATACGTAAAGAATATTTTTCTTACGCGTACGAAAAAAATATATATTTATATATATAGTGGTTACGCTTGCCATGGCTGTTATACGTTAAGATGTAAAGTGACATCAGTTTGGAGGGTTTTGGTATAAAAGGAAGAATTGTTTGTTTGTTTCTTAAGGTTTAGGGCGAAAAACTACTTTGTTGTCACAATGTACAACAATGTAGTTTTTCGCCCTGTAATATATATAACTCTCATTTTGGATAAGTACCTGCATGTTGTGAGTAAATTCTAAATATTGGCAGACCCTCACCCATATCGCCATTCAAAATTTAACGATATAAATGAGGATAGAACAAATTTAGGTATACAAGTTTTTAATTTTAATTTCTTTTTTGTAATTTTTATAAAATTAAATAATTTATCAAGCTCTTTGGGGTCACATCCAAGAGCCACTGCTATATTATTGGAAATATTGCGTTCGTTTCCAATATTTGTATAAGAATGGCATTCTAGTAATATTTGGTAGATAGTTAGCTTTGTATTACATTTTCTACTTATCGGGGGTTGATCTTTTGTCTTAAGATAAATACGCGTAAATCGTGTGTGGCCATTTTCAGAGTTTTCATATCTGCTGTTGTCTCCTTTCGAATCCAAGTTTTAGCTCCAATGGGTGTTAAATGCCATCGTATAAAACTAATAAATTATTAATCATTTACTGATAGTGAATTCTTAGCATGATTAGGGTTTCAGCCTTAACATGAATCAGTATGCATATGTTTAAAAAACGTGCTAAAAAGTTAATAGGCAATTATAGTTGTAAAGACGAATATATTATATATTTCATATATTAAAATATAAAGATTTATTTTCTAAAATTGAACTTGTTCTACGCACAAACTCACGCGTGAGCACAGCTATCTCGAGTGTTCATTCACAAGAGTTCATTCCATCTCATCTATATTTCCCTTCGCATATTTTAGCAGATTTTCCTGAGAGGATATCTGCTATTCAGGTTGTACTCATGATCACTCGCGATGTTCGAAAAATTTCCTCAAATATCTATCCATCGGGTGTTTAGAGGAGGGGATTCGAAAATTCCCCTTTCTCAAAATCGAAAATTCGCGTTCAAAATCACCGTTTCTGTGAGTCGGAACGGAAAAATCTTATAAAACACATCCTGTTCAAATGTCGATACTCAACAGTTGTTATTTTATACACTTTCACCTATGTTCACTATAATAACTCAAATACGAAGGGAGTTATTCGTACTTTATTGAGTAAACCACACTTCTACTCATCTGATTTTTAATTGGGAATAGATAATATGTGGAGAAATGAAATCACCAGTGTGTCATCCAACCCATTGGAAATCTTGTTTTACGCAGCGTATGTGGCGGACTTTTTTCGTTTTAAAACCATATGTATCTTAATCTGTTAATTATCAATCTCTTTCATCTACAAGCCATGTCTATTCAGAAGACCATCCACATCAGGTAACATACAATCCATATGTTCATTTTTTCTTACTACTATTTTATCCAGGGATGACTTTTTTTTAATTTTTAATATCTTGTAGAGAAGTAGAGAATAATTACCACGCAGCTATTATATATATATATATATATATATATATATATATATATATATATATATATATATATATATATATATATCATAGCTTTTAGATCTATTTAAACATAATCAAACATGTAATGTGCCATGTGGCAATGGAACATGTATTCAAATAAATAACTCCTCATAGGGTTACTATGAGGGGAAAAAATAATATAAATATATATATATATATATATATATATATATATATATATATATACCCACCTGAAATAAAGAAAGTAACTTGAAAAGAGAACATTATAACCACAAACGCATTACATTTTCTTCAGAGCATAGCGAAGAAGAGGCGTGCGTGTGAAATATACAACTCGTATAGAGCGAGGAACCCAAGAAGAAGAGTACATTGCGTTATTAAGGAGGCACCAAAGAGAAAAAAAAGAAATATGGAAGGAAATTCATGGAAAATATAAGGGAAAACTGAGAAAATGGAGGAAGGAAATGAGTTTGGAGATAAGAAGAAAAATATCTAAGGCAGGTATAAAACAGAGAGAAGGAAAATAAAAGCTAATGTTGTCCATTAGACGAGGGAGGTGCTTCTACTTACCTCTGATAAATGGCCGTGACGAAAGGGAAGGAATTAAACTGTAATCTCTTTATACAACCAACTAAATATATAACATTTTTCCAACAACAATTACACTAATCCAACCTAACTCAACCTATATCTAATTTCCCAAGCGACTACACACGAAACATACATGTATTAGTTGATAAACAAAAAATCGGATTTAGTTCCCCCATTCATTTTAAAAGTTACGTTGCGTTCTAGTTAGTACGTATTATCTGCAGGTAACCTCTCATTTATAATGAAATTTTATGTAAAGAGTCTGTCAACAAACAAGTTCTCTTGACTACATGGTAATCGAACCCGAAAGCCATATGCCAACGTCGTCTGCGTATATATGAATGTTACTATGTAGAACATAGGATGTTATGTCATCAATGTATATTGAGAACAGAAGTGGCCCTAATACAGAACCTTGTGGTACTCCTGATTTATTTGCGTTTAGTTAGAACGTGTTATCTGTAGGTTAGCTCACATTTATAATGAAATTTTATGTAAAGAGTCTGTCAACAAACAAGCTCCGCTTACTAGATGGTAATCGATCCCACAAATTACGTTCACGACCATAAATACTGACCCTTTTCCAAAAGTAAATGTGGACTGATTCTGTACAATTAATTTTCTTAAATTATTTAACAACATAAGCTCTTCATAATTCTTCTCTTCTTAACTAGATCTGGGCTTATAGTGACTACATATAGGTTTACAGTTGACAATTTGTGACCACATGGCTCACAACTTAGAACATAGAAATTGAGGGTCACAAGTAAACATGGACGACTATAAGCAGGAATCTTGTGATGAGGAGAATCTCGTGACTAGAAGACTAAACTTCGTTGAGGTTTTACTGAATAATTTAAGAGAATTCTTCCTGTGAGGAGCATATACGTCGAACAGCATAGGGGATATTAAAATATGTAATAACAGGCAGAAATAAGAAAATGATTGTCATTTTTTAATCACATAGCTCATAACTAGATAGATAGATATATAGATTTTATTGATTAATATATACATATTTTAGCTTGAGTCAGGCCCATTTAGTGTTAGTAATCTTACTAATAACATCCAAAAGTAAATATACATATATATATATATATATATATATATATATATATATATATATATATATATGTGTATGTATAATGGCTTCAAGAAACATTGAAGAAGAAATAGCCCAATGCTTGGACGGACGGTTTGCATATAGAAAAAAAAGGCTAAAAATTGATGTGAGAAAAATTCGCCAGGAACTCAGAGAAAACTCGTTTATCGAATGGAGTCCCCCCTAGACCCCATCCCAAGGGAAAGGAGTCATCAATTTTAAAGAATGGAAGCCTAGCAACCAATGGGTTTCTACGAAGAAGGGCCTTTCCTGTTCAGAGTGGTCGACGGCTATCAAAATGAATTTCAACCTGATTCCTGTGCACTCAATCCCTGGTAGGAACCTAGGATCAACCCGCTGCCGCCATTGCAGTGAGATTGAAACCCTACCTCATGTCCTAGGTTCTTGCAAATGGGGAGAGTTGATGCCCAACAGCCCTCACCATAAAATAAGATCAGACATAGCCCAACTAATAAAAATATACCACAAAGACTGGGAAATCTATGAAGAGGTTGCATGCAAATCATCAGATGGGTCGCCGAAACGGGCAGATATCGTCATTATCCAAAGAGTAGCAAACGAAGGAATCATCCTAGATCCCACAGTAAGGTTCGAAGCCAATATCAACCAGTCGAAAGAAATAGACGAGGAAAAGAGAAAGATTTACGAACCTTGCTGTGGGTACTTCAAGGAAAAATACTCAGTTGAAAAATGGAGTGTAAAAGGCTTACTGATCGGTGCAAGAGGTGCAATATCCCAAAGGACAGCCGAAACTCTACAAGGACTGGGATTATCCACGAACGACCTTCAGAATTTGTCTACAACCTGTATTAAGCATTCGGCAAGAATTATAAATTATCATTTGTACAAATAAAGACACGATGCAGAGCTGCACTCCTTTCCACATGGCCCATCAAAATTTAACAACAAATTTCTTGTTTTAAAAAGAAATATTAAACAAAAAAAAAGTGATATTTTTCTTTTAACATTACCTAGTTGGGCCGATTAGGAGGCTGTCCCTGAGGTGAACCCTCCAGAAGGAGGGCAGCTTGTTTTCTTTTGTTTTGTTTATATATATATATATATATATATATATATATATATATATATATATATATATATATAAGAACTAGTGACATAATATTAACCTACTATATACGATAAAATAATACAGTTTGTTGTGTGTGAGAGAGAGAGAGAGAGAGAGAGATGTGTGTCTGTGTGTGTTGGGGGGGGGGGGGGCAACATTTGTATCCGTAAATGCTCTGACATTACTGCATTTAATCGTTTCAAGTTACACCAATGATCAAGTTCAATAATGACCAATTTGAAACCAAACCAAGAGAAGGCCGAGGGGCTTTACACAGCTCCGGAAAATGTGAAAATATTTATAGAAGGTAATCAGAAACTATTCAACATAAAGTAAAATAGTTTAGATAAAACATTGTAGCTAGTTTTCTATATTACACAAAATAAGTAAAAATATTAATCATTTTTAAGTAAAAATATTCCGCCCGTACAATTTATTTTTACCGGGAGCCCATTTTTATTATTTTCTCTAAAGGCCTGGAAAATTAGTTCTTAATTCAAGGCCGAGGGATGATTAATGGCTACTGTCAATTTGTATTAATGAAAGTATATCGAGGTGAAAATTGGTAGGCCTTCATTGAATCCAAAGAGATATAGCAGAGAGACTGGGGCTTAGACGAAGCAAATAAAGTTAAGATGATATATTGCATCACTTCCACAAGGTGCCTCTACGAGCACCTGACAAATGGACCTGCTACAGGAATTAAAGTCCATCATCCCTATTATAAATGAAGGGAGGAAATACCATAATATGGAAGGAGAAATTAATACAAATCATAAAAATACCACGAAGTAATTTATACCAATTTGGCCGGTTTATATTTTTATTTACTCGTTTTAGAAAATTCAGCAAACGGCTACTATTGTTGTATTCATGGAATGTTATTTCAAAATTCTTTTCATGTATCCTCAGATTACACCACAAAGGGTTATTGAATATTTATTGGACCTTATTTTCATAATCATCTTGGCAGGATCGTTGGACATTAGAAGAAATTTATCGGGAATCACGACAGGACTACAACCTGAATAGCTGATTTCTCTTACGGGAAATGTGCTAATAGAAAATTATCGTGGAGAATATTATATTTATAACTTGGCATGTTACCCGCCATTGACGAGTTGGAATAGAAATGGGTTCCAATGGAATAGAAAAATGGGGGGGGGGTGGGGGAAATATAAAAACTGGTTTCACAAAATCAACCCCTTCATATTCATCAAGAACACAAATGCCCTCCCTATAATATGAACAGTAAAAGTGATGCCATTCATTTTAGCAGATTTCTCTTAAGGGAAATCAACCATTGAGGTCGTACTCCTGACGCTATTTTTGGCAAATGTCCTCCATGGATCCAACCCAGGAAGTGACGAAAATGAGGTCCGTTTAAAATTATATATATATATATATATATATATATATATATATATATATATATATTCGTCTGTTAACGCTCTAGCGGACGCAAATTTTGTTTGACCGTTACCAAACTCGATATTTAATCGTTTTTTGCAAAAAGAAAGAGCAAGTTCGTTAATGTCTGAAATCGGACTAGGGGGGGGGGGGTTAGAGATGGGGAATTACAGTATTAGCTATAGTAAATAGCTTTCAATAAAATTAATGTGTTATATTCAGATATATTTCTTTAATGGTTTTTCCGGTCTAGAATACAGGTTGGCTGGCCTGTTTACAATTCAGACGCATTACGTTGTAGAGTTACAAACTTGTAACTGAAAAATTTCTCATTACCGTTTGTATTTATTCACTTAATATTTGCGGTGGTGTTACCAGTATGTATATTTATCTACTGTAAACCTTCGCTTGGGAATTCTGCTTAGTTTACGCCAGCCTCTGCGCGACGGACTTATTTTTTAACGAGATAAAAATAGTCAGAAACATTTATGAACATCATTGCCATTATCCGGATACTAATTGATACAATGATGGTTCCCCCTCGAAATATAAATATAGGTTAATTAGCTGCACTAAATAACCCATTCAATGTCTTCAAATTAGTCATATTTATGGTTTCTAGCACGAAGCGTGGAACGCCTGTTGGACGATTATTGATGAATTTATTATCGTTCTTGGGATCAAATAAATCTAGTTTCCCGTCAACATAAAACGGTTGTTTTAACATAGCAGCCAGGCAAAATATATAATCAAAACTTCTTCAGGCATTCTAATACGATAGAAGAATTGAGGAGGAGTAAAAGGTATCAAATCGCTCATATTGACTATACTCATTCCCTTAATACATATTCAAACAATTTCGTAATTCCATTCAGTCATTTTCATGACACACAAGTGTTTGGCGTCAAGAAGGGATGTTAAAATTTCATAATTCATAAATGTAAATAGTGATTTATGACCACAATTGTTCTTGACATTTTCTCGATACAACCAAAGCTAGCGAAGATATTGATGGATAACTGGTTGGAAAATTCGGATTCTCATATAGAGATAGTTCACACACAAATATAAAAATCCAGCCGGTTTTTAGTGCTTGACTAAAAAACGGGATGACAGAGAGAGAGGCAGGTTTTTCCATTAACAGATTTCACTCGAGGGAAATCAGCTAGTGAGGTCGTACTCAAGACGCGATTTTAGAAAAATTTCCTCAAAGATAACGAAAATGAATGTTGCTAATGTTTTCACTATCTTGATTATTAACCGTGATACTTGCATATTTAAATTTTAGGCCTTCAGTAAACTCCTATTCCTACTCATGAAAAATTAAGAACAAGCTGTTATATCATGAAACAGTTTATTTGAAGTAACATACCAAATATTGTTCTCACTGAACTTTTATTTTTTGAAATAAAGGCAAATACGTGGTGGACATGGGAAAATCTTCTTAGTTGACGCAGCTCCTGCGGGACGAACTTTATTATGATGTCATTGATCTCAGATTCGTCTGAACTTTAAAAAAAATTATTCCCGCCTGTTTAAATATAAAATCAGACAAACCATAGATTTTTATTAAAATAGATTTATGAATATAAATTTATCTTTGTTTCCGCCATTGTAAAGCTGCGGTATAAAGTTTATAAAGGAAGGTGGTGGCTAAGGCGTGAAAGGCGGAAGTGTGGAAGAGAACGTTTAGGTTGGCAAACCTGTATCGGAGTGTTGCTGTCTGTCGGTGACGTCTAATCTCTGCTCTTTTGTACGCCTCCCTTTTAATTGCTTACTTTTTATACAACTCCCCATTCCTCTGGCCTGTATAAATGGTTTATTTATTTATTTTCCCACCTCTTAGCCAATGGCTAATTCTGTTCTCAAATTGGAAATAAATCAAGAACATAGCGTTAGGCTAAGTGTGAAATGTTCAGCCGCGATTGGTGGTTATGCCTACAATTTTTTAAACTCAGAAATAGAAGCAACTCTTTTGGGACTAAATTCTTTCATCATCATGGTTTCATAAAAGGTCTGTCCCTCCACTATATATGCTTCACCCCATAGCTGTACATTAACAAGCTAATATATCAAGATAGGATAGCTGAAGTCGATGAAAAAAATTCCGTCAAGCAGGAGCTGCGTAAACTAAGTAGATTTCCCACGTACTGATAAAATACACTTTTGATCTCATCTCACAACATATTCCCTATTTCAATGTACAAACAATAGCTCATTTCCGTAAAGGGAAATCTGCTAAAAACGGATGAGTAGAAAGGAGGAGGGGGTTACTGAGGGATGTAAAAAGAAAGTACGAATAACCCGCTGAATAAATAGTGGAGATACGAAAAAATGTATGGAACAATAACTGTAGACCATCAATAGTTTAAAAAGATTGGTCTTATAACATTCTTCGATCCGACGCTTAGTAACGATGATATTCAAAGTTTCGAAATTCCTCCCCTCTTAACCCATCCCTCCCCATCCCGATTTGAACTGTTAACGAACTTGAGCTTTAGTTTTACATAAAACGCTTATATAACAAGTTTTGTAACTCGATCAAACAAGAATCGCAATTACCGTCAACGGACCTCATTTTCGTCATCTGCTACATAGGAACGATGGGCATTTGAAGAAATTTTTCAAAAATCGCGTCATGAGCAAAACCGCAATAGCTGACTTTCCCCTAAAATCTGCTAATAGCAGTTGCTAAACAAGCCTTCCAAAGCAAAAAATTTATGAAGTAAGCATATAAAGTATGGATGCCAAAAAAAATGCAACGTTTTTCGTAAAGAGTGTACTGCTTTACTTAAAGAAATCCCACTGTGGCTTTCTTGCTGTGTTACAACATATTACACACATACACCCAAAATATATATATATATATATATATATATATATAAAACTAGTTGGTTTATCTAACACAAATTCCTTAACATTACTTTAAAATTTCACTAAATCTAAATAGAAAAACGCATATGAGTGGCAGGGAAAATGATACCGGTAAGTTAGCTGCTACTGACAAACCGGGGGTTCATGTTTTTGCGTGTATGTGTTCATTTTGTTATTTTCATACAACGAGAAAAATATGATGTTTTAATAGTAAATTTCCCTACATATAAAACTTAGAATATATTACATATAAAACGAAGAATATTAGTTACCTAAGTGAAATAGGTTTTTATGTGAAGGACCATATAATTTCCCAGGAAAGGAAAAGTTTATCTAATGAACTAAGTAATTCAATAAAAAATTTACTATATTGAATTTCTAAATTAAATCTTTTCGCTTTTATAACATTCTAAATTTTGTAAGCATTAGGACCTCAGAAGTGGTTTCATTTTTGGTTCTACTCCACCAAAATTAATATTTTTTAAGAATGTTTATCATCTTTAGTCAGTGTGATTACATTTTGTGAAACACATGCAAGTTTTGTTTAACGTTTAATTATATAAATGACATTCATGTTTAAAACTGAATGCTCCAAATCAATTAAAACAGAGTAGAGCGGTGGAATTTTTTTATTTAGCATTCATGTTTTGTTTATGGTTTTGTGTTCAGGTATTGTCACAGTTCCAAAAAGCTTTTAAATTTGCCTCTGTAGAAGCGCAGGTTTATTTAATTGTATCAATATAGTACACGTGACTCGCTACAAAAATTATTAAATAAAACATTCATGAGAAAGAGAATCAATACTGTTTTAATAGTTTTATTTTATAATTCATGTTGTGGTTTGTGTATACAGGTATCGTTAAAAATGATTAAAACTGATATTAACCAAAAACAAAATAAAAGATTTGAGTATTAAATTATATTTTGTACTGTTGGATATATTGCCAACATGGCGACCCCCCAATATGAGCAGGGACCATTCCGCTACATTTCACCTGGTCCTTAGCCAGGCCTAAAGGTCGATAATAATATATAGCTTGATTGATGAATGGTTGGACTTATCGATGCGATGCCATAATCGATATTGGTGTTTCTTTTTCAGCAATAATGGTGAACTACATCGTTACGAATTACAATAAGCAGATCCCATTAAGGGAAATCAGCTGTTGCGAGTGTTTGTGTACTTGTTAAAGCTGTAGCAGTCGAAATATTTGTTTGATTCTTTCCAAACTCGATATATGAACGTTTAATGTGAAACAAAAAGGTCAAGCTAAAACTGCTGTTAACTGCTGAAATCGGGCAGGAAGAGAGGAGAATTTCAAAAAGTCGAAATATCTCCGTTATTATACGTCGGATCGAAAAATTATATGGAATTAATAGTGTTGCATAATTAATGCCTTATAAATGTTGTTATATATGGTTTTACACTATTTTGATTTTTGCCCCAGATATTTGCATTTTTACGTTTTTAGTCTTCAGTATTCCCCAACTCTTACTCACATGTCACATTAACATAAGTTTGTATATCATGAATCGCTTTATTTGAAGATTTAATACCAAATATTGTAGAACCAGGAATAAGGGGAGAACGGTTTAGAGGGGGAATTCGATAATTCTAAATATCTCTACATTCTATTTATTTATAATACATCAGTTTACAGGATAAACCCATACTTATGGAGTGGCGGTTATATAGTGCATTACAAAATATGATCCCATTACTTGGAGTACAAACAAAACACAATAGAAATAATACAGCAATAGTAGCAATAAAATAAGATATAAATAAAAAATAAAGTAAAATTAATTGTTTTACAAAACAAATTAGGATAAAATACCAATAAACAACAACAAAGAAAAACAACATAGGTATTAAATAACCTTACAGTATCGAACTCAGAAACAAAAATTAGAACGAAGCGAAACCAAAATAATGTAAATATTATAGACAACGGAACTTATATTTTATACTTATATTTTAATATAGCAAAATGAGGAATTACTAACTAAATAATACAATTTCTAATTTTTAAACAATTTACTATGTATAAGAATATATTATGTAATTGGTCTTCTGTACGAATATATAATAATGTTACAATATCAATAGAATTAAACAATTTTTTTTAATAAAATATGTCCTAAAGTAATTATTTATTTGGCATTCAAGGAAGAAGTGAGAGAAACAGTCTTGACCTGAACGGCAAAGGGGACAAGGTTTGTCAACAGCAAAATTAAAACATTGTCCACTATAAAATACACGTTGCTCTATACATTATTTTTTTAGTTGAAATTTTAAGCACGTTATTCGTATTTTATAGTTTTCATCCTTCAGTATACCCCCACTTTTTCTCATGTTGTTAACTTAGAAATAGAAAATATATGGTGACATGAGATTACTAGAGTGTCTTCTGCTAGTGTGAGAAATCTCCTTAGCCCCAGCGTGACAGACTCGTTTACTACGGAAGGCTTTGAAAATTGTAAGAAATAATGTGTAACAACAACAAACAATTTGAACAATGCACAAATTGGAAAAAAGCGACAGTCCAGCTAGTTTTAAAATTTTTGTTTTCATTTCGACAATTGAGAGGAATGGAGAACTGATAACAATATCTGATGACTCAATTTCCTTCATATTCCCTTTTTGTTTTCATTTTCTTATCTTTGGGCTGGGCTTATCATGCATAGTTCGCTTTTAATTTGTTTCATTGGTTGATTTATGTCATTTTAGCAGATTTCCCTCAAGGGAAATCAGCTATTGAGGTTGTACTCATGACGGAATTTTTGATTTTTTTCTTCAAATGTCCATCGATTCTACCTAGGAGATGACGAAAATGAGGTCCGTTCAAAACTGTATATATATATATATATATATATATATCAATCTATCTATCTATCTATATATTTGTCTGTTACCGCTCTAGCGGTCGTAATTTTTGTGTAATCGTTACCAAACTCGATATTTAGTCGTTTTATGTAAAAAAAAAGATCAAGTTCGTTAACGGCTGAAATCGGACCAGAGGGGGGGGGGGTTTAGAGGGGGAGAATTTTGAAAATTTGAAATATCTCCGTTACTATAAGTCGGATCGAAAACGTGTATAGAATCAATCTCATTGAAAATTAAATACACTATAAATGATGTTATATACATTTATTCTCTATCTTGAATATTAACCGAGATATTTACATTTTTCAGTTTTCAGCCTTCAGTAAACCAACACTTCTACTTGTGTTACATAAATAATTCTCTGTTATATAATAAAAGATATTAATTGAAGCCTAAATACCAAATATTGTTTTCATTGAACTTTTACTTCGTGAGATATATGCAAAAACGTTCTGTTGACCCCCCCCCCTTCTTTTGTTTTTGGATTACTAAAATTTGAGTGATTGAGATAAAACTGATTCTGATTCATTACAAATTACACCACTAGCTATTGTAAATTGTTTTCAATAAAATTAATATGATATATTCAAATATATTCCATTAATTGTTTGTCTTTCCGGTCTATCTATGCAACACTACGAGATTGGCATTCACGGTAGTGTTACCTGTATGTATATTTATCTAATGTAAACCTTCACGTGGGAAATCTGCTTAGTTTACGCAGCCCCTGCGTGACGGACTTTTTCAATACTGAAGTCATCTCTTCAAGATAATGATAACAATTTATAGGATATGAATAACAATTTGGAATTTGACAGCAAGATGGGAACGAGAATATATGGAAATTAATAATAAAAAAAATACCAAGATTAAGAATATAGTATACTTTGTAATAAGGTGAGCTATTGTCAGCTAAAGGCTAATGAATACAATTTACAGAGATAAAATTAATTAAATTAATTACGGTGTTAGGCAATGGGGGAGACTGGCTTGATAAGTTATCAGTGAAGCCTATTTTTCAAAAAATATGGCTCATTAGAATGCGAGGAGTAGAAGGCCCTAGTTAGTTAGCGAGATACAGCTTGTAATAAAGAAGATAGATTAAGACCAAAGCAAGGCCGGGTGCGGTTTATAACTGGATGGGTGACCGGATTCTCCCTTATTCTTTCACATATAACACATACATATATCCAGTGTGGAAACCATTAGATAGAAATTGCAACCACTAGAGCAGTAAGAATGTATGTGTATATATATATATATATATATGTGTGTGTGTGAGAGTGTGTGTGTGTGTGTGCGCGTGTGTGTGTTTATATATATATATATATATATATATATATATATATATATATATATATATATATAAAATTGTAACCTCTGTCTGTACGTTGATTTTTTTCGCGAAATTTCACGGTTTCCTATTGGTTTTTCGGCAAATATGAACATAACAAAAGTTGTTTATTTTGTTATTTAGAGTAACTTTTGTCATACGCACTTTTTTCGTATACCGAATTATAAACGAGATATACGCTAAAACCTATAGCGGAAGTGAACAATTTTATTTGGGACACAAGACCCAACCGAAATAAATAAAATTCGGTATGTGTATTAGCACTAACGCTTTCATTATAATAAGCCATACCAACATTTCTAGGGACGGGCAGGAGCGGGGGTTGTAAGGGAGACCTGAAATAAAAATTTGCGATATTTCATTTTCTATTTGTTTTTCGACAAACATGCACATCACAAAAGTTGTTTACTTTGTTATTTAGATTAACTTTTGTTTTATACATTTCTCCAATAACAATGTGTGGAGCAAGTAATATGCGTAGAAAAATTGATATGCTCAAAAATTCATTCCAAATTGAACTATCAGGTACCTCACCTGGAAAAATTAATTCAAATCTACGTTAATATTTTTTCTTAAATAACTGAAATCTATGCATAATGCACAGGAGACGGGAAATATGACAATATGGAGGACAGTGAAGTCTTACATAAAAAATTAATTTCATTATTAACAAATGCCAACAACGGGTATAAACCCTAAACACTGGGTTGGGTAAATGTCAAAATAGTGTGCAAAATAAAGCCTTGCCAAAAAAATACCATCATCATTCATCCTCAAATGAATTCTCGGGTGAAGCCGGGTATCTGAGCTAGTATATATATATATATATATATCTATCTATATATGTATGTGTGTGTGTGTGTGTGTGTGTGTGTGTGTGTGTGTTTACATAATAGTATGTAAAACTTTGAACGGACCTCATTTTCGTCATCCCCTAAGTAGTTTCTATAGACAATGAGGAACGTTTTCGAAAATCACGCCCTGAGCAGAACCTCAATAGCTGATTTCACTTAAGGAAAAAATTGTATTGCTAAAATCTTGGTTAATATTGAAGATAGAGATTGGTTATCATTTTTCGATCCTACTCATAGTAGCGCAGAAATTTCGAGTTTTCGAATTTCCTCCCCTCTCAATCAGACTTCAGCCGTTAACGAACTTGAACTTTAGTTTTACATAAAACGTTAGTTTGGTAAGAAACAAGTCTGTGTGTGTGTACAAGTGTGTGTGTGTGTGTGTGTGTGTGTGTGTGTGTGTTGTGTGTGTGTGTGTTTGTGTGTGTGTGTGTGTGTGTGTGTGTGTGTATACGCCATGAGGACAACCTCAATAGACGATTTCCCTTGAGGGAAATCAATTAAAATTAAATATAATTGTACCTTGGAATTGATAAAAAATAAATGCGAGATTTTCTACCAGTAATATCACGGGTTGTTCCCCACGTCATGGTTGGCAGCAGAAAAACGAATATTTAATAACTGTTGCAGGAATTTACACGGTGTGTTGGAAAATTATTGTTGATTTCTCGCGTCGTTGATTGGGAATGAAGGAAATCACGTAATTATTAAATTAAAACGTCAAACACTTCATTAATGTCATGCATATGATTTGAAATATTTTTGGGGTCAATATAGGGAAGAACCACGTAACTTAATAATAGGAAGTAAGACATATTCACTTAATTTTTTAAACTGTAACATATTTTTATTTCGGTTAAATGTTTTTTAATTTTTAATCTCTTGGCATAACTTCCAACATTTATTTCAAAACTATTCCATTTTACCGTTTGTAAAACCTACTACGTTTAATGAACAATGTCTAGAACTATGATTCCCAAAGTAGTCTATATCGACCCCCAGGGGTCTATGACGACCTGCGAGGGTTCTACGTCAGCGAAAAAAAATTTTGGGGGTCTATGAAATGAAAATAGGGGTCTACGATAGTGGATCTCAACATATACTGATAGTACCTATTTACTTACATTATACTATCTTATAATATAAAGACATATACATTATTTATAAAAGTACCTATGAAGTAAAAAATGTATTATATATGTTTATAAAATTGTGTAAGTTGTAGTATGTAGGCATTCGCTTTGTGGTCGCAATACATTTTGAACTTGTAAAAATCTGCACATAATGATATACCAGTCACAAGCATACGTGCAGTCTCAGAGCTTCGCGAACTTGCACTGACTTGTTCAATTCGTCACTCTATAAATACGAATGTGAGACAAATACGTTTGTTCGTTTCCTGAATCTTGAAAAGGAAAGTGCTAAGAAAATATTTAAAAAAAAACAAACTGGTAGTTTATCACACAAATTATAGTGAATCAGTGTTATTTTATTTGAGTGTGCCGGAGAAAAGTAAGTACATTATGTTTTGTTAAATTTTAGTTTTATACTCGTAGTTAGCAAAGATAGATAAATTACGCCAATCATGACTTCAGTTATTAGTACTAGTTTAATAGAGTGGCGAGTTCGATTCTCGCCTGGGCAAAGGAAATTATTTAGTGACGAAATTCATTAAATAACGTCCTAAAATCCCACCCTGGCTAGAAAAGGGTGGTAACCTGTAGATAACCCGTCCCGATTAGCCTAAGTTGCAAAAAGTGGACGTTAATAAATAAATAAAAAAAATAATATTCAAATCATATAATCCCGTATTATGGAATATTGCGAGGAAATTTTCAATTTCCTTTCCATCGTCATACCTAGTGGAAAGGGGGTTCAGCGCTGTTACCAATCTCCTAACGAAAAAAAGAAACAGACTGGACATCATTAGCCGAGGAGATTTAAGATTAAACCTTACAAAATTGACGCCAAATGTTGATCATTTATTATTAAAGCATCCTTCTCACTAAAGCATTTACTTATTGCATAGTTTATTTTATGTTACGTATATTTTATACGGGTATAATAGACAACAAATTTTATTTTGAGTAGTTTTAATTTAAATTCAATTAATAAATGCATAAAACTTAACATGTGTTTTTACTTTAAGTTTTTAACACTAAACTTCACTACAGTTAGAAATTTACAAAAAATCAATATCAGGTAAGTAGGGGGTCTACCCAAAACCGAAAAACATGGCAAGGGGTCTACGACACAAAAAAGTTTGGGAACCTCTGGTCTAGAACGTTCTTCCTAAAAAAAGAACTATTACAGATACAGGACATTTCGATGATACTGACAAATTATGGATAAACCAGCTGCTGATAATAACAATAGCTGATGATAATAAATTACACAGCTGATGAAAATTAATTACGCAACTGACAATAATTTGTGTAATTAATTATAATGACGATAATAAATTACACAGCTGATGGTAATTTGCGTAATTAATTATGATGATGAGGATAATTAATTGCCGAGCTGATAAGTGTTAATTATGCAGCTGACGATACTTTGTGTATTTAATTATAACGATGATAATAAATTACATAGCTGACGGTAATTCGAGTAATTAATTATGATGATGAGGATAATTAATTGCCCAGCTGATGATTGTTATTATGCAGCTGCCGATAATTTGTGTAATTAATTATAATGACGATAATAAATTACACAGCTGATGATAGTTAATTACACAGCTGATGATAACACTGGTCAACATGATTTTTGTCTCACGAGTACCAATAGTTGTACTTAATGCATTTTTTTATCCTGTTTTCAAATATGTATTCGGGATTTATCCATCACCCACAGTTTTTTTAAAATTTCTATGTCTATTTTTTTTAATAAATTTTTTTCGTCCATTGCAAAATAAAAGCTCTTAATCTATGATGCTAGATATGATGTAACCAAATGATCTAACTCAAATGGTACTGTTAAGCAGGTTCAAGACAATATGCTTGTATAGACAAGCATAAACATGATCTACTGTAGCACAGTGGCTGGCGTTGATCAGAAAGATGCCAGTTGTGAGTTAGCAGTGAAGCAGTAATCACATCATTGTGAGTGCTTTGTGTGTCTGACTTATTGTGTATTTCATATTTACAAATTTATAAAGTATATAAGTCGTTAGTTACAAAATGCCTAGAGTTTGTTTAAATCACCCTAACAACTTTTGTTATATGTGTGGTGAAGTGACGCTCAAGTCCCAAAGGCAAAACATTACTCCATTAGTGAAAAAGTGTTATGAACTTTATTTCGGATGTAATGTGGGGGACCAAACTAGGACCTCGGCCCCACATATCTATTGCTTATCGTGTTCTAGGCTTCTCGCTGCATGGAAGAATGGCAAACGCCACATGCCTTTTGCTATCCCTATGATTTGGAGGGAACCCCAAGATCACTCCTCTGACTGTTATTTTTGTTTAACAAATATTAAAGGGATTACGTCAAAATCAAAACATACAGTGGTGTACCCTAACTTGCGATCTGCAATGAGACCAGTTCCACACTGCGAAGAATTGCCCATACCAAAGGCTCCAGAACACGTGACGTTAGATGAAGAGAGCTCATATTCTGATGGAAATAAGGAAGAAAAAGAAACAGATTTTGGTGATACAAATTTTGAAGAAAGCTCTTCATCTGAACCTCATTTATTGACCCAAGAAGATCTTAATGATCTCATACGAGATTTAAAGTTATCCAAAATACAGTCTGAACTGCTCGGTTCCCGGCTAAAAGGATGGAATTTACTTCAAAAGAATACAAAGATATGTATTTATCGTAATCGTCATTCTCAGTTTAAAGACTATTTTTCTGAAGAAAATGGCTTAGTGTTTTGTAAGGACATTTCTTCTCTTATGGAGACATTTGGTATAGAGCATAACCCAACAGAATGGCGCTTGTTTATTGATTCCTCTAAAGTTAGTTTAAAAGCAGTGCTTCTGCATAATGGCAATAAATTCCCATCAGTACCTGTGGGTCACTCTGCTAGCATGAAAGAATCATATGAAAACTTCAAATTTATATTGGAAAAACTACAATATGCAGTGTATGAATGGAATATTTGTGGTGATTTGAAGGTAATTGCACTTATTCTTGGTCTGCAACTTGGTTATACAAAGTATTGTTGTTTCTTGTGTCACTGGGACAGTAGGGGCAGAAAAAACCATTACATTAGGAAAGAATGGCCTAAACGCGAATCATTCATTCCTGGACAGAAAAATGTGAAACATGAGGCATTGTGTAATCCTAAAAATGTGTATCTACCTCCATTACATATCAAACTAGGATTAATGAAGAATTTCGTCAAAGCCATGGACAATAGTCCTGGTTTCATGTACTTGAAACAGAAGTTTCCTAAAATAAGTGGTGCGAAAATTAGAGAAGAAATATTTGTGGATCCACAAATACGATCATTAATGCAGGATGAAAAGTGTGAGGAACTATTGAATACACTGGAGAAAGCAGCTTGGCAAGCACTCAAAAATGTTACCCACAGTTTTTTGGGAAACCGAAAGGCGGAAAATTACCGTGATATTGTCAACGATCTTATAAAAATTTGGGTCTTGCACTCGCACCTAGACTTCTTCCCCGAAAGTCTTGGCGATGTGAGCGATGAGCACGAAGAAAACTTTCATCAGGAGATTTCAGCTATGGAGAAGAGATACCAAGGCAAATGGAATCCTAATATGCTGGCCGATTACTGTTGGACCATCAAGAGGGATGCTCCACAGGCGAAATATAAGAGAAAATCGTCATTTCTTACTTTCTAGGTGAGTCAGAATCTTTGAATATTGTGTAGTTGTAAACGTAGAAAATATTAAGTGTTTGAAACTAAAAATGTCTTTCTCTCGGAAACCTTGCGTGATGGGGAAAAACCGCTTTCATATTTGAATTCAGGAGAAAAAATACTATCAGAATCACATATTTTTCTTTCTGAGACAAAAATAAAAATTATTTTTTGTTCCCCAGTGTAATTAATTACACAGCTGATGATTATTTGTGTAATTAATTATGATGGTAATAATTACAAGTCTTCCTCTTTCACATAACTTTATCGAAAGCTTAGTACTTTCGGAGGCACAAGCCTCCATCCTCAAACCTAATTGAATTCTGAGAATGGGAGATTCGGGGGATGGCAACCAAAAGGAACAAATTCTACATTAAATAATGAGCTAGGTAATGTTTATATGGCTAACATTTTGCAGATCGACAACACAGCAATATTCCCCAAGACTCCATTAGTATTACTTTCCTTGATAAATATTTATAGAGAAACTTGAAGACAATTTCCATTAAGCCACTCGCAGGTTGTAGAACGAATATTTGACTTAGGTGGAAACTTGGCAAGGTAATGTAAGCCCTCGCCATTTTGTAACATTTGCATTAAGCCCTCTCCCAGTGTTTACCCAAGTTCTAAATGCAATTCTCTTCAGAATCTTCCCCCATGTTTTAAAGTGGAGTTCTTTAGCCCCTGACACAGCCTTTCTTCGGCTTATATAACTTATAAAGAATTCAACGAAAACAGTAGAGCCAGGCAAAGAAGAAACCCTGTTGAAAAAGTTTGAAACAGAAAAATAATAAATTAGTCCACATATTTCTGTCGTAGTACACAAGTCAGCTGAGTCGAATTCATTAAAAGCTAAAGGTTTTAGTCGTTTTAGGAGAGCCACGTAACTCCGGACGATAACAAAAAAATGAAGTGAAAAGACAAATACAAATTAATTTACATTTCTAGTGAAAAAATGTTTGTCTCTATTTCCCTAAAATAAAGTGCCCCTTTTATTAAGAAGGCAACCTTTTATTAATATAAATTATAATTAAAAAGTCTAGCTGTTGAATTTAAGTGGATTGTTGCTAGCCTATGTTACTTTTTCATTGAAATCGGTAGTTTCTTCAAAAGTATCTCGGTAGAGAGAAAAATGCTTTGAAAGGGAATGATTATATAAATTACTGAAGTTTTATTAATATTTAAAAAAATAAAGCCTTCCTTATTCTTCTCACTCGTATTTTAATAATTTCTCTATATATTCACAATTTCTTGCCCCTCGCAAATAGGATTCTACTTATACAATGTATGCATGCTTCAAATTAGTATTAACTTTTATACAAAAGGTATACAGCAATTTTTGTTAAGAATTATGCTGGAGTATACCATTAAAATGACTTTACGTCTCTACCTGTAAAGAGGAAAAATAATTTCATTACGTTTTACGAATCTACGACAAACTTCTTGAAGGAACATGATGAACGCTGTCCCTGCAAAATTTTGAAAATAGTGTTTGATTCAGAAACATTTATTCCGCCATCTTACTCACATTTGTAGCAAATTTTCCTTACTAAAGCAAATAAGCTTCCCTTTGTGGCAGTACTCATGTATCTTGTGTTGCTACAGAAGGCCATGTTCGTTTATGGCAATCAGACCAAAAGAAGTAGGAACTTAGAGAAGATATATACTCATAAATACCTCGGTCTTTATAGGGTATGCCCAAAAATATATCGCGTTAATCGAGTTATCTTCTACATCAGGTATTGGCAACCTTTGACATGTTGTGGGCCAAACTTTAATGTGCAAATACGGACGCGGGCAGCTTTTAAAAGTGCATAGTGCATTATAAAGTAGTGTTCATAATTTTTAACTATAGATATCAGACGTGAAATTATACGACAATGTAATTATAATACAATTTATTAAAATAACAAAATAAAATGAAAAAAATAGGAACAACATTATAATTAAATCGTAACATTTGGAATTATTACAAATAACGAAAGTTAAATAGCGACACCGAAATCAATGAGACACTTGAGCTTGAATTTAGGAAACTAATCCATTGATGTTTGGATTAATTCCACTGATACAAAGACGTAAAGAATTTTCCAAATTATCGTCAGTCAGCCTTGTACGATGTTTTGATTTATTAACTTTCATCATTGAAAACAACTGTTCGCATTTATAAGTACTGCCAAACGCACAAATCTGTCCTCCTTCCTCATTTGGTGTAAGTAGAGTAATATTTTTGTTTTTCAAAATGTCTCGCATGCCGGATCAACCTTGCTGAGGACCAGATCCAGCCGGCGCACACTGGAGCGATCCTTCATTAATGTTGGACATTGGGGGGAAAAATAAAAGTTTTAATTTGGGATTTTCATTGTATTGTTAGTACCACATAAACCCTTTTCAATTGAGTAGATTGATTTTTAGCCATATTATTGCAATGGTTTTTACATAATGCCTGGTTATAATTGCTATGTTAAAAAAACCCTTGGCTTATTAAATTCGTCGTGAACTCTTATTTCATTTTATAAATTATTGTTGCTTCCAGTACACTTTAATGGTGTTATAACAAATCAAAAACTGGCACAAAAGGTTTTTAAAATTCCTCTACCTTGTTTTTATTTTTTACATCGAGCTGAAAATAATTTTATTTAATTGAATCCGCAAATCGCTTGTATTTGCTTGAAAAAATACCACTTGGCATGCTTTTAGGAGTATATTGTCTTATTTACAACGTCTTCAGATCTTGCCTAAACTTGCCTATTTATTTATTTGCCTGTTAAATATTTTACTTTTAGTGTTAACACCCCCCGCATTTTTAGGTGCGGAAGACCTCCCGCGGACCTTTCCCAACTACGTACGGTGTAAAACGCCTCCTCCTCCATGCAATTGACGCCGCCATTCACCTTCGAAAAATAGTTAAATACGTGTTTTTCTTGTCTAAATATTTTAACGGTCCTCTTTCGTTTTGGACTATCTACTCTTCATTGCTGCATAAGGAGCTTTGAATGCCTTCTCCACATTGCATATCGATTAGATTTCAAATCGTGGAGTGTTCGGTCCCAAGTTCATAAAGAACTTCTCCAACAAAGAAAAACGAAAATCATTAGTGATTTTAGGGAAAAAATGGGATTAATCGTTGACCAAGTGAACCAAGGATTGGGTACATCTAATGACGGAAACACGGAGCGTAAGTTTTTTGCGTTTCCTCACATTTCGGGGTCAATCACAGGAATTGATGTAAATTTAATTAAACGGTTTTCTATTATTTTGCAAGCAATTTCGTCCAACGCTTTGATCAATACTGGAAAGTTTGAAAAGTTTACAAGAGAAACAGCTGAGATATTTGTGGATTTGTATGGATGGTATTACATGCCAGTAACAGTTCACAAACTGTTAATACATGACCCGGGAATAGTCAAACACGCTATTGTACCAATTGGTATGCTCTCAGAAGATGCTCAGGACTAACCATAAATACTTCCACGCATACAGAGAATCTTTTTCAAGAAAATTTTCAAGGACGGCTACCAACAGAGATATCCTGAATAATTTGTTAATTAATTCAGACCCTTTAATATCACATTTAAGGCCAACACTTAACAATGATAGCGATCGCTTAGAAACAATATCTTCGGAAATAAAAGAACTTCTAATTGAAAAATAAAAAAAAACATTTGAAATTTTAGAAATGTTAGATATTCTTCCAGCTTACAAATTCTCATTATTAAATTAAATACATAGATTTTTTTTTTTTAATTTTTATTCTAGATATATTTTTGTTTACAATTTTAGTATTGCTTTTGTGAACTTCAATTTATTAAAAAATAAAAATTTATAACACATATGTTGATATTATGTGTCTACAAATCACAATTCTCTACTTAGTAAGCGATACATAATCTGTATGTACACATTTAAAATTCATCCTACCGTTATATCGCATCTGGCAAAATTGCTTAAAAAATTGCTGATGAGGTAGTTCAATAGAGTATTCGATGTGCTTTAAAATGACACCAGAATCAATATTCTAGGACCAGTAGAAACGGAGATATTAATGAATGTCCGGCTTACCCTGTCACTCGCTCCAGTGTGCGGCGGGCCGGTGGTTGCACATATGTTCTACATTGTGCTGTGAATCGAATACTAACTGAGTTCCTTAAGGCAAATCAGCTATTGAGATCGTACTCATGACGCGATTTTCGAAAACTTTCCAAATCGATAGAGCATTACATGTGCAATAAAAATGGTTCCTTATAATTTTTCGATCCGACGCTTAATAACGGAGATATTTTGAACTATGCAATTCCCCCTTTAAACGCACCCTTCCCCATTCCGATTTTAGCCGTTAACGAACATAATCTTTAGTTTTACATAACACGATTAAATATCGAGTTTCGTAACGATCAAACAAAACTTGCGACTGCTAGTGCGGTAACAGACATATATATATATATATATATATATATATATATATATATATATATATATGAAACAGGTCTTAATATTGGAATACTTCCAGTTATTAAGACCTGATTCCCAGATCTGCACTGCCAAATCCAATGTCATACGAATTCATATAGATCGATGGACATTAGAAGAAATGTTTGATATCTCGTCATGAGAACAACCTTAATAGCTCATTTCCCTTAAGGTAAATCTGCTAAAATTTATTGGTAGAGGAGTGTAACAACAACAGTGTGTGTAACAGCTCGTGGGAATTCTGCTTAGTTAACGCCGCCCTAGCGCAACAGACATTTATAAATGCAGACAACATATACTGGCAGAGAATCAACAACCCACAGGGCCTATTAGTTCTGACGAGTTGATTCCAAAACACTCAATTTTAATTTTTAAAAATTGAGAATAGTATCCTTAAGCTGAGAGAGGAAACCAAAAGATAATATTTAAACAATGTAATTTCTTTTAATACTACAATAATAACTACACCAACACCAACAGACCTCAACAACATAGTAGAAACAAAAATACTCCAAGACTGGCAAAAACACTGGTTACTGACAACAAACTATTGGAAATAAAACGCAATGTTACTTGATGGTAAAAGAGACAGTACGTAGATTCAAGAAGAGACCAAGTCGTCCTCACTAGACTACGTATTGGACATACATACCTGACACATTCTTACATAATGAACAAAAAAGACAAGCCTACTTGTACACATTGCAACACTGGACTAACTATAAAACACTTACTAACAGAATGCAGATTACGAGCTTATTAAACATTCCACATGAGTTGAACGAACTACTGACTGTGGGTAGGCCACATATTGATTGCCACGATTCTGACATATTTAAAAATAATTGGACAGTTTGAGAATTAATAATTCCATATTTTAAATTTTTTTTAATGTGTGCGCGTGCATTCGTATGTATTTGTGTTTGTGTATGAGACGTGTTTAAATTTGAATAATGCCTGTTTCTATGAATAGTTTTTGTTTCAAAGTTACCAAGTTCACTTTTCACTTCTTTATTTAATACCTATTTTTAGTTCTATGTTGTGTTCGTGTTTCTTGTTTCTTTTCTGTTCTGTTCCCTTAGTTTTGTTCTTTATATTATTTCGTGTTCCATTTTTTGTTTCTTTGTTGTTGTTTACTTTTTTTTTGTTTTTGTTTTGTTTCCCCCCAATTAAAGGAGAGCCAAGTTACCATAGTTGCGGAGCTCTATATAATAAATAAATAAATAAAATAATTTCCTTATTTAATTATTTGTTTTAATGTTTTCATATTTCTAATTTTCACCTTTTTTTCTACTTATTAATAGGTATATATATCGTTATTAAACAAATTGTTAAAATATTTAACAATATGAAGATATAATGTGAACATGTAAAGGGTTGTACAGAAAAATAAAACTTTTCCACATAGAGTTACTATGTAGAGAAAAAAATACTTATATAAACATAAATAAAAACATAAAAATAACAAGAATTGTCTCTACTTTTTAGAACCCTCGCACGTATAATTGGCAGAATTCTCCATTATAACCTTTCCTTAATGATTGCTAGATTTGTTATTGTTCACATTATACTACTAGTAATTAAAAAATATGAACTATTATTACTATTAGGAATAGTAAAGGAATATTAAAAATATATACTTAATCCAAAGGAAAATAGGTAAAAGGATTTTGTTATATTTGGGTCGATTTTTACTATGAACGTCACCTAAGGATGGGAGAGTTTTAGCCCAATTGCTCTTGCTGAAGTTTTAAAAGTTATAACAATGTTCTGTTTTGAGTTTGAGCGAAAGAGCTTTTATATATTCACACTTGAAACTTTAATAATGAGAGAACGGCCGTTGAAAGACGTTCATATTGTCTGGGGCATCAATATTCATGGAACATGGAGTGGTTGGAAGAACCTGTAACACCCCCCCCCTCCCCCGTTGTAGGAATATTCAATTTTACAAACTAAGCAGATTGCTTTCTCATCAGAATGAGGTGCTAGTTATTCATAATCATACACTAAATAATAGTCTTAGGGATTACCTAAGTCTCTTCCGTTTCGGATTCATTAAAATGAGCCCGTGATTCTGGGTCATATTAATATATAGTCCGTCACGCAGGAGCAGCGTAAACTAAGCAGATTTCCCAAGTTTCGGTATGGCAAACTATATTGTATGTTGATCACTTCTCCCACATAATTTCTATTTCTAAGTAAAAACCCGATGTGTAAAAAGTGGGTGTTTTCAGAAAGCTGAAAATAAGAAAATACTAATAACTTAATATAAGAGTTATGAATAAATGTATAGAGCAGCAATTGTAAAACATCAATATTTTGACAAGATTAGGGTCTACATCATTTTCGATCCGACTGCATAATAACGGAGATATTTTGAAATTTCGAGCAGACCCCTCTCCTCTATATTACGTCTTAAACGAATTTGAACGTCACAGTTGAATTAACTGGCTGAATATTGATTATGGTATAGATAAAACAAACATGAGTCAAGAGTGGAAAATCTTAATTTATTACAAAATAAGGCTACGGATTTACATGTACCTTATACAGAAGATGTTCAATGAAGACAATATTTGGTATTAAAGCAGCCAATAAGAGTGCTGTATGATGTAACACCTTATTGTTAATATGGCATTAGTAGGAGTGGGGATGAAAACTAAAAAAAAATGCAAATATCTCGGTTAAGAATCAAGCTAGTGAAAGAACATATATAACAAAATTTATCTCAGATTGAATTTGCAATAAAATTAGATCTATACAATTTTTCGGCCCGTAAGATAATAACGGAGATTTGGAAATTTTTGAAATTCACCCTCGCACAGAGCCGATTTCAGCCATTAAGGAACTAGATCTTAGTTTTTACAAAGTTAGAATTTTAGTGACCCAGATACTTTAAGTAAAAATCAGACTATTGTAAGTAACGGTCAATGGCATATTGTTAACGTGCAACGACTAAAAGTGGAGGTTTTGCTGAATGATGAGAATTAAAAAATAAATAAATAAAACTATATTTATTAACGTCCATTTTGTGATACTAACGCTATTTCGGACGGGATATCCACAGGTTACCAACCTTTTCTAACCGGACTGAAACTAGGGATTTTATTTAATAAGTTTTAATTCACATGGCTAACCTGAGCCACCAAAGGAATTTCAAATCCAAATATCTTAATATTACAATATATATATATATATATATATATATATATATATATATATATATATATATTCATTTTTCTAGGATAGGAGGGCATTGGCAGCCATTTTTCGGAAATCTGTAATGAGTACAACATTAATAGTTGATCTGCTACAATATCAGCAACATCTACCTGGCCACACGTCTTATCATCGTTCATCTACTTAGGACTGCAAAGCCCATTTCAATCTATCGAAATCAACGTGCCCGTTAGGTTGGTGCCGAAGGTTGGTTGAAATTGGAAGAAAATCCAATGCGGGCTTCCAAAAGCCCCGCGAGATCTCTATGTAAATGAGTTTGTGTGAGTGGGTTTGATTAAAGTTTTTACCCAGCTCCAGGAATAGTGATTAGTGCTGTGTGATTGTGCTTGGGTAAAAGCAATCAAGTTGAGGCCAGCAACTCGAGAGCTACTCATTTCAGTAGCTGAATTAACTCGTCACTCCCGCACAATAATCCCACCGTCCAATCCTATATTCCATTAATAGGCATTTCAATCACTAATCGGAGTTCCCTTAACTGTAGTAGTTTGTACTACTAAATGTTTGACTGGCTTGTCTCTGGTCAAATGCAAAATTGACAAGTTCTTTGTCTATGAAGCAATAACGAAGTCTCATTCTCGTTCAAAGAACAGTCTCGTTTTCAACTAGTACAATTTACAAAATAAATAAAATGTACAAGTTTCGGCAACATAAGGTGAAATTAAGTTCTACTGTGGAAAGAACTGGCACTTTTAGAAAATTTCACATAACCCCTAACCACCCCTTAAGGTAAATTTCCTATTGAGGTCGACTTTATTCCAAAAAGTCCAGTGATAGGAGATCATAAGATATGGAGTGGAAAATTTACAATATTCCGAAAATTCTAGAGATAGGAGAATCATTAGATATGTTTGGAACATTTACAATATTCCAGAGATAGGAGAATCATTAGACATGGTTGTAAAATCAACAGTATTCCAAAAAGATAGTACATTTGACACTAGTACGAACAAAGGAAATCCCCCGATCTGCCAATAATTGTTGAGTCTAGAGGAATGAGCATTCTCATAATGAACCACTGGATATTCATCATTTTTATCCAACATTTTGGTATTAACTGTATAACATTGGACCCTTTTAGAATGTATTATATCCCTTTTGTATGTGCTTCGAGAATGAAATAAGTTTATAGAGGGAATTTAGAAATTACTTGGGCATTGTAGTACGGTCAGAGCTCAAGCCCAGAGGATCATCCTTTACAGCTGACATAATTAAGACAAATTCGCTCACAGCCGGCAAGGCTAAGTGAACTCAGGTGTATATAGTTTCTCATAATTATAGCGGAGCGTGTTAGAGAGGCGCCCGGTGCTGCTCTCTGACATTATGTAGACCTCGGCTGTAACTAAAAGCTCGTATAACAAATGGACCCTCCGTGTTTCTCGTTGTTCGTCCCGCCGCCATTATTTACCATTACTCTTCTCTGAGTTCTGATGAAAGGCTTCAAACATTTCATTGTTACCCGGCGTTACTTTCATGCTTTTGTCGCTCGGCGTACGTCATACGCTGGATGAGCATCGGGAAACTCATTATTTCTAGAGCTAGCAGCGGTACGCGTTCTGGATCTGACAGCTGGATATATTCCAGCATTGGCAGAGACTGGAAGAATACAACAAATGACTTCAATAATTTTTTAGCACATCTCATGACGCCATTTTTGAAAAAATCCTCAAATGTCCATCGACTTTATTTAGAAAAGTCCGTCAAGGTGCTGAGTCCACTAACTATATTTTCCACGTGAGTCACAAATATGTTTAGTTATCTCGAAATGTAACAGTTCAATGAGACCACTTGGTAATAAAGCCTAGAATAAAGTAGTTCATAATATAATAGCTTATTGTTAATATGCCATGAGTAACAGAGAGGGTTTACTGAAGGCTGAAAACAAAAAATCCAAATATGTCGGTTAATATTCATGATATCAAGAAAATATTTGAATAAGAACATTTATAGGCAGTGAAAGCTTCAATAATATTGCCTCCATATACTTTTTCGATCCGAAATATAATAACGAAAATATTTCGAATTTTCTCACCTTTAAACCCCTCTCCCCCCAGTCCGATTTTAGCCGTTATATGAACTTCTTTCTTTTTACATAAAACGCTTACATATCGAGTTTGGTACCAATAAAGTGGTAACAGGCAAATATATATATATATAATTCTAGCGTACGTGTGTATGTCACTGAACTCCTAGACGGATGGACCGATTTGATTGAATTTTTAAATACGCGTTCGAGTGACGCCCCGGATGGTTTAGCGCCGCAGATCGGCCAGGCAGATGGAGCAGGTCTCCGGTCGAAGGGCGAAGGGCGAGGTTATTGGAAATGTAATGAATTGTTAATATGTTTGACTTTTTTTTTTTTTTTTTTACCCGAGTTCCAGACCAAGGGAATTAGTTGATGGTAGGGAGACAGTGTGACCTGCCGTGGCTGTCCCGACAGTTCCCCTTCTACTGAACACTCGAGTTCTATTCTAAGGTGGGGTGGTAAGATGTTGTGGGGGTAAATAGAACTAAGGTTGAGGTTTACCCGGCATTTGGCGGTACCGGGTGGGTGGATCTAATGTATGTCCTCAGAGTTAAGTATGTCATCTAAATAAGGATGTTTTCAGCTGCGAGAGGTTTTCACTTTCAGACATTGTTATTTATTGTCCAAATTTATTTTAATTTGATTTGAATGTTGCAATTATTTTCTTTTCTTTATTTATATTTATGTATTTGCGTTATTATTGTTGAGGGTTTTTTATTTATTTCAGTTATTGGTCTACAACTGTTTGTTTTTAAGGACGTGTAGTGCGCATTCTACCAGATAATCTCAGAACTAAAACATCTTCTTTTCCTTCTCTCATTTTTCCTTTTCCTTTTGTGTACCAAGTTTTTGGGATATTTTATTTACTATTTGTTTTGAGGCAAACTTGCATATAACAAATGTTGTTTTTTGCGTTATTAAAAGTAGATTTTTTTTTAAACATAATATTATTAAATTTAATATCCTAATCGCTTGATATATAATTCAGGACAACGTCTGCCGGGTCTGCTAGTATATATATAAAATTTTGAACGGACCCTAGGAAGAATTTTTGTCGTCTCCTAGGAAGGATTTCGAAAATCACTTAATGAGTACTACCTCAATGCCTGATTTCCTTGAAGGGATATCTGCTAAAACGACGAAAATAAGATCCGTCCAAAATTGTGTGTGTGTGTGTGTGTGTGTGTGTGTGTGTGTGTGTGTGTGTGTGTATAAACCCACACACACACACACACATATTGGTCTGTTACCGCTCTAGCGGGCCCAATTTTAGTCATATCGTTCCAAAATCGATATATAAATGTTTCATGTAATGCTAAAGATCAAGTTCGTTAATGGCTGAAATTGGACTGACGGGAGAGGGGGGGTTTGAAGGAGGGGAAATCGAAAATTTGGAATATCTGGATTATTATAAGTCGAATCGAAGAATTGTATATAACTGATCTTACTATAAATTAAACTACTTATAAATGCTGTTATATGCGTATTTTTTTTCTATCATGTCAACAGAGATATTTGCACTTTTTAGTCTTTAGTAAACCCCCACTCGAACTCCTGTCTTATTAAGAATAAGCTGTTATATCATGAACTACTTTATTGGAAGCATAATAACCAATTTTTTTTTTCATTTAACTTTCACAGTGTGAGATCATCATTTAAGATTTTACATTCTTAACTCGAAAATATTTATTTGATCTTTACAATACTCGATATTTAACCGTTCCATTCAACACTAAGGATCTTATTTGTTATTAGCTGAAATCGGGCCTGGCTTACTGGGGGGGGGGGGGTTAAAGGGTGGATTCAAATATTCGAAATATCTCCGTTATAATGAGTCAGGTCGTATAATGTTATAGAATCCAACTTTTTAAAATACTGATGCTCTACAATTGTTTTTCTATGCATTTTTCCGTAACTCAAGTACTAAGCGAGTTATTCGTACTTCATTATTTTTAGACTTCAGTAACCCTCCACCCCAAGCCCTTTTACTCATACGTTTTTACATAGAATAGTACTAGCTCAGAAACCCGGCTTCGCTCGGGAATTCATTTGAGGCTGAATGTTGATGGTATTTTTTTGGCAAGGCTTTATTTTGCACAATATTTTGACATTTACCCGTCCCAGTGTTTAGGGTTAATACCCGTCGTTTTTGTGGGTTTGTTAATAATAAAATTAATTTTTTATGTAAAACTTCACTGTCCTCCATATTGTCATATTTCCCGCTTCCTGTGCATTATGCATAGATTTGAATTATTAAGGACTAAATATTAACATACATTTGAATTAATTTTTCAAGGTGAGGTACCTGGTAGTTCATATTGAAAAGAATTCTTGAGCAAATTTTTCTAAATAACAAAATAAACAACTTTTGTTATGTGCATATATGCCGAAACTACAATAGGAAACAAAATATCACTATTATTAATTTCAGGTCTCCCTTATAAACCCCACTCCTGCCTGTCCCTAGAAATAGTATGGCTTTTTATAAGGAAGGTGTTAGAGCTAATACACATACTGAGTGTTTTATTTAGTTCGGTTGAGTCTTTTGTGCCAAATAAAATTTTTCACTTCCGCTATAATTTTTAGGGTATATCTCGTTTATAATTCGGTATACGAAAAAAGTGTATATAACAAAAGTTACTCTAAATAGCAAAATAAACAACTTTTGTTGTGTTTATATTTGCCGATAAACCAATAGGAAACGAAATATCGCTATTTTTAATTTCTGGCTTCCCTTAAAACCCCCACTCCTGCCCGTCCCTAGAAATGTTGGTATGGCTTCTTATAATGAAAGCGTTAGTGCTAATACACATACCGAGTTTTATTTATTTCGGTTGGGTCTTTTGTCCCAAATAATATTGTTGACTCCCGCTATAGTCATAAGCGTATAACTCATTTAAACTTCGGAATACGATGAAAGTGTTTATGACAAAAGTTACTCTAAATAACAAAATAAACAACTTTTGTTATGTGCATATTTGCTGAAAAAGCAATAGGAAACGAAATATCGCTATTTTTAATTTCAGGCCTCCCTTATAACCCCCACTCCAGTTCGTCTCAGAGAAAATTAATATAGCCTATCTCTCAAGTTGGACCAGACTGCTCACGGTGTGCCAATTTAATTTAAAATCGGTTAAGTAGTTTAGGAGTCCATCGCGGACAAACATCGTGACAGGAGATTTATATATATTAAGATATTTCGTACCAAGGGCCGAAAGTGGGCGCGTTTGCCGGCCCGAGATATTTTTTGACCGAGACGTAGTCGAGGTCATGAAAAGTTCGAGGTCCGGCAAAAGCACTTTGGCCCGAGGCTCGAACGCTATTTTTCACCATACTACAATAAATATTAATACAATATAACATTAATCAAAAACAAGATTTTCTTTTGGTTAAGTGTACCTCTTTGTTAGAAGGTTATCTTGTGGTTATAGGGACATGATGAATGTTTGATGTATGGATTGTTTTACGTTATGTTATTTTGTAAGTTAATAAAGAGAGATGAACATATGTGTGTTTCATTTAATACAACTGATATATTCCAAAATGCTAAAAAAAGCTAGTTCGTTTATTTTTGATTTATAGAAATGTTAAAAGTACAATTTTGGTTGTTTGAAAACATAATACCCTTTGAAGGTTCTATTACTTGTTTTTTGTTTGACACATTCACACTTTTACTCGTAGTTGGATTGTTTCTGATTAAAATATCCTCTTGACAATCTTCAAATAAATCATCAATTGTAAAGAGAGACTGATTTTCATATTCAATAGTTCCAAAATCGACATTTGATGTCGAACTATCTTTTGATTTTGCTGGTAACAAATCTGCCATGATTTCTTTTGCTCTTCTATTTATAGATTCTGATATATTATTAGCCATAATTACTAAATTTTGTTTTTGTTGTTTTTTATGAGCAATATCGCCTCGGTGCGAATGCTCCAAAATAAATAAATAAATAAATAATTACTAAATAACTAAACAATAATACGAGCAAAACAAACTAATATAATGTATATAATGAAATGAATGAATTAAAATAATAAACAGCTGATTTTGCGGCCCTAGGGCGGCGAAGTGTAGCTTTCGGACCGCAAATTAGGTGTGTAAAACAGGTGATTACATCGTAGTATGGTGAAAATGGATATGTGGTGAGGTGAAATTAAAAATGTGTTTTACTAGCACGTGCAAAATCTGCTTAGTTAACGCAGCCACCGCGTGATAAACTTTTCGTCAAATAGTCGACTGTGTTCCTGGATCAACAATCTTTACGATATTAGTAATTAAAAACATGTATAACATGAAGTACAATTATATGAAAATATTACATAAATAACTACATTTATAAGTAAAAAATAAAATAGAGTAGTTGGTTACTGATGCAAAGCTAATCCCAAAGCTCTCAATCCAATTCGTCTGCTCCACGATAGAATTAACTTACTTTCCAAGTCTGTTAACTCCCATCCAAAGTTACTCAATTTAAACTTCATCAACCCTAAAGCTCAAATTTTCTTCTCTTGAATAAAATATCTAGTGCACTTTTTTTTTTCGTTTTGCAGACTGAATTTCCTCCCCCTTTGGAAATTGAATATTAAAACTCCGCACACAAAGGGAATTGACTAAACTAAAAACCTACTTTGGGTGGTTCGTTAAATTAAATTTTCTATTATCCATGCAAAGAAATAGTACCAACTGTGTGTCCTTTAAAATTTATAATATTCCTCTTACATTATCGTACTATGGCTAATCTGGACGGGTTGTCTAAAAGTTGAAACAGTTTTCCAGTCAGGGGTGGACTGAGCATTTTATTTTGTGAGATAATCTGATTTTTATAAGCCAATTAAGGAAAGAGTAAAGTAAATACCTTCACAAAACGGACGGTCGTCACCACAACTAACTAGTTGTGAACAAAATATAAGAAGTAAATTATGTCTCTCAGCAGATTTCCCTTAAGGAAAATCAGTTATTGAGGTTGTACTCATGACGCGATTTTCGAAAAATTTCTTCAAATGTTCATCAGTCCTACCTAGTAGATGACGAAAATGAGGTCCGTTCAAAATTATATATATATATATATATATATATATATATATATATATATATATATATATATTTGTCTATTACCGCTCTAGCGGTCGCAATTTTGGTTTAATCGTCACCAAACTCGATATTTAATCGTTTTATGTAAAAAGAAAGATCAAGTTAGTCAATGGCTGAAAACCAACCTCAGTGGGAGGGGGTGGGGTTAGAGGGAAGGAATTTCAAAATTCTTAAATTTTAAATTATTCATTAGCGTCCACTATTTGCTACTAAGGCTAATTGGGACGGGTTGTCTACGGGTTACCACCCTTTTCTAGCCAGGGCGGACTTAGGATTTTGTGTAGTGAGTCCGCCACTAAATAAATTCCTATACCCAGGCGGGAATCGAACTCGCTACTCTAGGTTTACCACACGGCTAGCCCGAGCCCCTAAAATTCTTAATATCTCCGTTATTATGCGTATTATGCTAATTACGGACTTGAAAGCAAACTTGGAATCAAGTGGCATTATAATCTAAGGAAAAATTAAGAAGTTAGAAGGAATATCCTTTTTGCATTATGATCATAATCTTATGACGGCAGATGAGCCCGTTTTGAAGATTAAAAATACTACTTTCATTTGTAAAGCCATTTATTTTATTTGGTATCAATGCCCCGTGTGAAGAAGTCTTACTTTCTTGTGAATCAGAAGTCTTCAAAGTCTACATCAATAGCTTCTTGAAGTTCACCGACAGGAGATCTTTCTCCGTAATCTAAAAAATTGCTTGTGTCACCGTCATTTTCAACAGCAGGAACGAAAGGGGGATCGACTTTTTTATTTATTAATGATAACCAATCGACACCAATAAACCAGCTGTGTGTTTTAATTTCACCAACACCATCTTTAAGGTTACCATACCTTTTCGTGACGTCAACCTGTAGCAAATTCACAATGAGGTCCTTCAGTTCGGTTGAGAAGTGTATGGGGGGAGTATAAGAACAATTTATAGACTTCTTGTAAACCTTCACTTCGCTCCGCGCATGGAAAGGAGGATAGCCGGCAGACATCTCGAAGAGAAGAACACCAAATGACCACCAGTCCACTGCCTTGGTATAGTTCCTTGAGAGAACGATCTCGGGCGCAACGTAGTCTGGAGTGCCGCAGAAAGTGTAAGTCCGACCGTTTCCCAACTTGCAAGTCCCGAAGTCCGTTATCTTCAAGTAGCCCAACCTATCCAGAAGTATGTTTTCCGGCTTCAGGTCTCTATAAATCAAGCCACAATAGTGAAGATACTCCAAGGCGAGGATGACTTGTCCACAGTAGAACCGGGACCAGTTTTCGTCGAACTTCTTCATCCGGCGTAGTTGCGCGAAAAGTTCGCCTCCAGCGAGAAAAGGCAGTCCCAAATAGACGTTGTACGGGTCCTGAAACGCGAATTCCAGGTATACAAGGAATGGGTGGTGGAGGGACTGAAGAATCGTCTTCTCGTTTTTGATACATTTAGTTTGTCTTCTTCTCAGTGTGGTTTCTTTTCCAATTACTTTAATCGCGTAATATCTCAAATAAGTGTGATCTCTCGCCAAGAAAACTCTTCCCATTGACCCCAGGCCTATCATTTTGATAAACTCGAAATCATCCGGACTGTATTTCCAGGTTATTTGTTCTTCCATCCGAGTCTCAAATTCTGTCTTTGCTTCTTCTAAGAATTCTTCATAATTTTTTATGGAGCGCGACCTCCTTCTTGAAACTGAAGTCATGACAAATCTATAACGTAATCGTCCAAACTGATCTTAACAAATGAAAAATTGCAATAAAAAGATCTCTAAAACATTGATTTATATTTTTTAATTTAATATTAACCACATGTTCTAAAATTCTTAATTTTAATTTTTATGAATCACTAATTAAGTATTGAAGAATTATTAAAATGTTATTTATTAACTCACATTGTGCTACTAAGGCTAATTCGGACAGGTTATTTGCAGTTTACTATCCTTTTCTAGCCAGGGTGGGATTAAGGATTTTATTTAATTAGTCATCACTAAATAAGTTCCTATTTCTGCAGGCAGTAATCAAAACTCATGGCTCAAGTTTTATCAAGTGAGGTTAAGACCAATAACTTAACTCACATGAGTAACCTGAGCCCCAAAGAAATATTATATAATTATAATTTATTAACGTCCACTTTTTGCTGCTACAGCTAATTGGGATGGGTTACCACTCTTTTCTAGCCAGGGTCGACCTAGGATTTTGTTTAATTAGTTTTTCACTAAGTAAGTTCTATTGCCCAGGCGAGAATCAAACTCACCACTCTAGGATTACCATGTAAGATTAAGGCCAATGCCATGTGAGATTAACGCTATAACTCACATTTTCATTTTCCAGATTTCAATGGAATAATCCATGTTGGCCTTCTTTGTACACAATATAGCTATAATTTCAGTTCTGGGCATACTCCAGATAACTAAAAAATTTCTTACCTATGAAAGTTGATATTCCCATTTTGGATTTTTCTATAATCTAGTTCTGCACCTTCCCTTTTGATCAAAGGAATTGGGGGGGGGGGGGTTGACGAAAAAATTGTAAGATTTTTATAGGCCATTTTTCATTTATCATAAAAAGTTCTATAAATTATGTATGATCTTTAAAAGTTTTTGAACTCATTTATTAGAAATGAAGTAATGGAGTGATTTTATATGTATCACTTCCAAATAAAATAATCTAAATGATTATTGAAATAATTTCAAATCCGAATTTAAAATGATATTATAGCTGAATTAAAAAAAAATTTACTATTGACTTCAGAAAGATGTTATTTCTATAGACCATAGTAAAGGAAGAAAACCTAAACAAGGACCATTTCAAAGCTTTTAAATAATCTCTTATATAATATTTCATATACATATTTTTGTATAAAAATGTTCATGATTACCTATATAAAACGTGTATTTCTAAAAATGTGAGGAGCGGGAGAACATAATTAACATACGTTAATTAATGTTAACGTATTAACATATAGTAACTTTAGAAAAATTGTCATAATGCGATGCCCTTTGTTTCATATTAAATTTAAAATTTCAGAGTAGAATAGGCCATTAATTTTGACTGCTTTTGGCGACTTTGGTATTTTTATTTTTCCTTAACAGACTTTATTAAAAAACAGGGCTAGCTAAAATTTGAAGGTATTTTTCTAATTATTTGATGAGTACTGTCAGTAGCATGATTTCCTAAAAAATCAGAGATGGTTTTCCATCACCAGCAATAATGAAACATGGAAAAAGGAATTTATGTAACAACGAACTCATTAAATAAAATCCTTAGCCCCACCCTGGCTAGAAAAGGGTGGTAGCCTATAGGTAAGCCATCCCAGTTAGCCTTAATAGAGCAAAGTAGATATTAATTAATTAAAAAAAAACAAATGATGTATTATTACTAATTATGAACTGTTCTCTCTATTTCTAACAGACTCTTCAAAGCTGTGAAGTGAAACTCTTTACTTTAAGTTTACCTGGAGCCACAAGAAAACTAATTTTTACAATAATTGGGAAAACTCCAAATATTTGTGAGTTTTATCTTTTATGCTTCCTTACATTAATGTTGATAACTTAGTGGCTTATCAGACCCATATTATAGGTACTAGAATGTAAGAAGAATAATGTTTATGCTTCTTGACAAATTTTTTTTTTCTTCACAAGATGTTCTGCTCACTTCCATCTAATTTATTTTATTTTTTTCTCAAATGAGGTTTTAGCTAACCCTAATTATGAAACTTAAGAAAAAAAGTTGTCCTTATTGCCCAATTTTACCTTGCCTTTCTTTCCCAAAGAGCAAATTTGACTACAATTCCATCGAACAATTTCAAAGTATGAGGGACTCAAAACTCTCAATTTTTTTTTTTAAATATACCTCTCGTTTATGCAATGAATAACACAATCATCTACGTAATAATTATGTTTTAAAGGAAACGTTCACTGACAAATTATCAAGGTTGGTGTCTATGTCGCCATTCTTCGTTTCTTCAAAGCCTTGATTCTGTTCTCCAATTAAAGTTTTCTTTCATTAATACACACACATTAATTTCACTAAGCACAAGCTGAATTTTCAGAAGGAAAGCCATAGTGTAGGACAACAGTATCCTTAGCTTTACCATACCCTCAATTGAAAAACATCATTTTTTTTTGTTTGGCTGCACTATCAAGTAATATAATAATAAATATATACTTGATTTCATTACCAATAACTTGAATAAGAGAAAGAAAATTAACTGGGACTATGGAATATAAATTGCTTTCAGAGACAATAAATTGTAGAAACTTAAATCAAATAGTTAATTCCACTACAAACTGGTTATTACCCATTATAAACCTACACTAGTATCAAAAATCATGAATAAGCTCAAATCTGACTGTGCAAACTATATTTATGCACTTCTTCTTTTACCAAACAACTATTTCTTCTTTATAATATTGTAACAAACAAAATATCAAATGTTTCCCTAATCATTATTTCTAAAATTATCTTAACATACTGGGCTCTAGTATTCGTAAAACCCTAGTGTGTGTGTGTGTGTGTGTGTGTGTTGTGTGGGGGGGGGGTTGTGTTTGTGTGTGTGTGTGGGCGTGTGCTTATGAATTTGCAATAAATGATATGAGTCATATGAGATATGATTATATGAGTACATGAGCATGATCAAAACAGAATTCTACTTCCTAAGATTATAAATTTCTCCGAACTATTTCCCTCTTTTTAAAAATGGGGGAAAAATTAATAGTACCTTTGATATTTAATTTAATGCCTAATAAACATATAAGAAAACTTATATATGCTGTTACACCGAACGATTTGTAAAGAAATCGAACTATTATGTTTTTCTCTCAATAACTAAATAAATTGATATACCAACGGATTTTTGGTACTTTTTATATACTTAGATGTTATATTATCCATAAATTTATTTAAAAATTATATATAATAACTGCAGAAATAGAAGTTGGGGACAGGATAATAATCCAAACTTTGCCCGTTTTGCCAATTTCAAAAAATTCAAATGACATTTTTTAAGAATTCTGGAAGAGAGCTTCCCAACAATGCATTACTATTGTCAATAGTTTCCAAACCCTCTAATATTTAAGCCCACCTCCCATTTAGGGTAAAAGTAAAACAAGACAGCTTACGAGTAAGATTGAAGATGTATGTAATGAAAGCCTATATATACCCATCTGGAGTGTAGAAATAACACAATAGTCCAGATCCACAAGCCCAATAATAAATTCAAGCCTAAATTCATATTAATGAAACTGTCACCCCTCTATGGAATACGTAAAGTTACTACTAATAAAAACATAGAAAGAAAAATAAGTGCACCTTAATATAGGCTTAAAAAAATATGTTGTTAGTTATTCTTATCTGCTTTATAGTGTTGGATCAAAAACAAAACCCAATTTCGGCGATGACAAATGATTTTTCCACAAAATTTGAATGTATTTCAGGAATACTTCTCTATATAAAAGAAATTAATTTTTTACCTGATTTTATATAACAGTTGATGATCCCTGGCATTCACATTAATTTTTCATATATTACAGTGCTTTGGGAGGAGTCAATATCATTTAAATTATATTTTTTTGGCCAAGAAAAGATAAAGTTCAAATATTGTTACATTTTCCCAAATTATTTAAAAATTCATTTTCTGTCCTCCATGTTCAAGTAAAACTCATGAATACATCCTGGAGAATGTCTCCGAAAAATATAATTAGAAGTAATATGTTTTGTACAAACAAGTACAGTTTAGTCATATTTGAAAAAATATTTTCACCATAGACAAAGTCTAAAAGAAAATATCATATTTATTTAATCAAATGTGTTCTAATATTAAATGAAAGTATACTGAATGTTGGACTTCTAAATTCTATTTACTATGTTCAAAAGGTTGCTAAGGCCTTGCAGGTGCCAATGGAACCAATACTAAGCATAGAAACGGTAACATTATTTTCAGATACTAAATTTAAAGTATTATCAACTTTATAATGAGAGCAAATGAATTTGCATTGTTAATTATTTACTATTGATAAAAAACAAGAAATGAGATTTGTTTTGTACATATAAAAACAACTTGGTAATTATCAATTTATATGTGATTTAACTGTATGTTAGGGCTCAAAGCAAGGTTGGAGGTGCCACTCTACTGCATATAAATTTTAGTGCATTCAGGAAATAAAATCTGTCTTCAGAGCTAAAAATAAGTCACTATCAAGACCTATATATCACAACTTTAAAAACAAAATTCAAACAGCTTAACAGTACACAATAACATAATATCTGAAGAAAAACATTCCTCACACAGTGTAAAGATAATGTTGAGAATCGACGTTGTAGGAACCAGCTCTACAGAATAAGAAAGTTATAGTCTTCCTGCCTAAAAATTAATATTTATTTAATGGAGAAAGTTACATCTTTCTGAACCTGAAGTATAATTTTAAAGCAAATAATAAACAGAAAGGATTAAAAATATTTAAAATCCAATGAAATGAGTTGAATAATTAAATACTAGTTAGAAAAGTCACAAATTAAAAACAAACACATACACTCAAACAATTACACCCTAAACTGAAAAATTGAGATCCTCCATTTTATACCCATACACTAAGACTTATAATCTAAAAATAAAAAAAGGAGAAAAGAGAATGCATATTTTTCTCTATAGAAGTTATTAAGAGGGTTTTCATTATCCACATCCCTTTTTTGAAACTTTGTAGCTTTTTTCAGTGATTATGGAAGCAATATTGGGCCGGAGATTTTCTAAGCATATTTTAAGGAAGAGGCCCAATATCCAAGTGTGGTAGATATTCAACGTTTATTCATCTAAAATTTGAGATGGCTTAAGAGAAGCATAAAGCTAATGGTTATTTATAAAGAAATGGAGTGGAGAATCTCGAATAAAAACATATCTGGAATAATATAAACTTCATCAAACATGAAGCAAACAAACTACAAATTTAAAACTACTCTCAAAAGACTTTTAAAGAAAACATCATCTCAATTCATAGAACAAGCTCGTGGGCTGATGAGGATTATTATCTTCTTTTATATTCTCAAAAAAGACTGTGATTAGAATATTAAATAAGAAATACAGTTACATTTGATCAGCTCGTCATGGAATAAATTAAATAAGCACAAGATGGATAGGGGAATTATTTTTTGGTAGCTTTAGCCTCCAATCCCTGACAGAGATATACATAAAGATTTTGAACATATTTTGTGTCTTTAAATTTTGGGGCTCATTTTAACCATTTAAGTTAAAATAAGCATGAGAAACCTTAGTCCTTGGATCGATCCCAACCATGCCAATAGGAATTTATTCAGTTTACTAAATAAAATTCTTTGTCCCACCCTTGCAGGAAAAGGATGGTAACCAATAGATAATCCATCTAGGGTAGCCACAGTTTCATAAAGTGGGAATAAATAAATAACAATGGCAATGATTTGATTTTAATGTCCAAACAAAGTTAAACAACCAATCAATTTTGTTGATTTTGAGCAATAGTTTGTTGATCACAAAAAAAGGTGCTGTGAGCTCATGCTTGGAATGTACTAGTGATTATAATTTGATTAGTTTCCCGATTAATTCTTGTACAAAGTAAAGGAAGTAGTAGGGACAATATCAGGTTTTAAAATTTCTGCAGGAAATATATATTATGATCCACCCCTGAATGCAATTAGTCATTAGCATCATTAGTTTTGGCATGGCATCTGCATTTATCAATCACATATATATATATTAGCAGAACTCAAAATCAGCTAACCTTAAAATAAGTAAAATTGATATTAGGGATTGCTTTAAAGTCTTGGCTAAAATTAAAAATTGCTACTTTCTCTGTACATATAACAGATTTAAAAAAATTGAAATAAACAAACATTTTTTTGGTTTATCATGAGATGGTCTACAAATTAGCTTTTATGACATTTTTTTCTACTCCTAAACATTGTATGGAGATATCATATATCACTTTAAAATGAAATAATTTTAAAAGAAATGCAACCAAACATATTGTTTATTTAATTAAAAACACCTGCAATGAAGTTATGGCATGCCCACATCAGATGCTTTTTATTTTACTAATTATTTGATGAGTACTGTCAGTAGTGCGTTTCCTAAAAAATCGGAGATGGTTTTTCATCACCAGCAATAATGAAACCTGGAAAAAGGAATTTATTTAACGACAAACTAAATAAATAAAATCCTTAGCCCTACCCTAGCTAGAAAATGGTGGTAGCCTATAGGTAACCCGTCCCAATTAGCCTTAATAGAGCAAAGTAGACATTAATAAATAGCAAATACAAATTAGCTTTTATGATATTTTTTCTACTCCTAAACATTGTATGGAGATATCATATATTATTTTCAAATGAAATAATTTTAAAATAAGTGCCACCAACCAAACATATTGTTTATTTAATTTAAAACACCTGCAAGGAAGTTATGTCATGCCCACATCATATGCTTTTTATTTGAGTAAAATAGTTCTTGTACCTGCCTGGAATTGAACATGGGTACTATGGATGCATGTTATGTACATCTAGTTTTCTACAATGAATAGTCCAGTACTGTATATTTGTGGTTCATACCTAGTCCCGTGCTGTATATCTCGATTCCTCAAATGAATAGCCCAGTACTGTATAGTTGTGGGTGATGTCTAGCTCCATACTGTATATCTAGCTTTCTGCAATATCTACTCCAGTACTGTATAGTTATTGGTGATGTCTTGCTCCATACTGTATATCTAGCTTTCTGCAATTTGTACTACAGTACTGTATAGTTGTGGGTGATGTCTAGCTCCAAACTGTATATCTAGCTTTCTGCAGTATCTACTCCAGTACTGTATAGTTGTGGGAGATGATTAGTCCAGTGCTGTATATCTGGTTTTCTCCAATATATAGCCCAGTGTTCTATTGTTATAGCTGATATCTAGCCCATACAATATATATAGTTTTCTGCAATGCATTGTTGAGTACTGTATAGTTGTGGGTGTTGTCTTGTTCCATGCTGTATATCTAGTTTTCTGTAATATGCACCCCACTTCTGTATAGTTGTGGATGATATATATATATATATATATATATATATATATATATATATATATATATATATATATAGACACACACACACACACAGGGTCTTTCAAAAAGAATGAACCGATTTCATTTAGCTATTTCTTATTTACAGACAGTAATACAAGAAGACATCATACAAGCGATGCTGGAAATGGAACATGATGATGATGATGACACCATAAAACTTGAACACATGGTTAAATACATGTGTCTTTATTGCAATCTTGTATTACTGCCTGTTAATAAGATATAGCTTAATGAAACTGGTTCATTCTTTTTGAAAGACTATGTGTGTGTGTGTGTGTGTGTGTGTGTGTGTGTGTGTGTGTATACATCATCCACAACTATACAGTAGTGGGGTACACATTATAGAAAACTAGATATACAGCATGGAGCTAGACATCACCCACAACTATACAGTACTCGACAACACATTGCAGAAAACGATTTTTTTATAGAAGAGAAGAATTTATCTACTGTCGTAATCAAACATTCAGCGAGAATTATTTGTTATCATTTATATAAATAAAGCCCACATAAAGCTGCCCTCCGTTCCACATGGCCCATCAAAATTTAATTGGAAATGCTTGTTTTAAAAATAATAATAATAATAAAAGAGATCTTTTTTTTAATATTACCTAGTTAGGCAGATTAAGACACTGTCTCTGATGGGAACCCCCTAGAAGGAGGGTAGCTTGTTTTGTTTGTTTATATGTATAAATATACAAATCAAACATGCACGTGCACACACTCTCTCTCACACAAACACACACGTCCCATGTAGTATATCTAGTTTCCTCCATTGTATAGTCCAGTACTGTATAGTTGTGGGCGATGTACAGTCCCATACTATATATATCGAGTTTTCACGAATATAAATCCGAGTGTTGTATTGCTGTGAGAGATATCCAGTCCAAAGCTGTGAATCTAGTTTTGGGGAATATCCAAGTGTTGCACATCTAGTTTTGGGGGACATCTATTTCAACACCGTATATTTAGTTTTGGGGATATCTATTCCAGCACGGTATATTTATTTTTTTGCCAATATATAGTCCAGTACTGTCATCGAAAATTTGTATAGGGTCAAAATTATTTCAAATTTGTTGCTATGTAAATTGTTTTATATACATGTTTTCTCTATCTTAATATTAACAGAGATCTTGGCATTTTTTAGATTTTTGCCTTCAGTAAACCCCCGCTTTTAGTCATCGCACTTTAAAAATAAGGGAATATATCATTAAACGTCTTATTCCAAGAATAAATACAAAATATTATTTTCATATACACAGATACAGAGATACATACAAATAGTTGGTGTGATGACATCATCTTAAGATTTCATTGACCGCCCACTCTCTCTACTCATCAGTTTTTTTTTTCTTTTCTTTTTGAAATAGAGAATACATCCCGAGTTGAGCTTAGTACTGTGTTATTCCAACATGTGGAAAATGTGCTTAGTTTACCAAGCCCCTGCTGTGAGGAACATATTGATATTTAACCATTCTATGTGAAAGAAAAAGATTGCTCTCATTAATAATTGAATTGGGCCAAGTGAGATTGGTGTTTTAGAGCAGCAAAAAATTAAGAATACGAAATATCACTGTCAAACATTGGATTAAAAAAATTATATACCATTCCACATATAATGTTCTACAATTGTTGTACTATGCATATTTTCTTTTACTGGAATGTTAACCAAGATATTCAATTTTTTTTTCTTTTTTAGCAGATTACAAGGGAAATGAATAATTGAGGTTTAACTCATGATGCGATTTATGAAAAATATCTTTAAATGTCCATCAATCCTACCTAAGAGTTGACGTAAATGATAACCTGCGTTCGTGCATACGTGTGTGTGTGTGTGTGTGTGTGTGTGTGTGTGTGTGTGTGTGTGTGTGTGTGTGTATGTTTGTGCGCGTATGTTTGTGTAACCAGAGGAAATGGGGAGGTTTACAGTACCTTTAATATTAAGACAGTTATTTGTATGTGTTAGCAGATTTCCCTTAATGATATCAGCTATTGAGGTTGAATTCATGGAGCAATTCTCGAAAAAGTTCTTCAAATGACCGTCGATCCTACCCAGGAGATTGCGAAAACGGCGTCCGTTCAAAACTATGTGTATATATATATATATATATATATATATATATATATATATATATATATATATATATATATACTAGCTAAGGTACCCGGCTTCGCTCGGGAATTCATTTGAGGTTTAATGATGATGGTATTTTTTTTGACAAGCCTTTACTTTCCACAATATTTTAACATTTCCCGATGTATACCCGTCGTTGCTGTGGATTTGTTAATAATAAAATTATTTGTTATGTAAGGCTTCACTGTCCACAATATTTTTATATTTCCCGTCTCTTGGGCATGTAGTTTTTTTTTTTATTTATAATACATAATCATAGAAAGTACTCTGTCCGCCAAAATATGTTTGAACTAAACTTCCTTTCCCTTGATACTGTAGAAAGACCAACAGTGACTGAAAACCGAACAGAAAATGTAATATCGTGAATTTTTATTTCAGGCTTCTCTTATAACCCCCCCCCCCCGTTTGAAAAAAATAAATATAGCTTATAATCGTTTAAGATTTGGTATAAGACAAAAGTGAATATAACAAAAGAAACTCTAAATAACGAAATAAAAAACTTTTGTCATGTACATATTTGTTGAAAAACCAATTGAAAACGCAGTATCACTATTTTTAATTTCAGGTCTCCCTTACAACCCCCGCTCCTGTTCCTCCCTAGAAATGTTGGTACCACTTATTATCATGGAGGAGTTAGTGCTAACTCGCATACCGAGCTTTGTTAAGTTCGGTTCAATTGTTAGATAACAATAAAACTTGTCATCTACCGCTATGTTTTTATAGTGTATATCTCCTTTATACATTGTTATACAGCAAAAGTGAATATAACAAAAGTTACTTTAAATAACAACACAAACAACTTTTGTATATATGTATTGATATATATATATATATCAAGCGGTAACAGACAAGTATATATACAGGGTGTCCCCAAACCAAACGGCCAAACTTTAGGGATCGATAGAGGATCGAAAAACTAAAACAAAAAGTCCTCTGGCATATGCCACATAACAAAGACCGACCCACACGTTTACAGAAAACTCATGCTGGTAGTGAAATTCTCTAACAGCGCGGGGATTTTCATGTGCCCAAAGGTGGTAGTTTCTTTGATTGAATATGCCCGCACGTGTAAAAGTCGCTTCGTCCGTCCAGATTACTTTCGAATTTAAGTTTACATCGTTTTGCAATTGTTCTTTGTGCCAATTACAAAAATTTAATCGGCGGGGATAATCAGCGGGTATTTAATTTTGTACCTTTTGTACATGGTAAGCATGTCTGCGGTCAGCCCTTAATGTGCGCCAAATGGTTGTCTTTGGTATGCTTAGAACTGAAGCAGCTCTCCGGACGCTAGTGCTAGGGTTGGTATTGAAGTGCCTCAGTATCCTCTCCCTCTGCCTCAGGTCGGCTTCCATCGGACCCTGCATACGGTTTCCACGACGATTACATGAGAAGGACCCAGTCTCTCGAAGCCTTCTGAAAGTGCTGGTAAAAACACCTCTGTGTGGGGTTTCTCGGTCAGGAAACCGTCTGCGATATTCCCGAACTGCCTGACGTGCATTGCCATCGCAGAATCCGTAGACGTAGACTAAGTCCGCGTTTTCAGCGTTGGTAAATCTAGTCATATTTGTTGACTTCACTGAACAATACTAGCAACACCACTAATGTGAGAATGCGAGGCTGGATTCCCCCCAAAAAGGATTAAAATGATAGTAAACATTTTAATCCTTTCTTTTTAAGTTTAAACACTCAACCTAGACGTTTTATTGATAAGGAAAGCGTGAGAATATTCATGTTTTCTAAATTTGCTCCTCGTAAATTAAAAAATTAAGCTTACTCAAAAAGCCAATAGTTTTTTTGTAATTTAAATACGTTATTAAAAAAAAATACACTTTTTGCACAACTATTTTCAGTTTTTTGTGATTTTCTCAAAAACGAAGCGAAAACGAGGCATATGCCAGAGGACTTTTTTTCTTAGTTTTTCGATCCTCTATCGATCCCTGAAGTTTGGCCGTTTGGTTTGGGGACACCCTGTATATATATAATTGTAACCTCTATCTGTACATTGTTTTTTTTGTTTAATTTTCAAAATTTCACGATAACTTTTCGTTTCACATGCCATAGACACAATAACTGCATTTTCTTTCTTTCGTGTCTGTTTGTTTGTTATCTTTTCACGCATAAACGGCTGAACCGAATTTTATGAAACTTGGTATGTATGTATATTACTACTAACGTAACATAGACAAAGTTTAGGCTATATTGATATTCTCTGAGACGAACAGGAGTAGGGGTTATAAGGGAGGTCTGACATTAAAAATAGCGATGTTTCGTTTTTTATTGGGTTTTCGGCAAATAAGGTATCGGGAGTCAACAATTTGTCACAAAACACTCAACCGAACTAAATAAAAATCAGTATGTGTATTAGCACTAAATCCTCCATGATAATAAGCGGTACCAACATTTCTAGGGAGGGGGTGGGGGGTTGTAAGGGAGGCCTGAAATTAGAAATAGGGGTATTTCGTTTTCTGTTGGGTTTTCGGCAAATATGAACAGACAAAAGTTTTTATTTTGTTATTTAAAGTAACTTATATTATATTCACTTTTGTCGTATAACATAGTATAACGAGATATACACTAAAAACTAAAGCGGGAGCCAACAATATTATTGGGCACTAACGAGTGAACCGAACTTAACAAAATTCGGTATATGAATTAGCATTAATTCTTCCATGATTATAAGCTATATTACAATTTTTAGGTTCAAACGGGAGTGGGGGTTATAAGGGAGGCCTGAAATTAAAATAGCAATTTATCTTTTCGTGTTGCTTTTTCGACAAATACGCACATAAAAAAGTTGTTTATTTTGTTATTTAGAGTAACTTTTGTTATAGATGGAGCGCACTCTGAATGAATTCCCGAGCGAAGCCTTAGCTAGTATATATATATATATATATATATATATATATATATATATATATATATTAGTCAATTAATGCTCTAGTTGTCACAATGTTTGCTTGATCGTTACAAATATTGGGATTGAAAAGGTGGGAAGTGTTCGAAATTTCCAAATATCTCCTTTATTATGAGTCGGATCGAAAAGTTTTATAGAACAAACCTTGTTAAGTTTTTGATGTTCTGTAATTGTAGCTCTATACATTTTTGTGTAGCTCATATGTTAAGCGAGGAATTTGTGCTTTCATGTTTAGCATTATTAGATTTTTACTTAGAACTATAAAATATTGGGTTGTAACACATGAAGTGTCCGATTTTTTAAACCCTAATCTTTATAAAGGATTAAAACGTTGTGTGTTGTTTCCAAGCAAAATATTTACCATTTATAATAAACATTTGTTAATCCTCTAGTCGCAAGCTATGTTTGTTTTTGTCCCAAGTAGGCTTACATATTTTAGTTTAATATCAATCGGGAACATGGAAACACGCGATTTCCGGATAATTTTCTTTTACAAGTATAAACTTGGTCATTCCGCGGCCCAGTCAGCAAGGAATATTAATCATGCGTTTGGCGAAGGAAGTGCTAATGAAAGAACTATTCGTCGTTGGTTTTCAAAATTTTCTTCAGGAGATACGACTTTAGAAAATCAGCCCCGTGGACGACCTCACTCATCAGTGGAGGACGAAGATCTTAAAAAAGCTGTTGAAGAAGACCCTCATAAAACAGTCAGGGAACTTGCTTCAGAGCTAGGCACAAGTCATATGACGGTCTCCAGGCATTTAAAAACGATTGGAAAGGTGAAAAAGCTCGATTCCTGGGTCCCGCACGTCAGCAGTTAAAACGCCAAGAGACGTGTGTTTCTTTGCTTGCTCGTCAACGCCCGACCACATGTTTCAATACAGACAGTGAACAAATTAAAGGAGTTGGGCTATGAAGTCCTACCACACCCCCCCCCCTATTCCCCTGATCTATCTCCGGGTCTTTTTTACTTAACACATGCCAGTGATTTAACTCATTATTATATCAATAACAGTGAAGATTTTTTGTTAACAATTGTTTATTTAAATATAACCAAGGTTTCTAGTAAACATGAATATAACCATAAATGAAATTAATAACATTTTTCATTGTGGAGGCCAATAGTTTCTCATTGATTCCAATATACATTCAAAAATGTTCCTATTTTCATATCTTCTCCTATATATAAATTCACAAAGATATGAATCAAACAAAGTTCTTCTAGTTCCACATTCGTTTTTGTTTCTTCTTTATATACTAGCCCATAGCGACTCAATTCTTTGAGTGTGTGCACCTGTTTTTGGGTCAACAAAATTTTCACTATGATTGACAGTAAAATGTTTGTACCTCATTCCTGGAATTTTTTTCAAACCATTATATGACCTCCATAAATCTGAGTATATTGTTGTACCCGGTCGTATTGAATTTTTTATGCACTCCGTTAATGTTTCAGCTGTTCTGTCCGGTACAGCATAGAGGAAAACTTCTCTGTTCTCCCTACATACACCTCCAAAAACCCATTGATTTGGGTAGAGTCTTCCCTTTTGGTATTTTCTTTTAGAAAAACAACTTTCATCAAAAAACTTTGTGCGATCTAGTTTTGCTGAAATAAATCTTCATATAATGTCCTTTTTTACACTTTCTCTTTCTGTGAAGTACTCCATACTTCTGTAAATATTGAAAAGCTTTTTCTTCGGAATAGATCGACTTATTAAGTTTTAAAAGATTCATAATAAAAAATAAACACTCCCTAAACTTTTAACCTGAAAGTATACTGAAGATAAATGATCACATGGTAGTAGGCGTATCTAATATCAAATGATATGTTATCGTGATCACCTTTTACTTACAAAATTAACTGGCATGTGTTAAGTAAAAAAGACCCCTATCTCCTACAGACTACCACTTTTTTCGGAGTTTGGACAACTTTTTGCGAGGAAAATTTTTTACAGATGATTTAGACATTAAAAATGCATTTTCTGAATTTCTTTCAACACGTGACACAAACTTTTTCAAAAGTGGGATAGAAAACTTGGTAAGTCGTTGGCAGAAGTGTATTGAAAATGATGGTAAATACTTTGAATGAATAATATTTCAGATTCGATCTCAATTTTTCATTTTTTTCCTGATTCTACAAACGGTCATTTCATATGTTACAACCCAATATTTGGAGAGATGAGATCTACATTGGGCTATAACTGCAGAAGGGAAATCTGTTAGTTAACGCAGCTCCGTCGTGACGGACTTTTTTTTTTTTTGCATCCATGTTTGAAAACGGGGTCAACACCTCCAATAGGTTTTTAATGTTTGTTCCAAAGCTAGCTTTCGTGGCCCTACCTCATCATCAGTGCTCTTCCTATATAAATCGGTGATGCCTACTCGCTCCTTCCTCTGAAAATATATTTAAAACCTATTGGAGGTGTTGTACGTTTTTTAAACCATGGATGTATGTATACATCAACTCAGGCCAGCAAAGAAGCCATGAAATTCAAGAGACTTTTTTAGCAGATTTCCCTCAAGGGAAATCAGCTATTGAGGTCGTACTCATGGCGTGATTTCCGAAATTTGTCTTCAATAATCCATCGATCCTACCTAGGAGATGACGAAAATGAGGTCCGTTCAAAATTATATATATATATATATATATATATATATATATATATATATATCTGTGTGTGTGTGTGTGTGTGTGTGTTACAGCTCTAGCGGTCGAAATTATTGTTTGATCGTTACCAAACTCGATATTAAGTCGTTTCATATAAAAAGAAAGGTCAAGTTCGTTAACGGCTGAAATCAGACCAGGGTAAGGGGGTTTAGAGAAGGAGAATTTTGAAAATATATAATATCACAGTCACTATACGTCGGAAAATTAGATCTACTATAAATATTTTTATATACATTTATTCTCTATCTTTAGTATCAACGGAGATATTTGCATATTTCGGAGTTCTGTAAACCCCCCACTCCTACTCTTGCCATATTAACAATAAGTAATTACATTAAGAAGTACATTATTTTAATTTCAGATTCCAAATAATGTCCTCATTGAGCTTTAACGTTTTGAGATAAATGCAAATACGAGACGCATTTGGGAAGTCTGCTTAGTTAACGCAGCCCCTGCATAACTGACTTTTCTTTTTAGTTATCAAGAAATCCCCCTCTACTTATCTCAAGTTAACAACTGGCTATTATATATCTTGATACCTCTTACTCTAAGCTACAATACCGAATATTGTTTTCAATAGATCTGTTTGTTGTTTCATAAGGTTTTAAGGCGAGCAACTACAAGGTTCTCATCGCCTGGCAATAACAAGTTTTTGGAGTGCCTGAACTTTGTGAGTAAATTGTGTTTACGTAAGTTAAAAATATTGTTATATCCTCATTTATACCGTTACATCCATTTATAATTTAAACTACATCTTAATTTTGATTTACCATCTGGCAATTCTTACATTATTATTATTTATTAACGTCAACGTTTTGTTTCAATTGATAATTAGGACTGGTTATCTACAGATTACCACCCTTTTCTAGCCAGATTGCTACTAAGGATTTTAGCAGATTTCCCTTAAGGGAATAATATATATAAAAATTTGTCTGTTACCGCTCTAGCGGTCGCAATTTTTGTTTAATCGTTACCAAACTCGATATTTAGTCGTTTTATGTAAAAAGAAAGATCAAGTTCGTTAACGGCTGAAATCGGACAAGTGGAAGGGGGGGGGTTTAGAGGGGAGGATTTTCGAAAATTCGAAATATCTCCGTTACTATACATCGGATCGAAAAAGTGTATAAAACTAATCTTATCGCAAATTAAATTTACTATAAATATTGTTATATACATTTATTCGCTATCTTGAATATTAACCGAGATATCTGCATTTTTATTAAATCTGGGCGGCTAACGGACGGGTGACTTTCCCGCCAAAAGCTAGTTCGGCCGTTTCCTTAACTGCTCGACTCTAGTGAAATTTCTCTATTGTAAAACTTCACGTGGGAAATCTGCTTAGTTTACGCAGCCCCTGCGTCACGGACTTTTTTTTTTCATCAATATACAAAGATGAACATACATTAACATATACCTATTTACATTTACTTATATACATCATATTTTATGTCGTATATAGACTTAAATTTCTTTATACAAATTTGTAATTTTCATAAAATTAAATAATTCATCTTGCCCTTTGGGTTCATCACAAATGCTATATTATTGGAAATACTGTATTCTTTTCGAATATTTGTATACGTACTCCATTAATATATGGTAGATAGTTAAATCTGTGTTACACTTCCCACATATTCCCACACTAGATCTATAGTAGATGATATACATGTAAATATGTTGTGTGTGACGTCATATGTGAAGTAATTCAAATAAAGGGGTCCGACAGGTATGACATCATATGAGAAGGTTTAACTTTCTTGCCTGGAAATTTCTTATTTGATCAATACAACATATATAATATTTAACCGTTTACAGAAGAAGTCTGGCGAGGAGGAGGGGAGGAATTTGAAAATTCTTAATGTCTTTGTTATTATGAGTTGGATAAAAAAAATGTTATTCAACTAGTCATGTTGCAAACCCAATTTTCTATAAATGTTGTTATATAATGGTTTTTCGAATCTGCATCACATTGCGAGTTATTTTTAGCAGATTTCTCTTAAGGGAAATCAGTTATTGAGGTCGTACTCATGACGCGATTTTCGAAAAATTTCTTCAAATGTCCATCGATCTTACCCAGGAGATGACGAAAATGAGGTCCGTTCAAAATTATATATACACATATATATATATATATATATATATATATATATATATATATATATATATATATTTTTCTGTTATATGTACCTGTTGTCTGTTATGTGTTATATATGTTACCGCTCTAGCGGTCGCAATTTTTGTATGATCGTTACCAAACTCGATATTTAAACGTTTTATACAAAAAGACAGATGAAGTTCGATAATGGATGAAATCGGACCAGTGGGAGGGGGGGGGGGGGTTTAGAGGGGGGAGATTTTCGAAAATTCGATTTACTATAAATATTGTCATATACATTTATTCTCTATCTTGAATATTAACTGAGATATTTGCATTTTTTAGTTTTCGTCCTTCAGTAAACCCCCACTCCTGCTTATGTCATATCAACAATATGCTGTTATATTATGAAGCACTTTATTTGAAGCCTAAATAACAAATATTGTTTTCATTGAACTTTTACATCATGAGATAAATACAAATACAAGAGGCAAGTGGGAAATCTGCTTAGTTAACGCAGCCCCTGCGTGACGGACTTTTATTTCCTTATATTCTTCCGTCAGTCCTTAGTAAATAGAATGCGAGATGAGATTACCATTGTGGCATTGCATGTAGGTAATCTGCTTAGTTTACGCGTGAAAGGCTTTTTTTAGTATTCAGCCTTCTTTTAAATTCCAAATCTATTCATACGATTTTCAATAAAAATAAATATCTCATGTTCAACTCAAATTTCAAACCCTCTTTATGTAGGCTTCTTATTTAACGGCCAGCTTCTTATTTTTCTTAATAAAACGTCCGTCACTCAGGAACTGCGTAAACAAAATAAATTTCCCACCTACTGCAATGCCACGCCGATGACGTCATCCAACATATTATTCCATTTCAAAATAAAAATCCAGTGAGTATGACTGGGAAAAAGTAAGAATAACCTGTTTAATATTGTATTTACGAAAACATGTGTAGAACAAAAGTACTTTAACGATATTGTGTCTATAATTTTTTTCGATGTGACTCATAATAACGGAAATATTTCAAATTTTGTAATCCCCCCCCAATAACCCCCCCTACTTCATCCGGTTTCAGTCATTAACTAATATGACCTTTAATGTTATATAAAACAGTTAAATATCGCGTATGGTATAGATCGAGCAAGTTTCAAGTTAAGAGCATAAACCCTTAAATGATGTTATCACGAAAAGTATTTGCATGTACCTCACACAGGAAACGTTCAATGAAAATAATATTTGGTATTATTAATTATTATTAATATTTAGTATTAATTTTTAAATTATTTATTAACGTCCACTTTTTGCAACTAAGGCTAATTGGGACTGGTTATCTAAAGGTTACCACCCTTTTCTATCCAGGGTGGTACTAAGGATTTTATATAATGAATTCCGCCACTAAATAAATTCCTTTGAGCAGGGGGGAATCGAACTCGCAACTCCAGATTTACCATGTGAGATTAAAGGCAACGATTTAACTCAAATGGCTAACCTGAGCCCCTGGTATTAATTAAAATTTGTAATAAGATTGGTCTTCCGCTAACGAACTTGGTCTTTAGTTTTACATAAAACGACTATATATAAAATTTGTAATTTTATATATATATATATATATATATATATATATATATATATATATATATATATATATATATATACCCGTATATATATATATATATATATATATATATATATATACATATGGTGTTGTTGTTTTTAGGAGTTTTGGTCAGTGTTGGTGAAAAAATCTTAGTTCATTCCAATATTTCGAGAATATTTTCTCTTCTTCAGGGCAAGACTAAAGATATTTAAAAATTATTGTACATCACTGTAGTTCCTTTGTTTACATTAGGATTACATGTAAACAAAGGAACTACATATCCTCTTAAATATCTTTAGTCTTGCCCTGAAGAAGAGAAAATAAATATTTTCGAAATATTGGAATGAACTTTGATTTTTTCACCAACACTGAACAAAACTCCAAAAAACAACACCATATATATATATATATATATATATATATATATATATATATATGATTTTGAATGATATATTTGATTTTCATTGTCTGCGTAAGATCGATGGATATTTGAGGAAATGTTTGAAAATCCCATCTTGAGTATAACCTCAATAGTTGATTTTCCTCTAATTAAATATATTAAAAATTATTAACTTACGGAACAATTAATTTATTAATTGTCCACAGAAATGACTTTTTTTTTTAAATTACAAAAAGTGAAATGGTCTATATAGCCTTAGATAAAACGCTTTCAAAATACATATTATTAGAGCAATACCAGATCAATCCTATTTAATATGATTTTAGTAATTTTGAAAATAAAAATTGATCCTTAGTGCCGTTCTATCTCTGACTCATCAATTTATCTTCCACTCTGGTAATTTTTATTAATTGGATTTAAGAATAACCAGTATCTCTCAGGCCCTGACAGCATTTCCCACGGAAAATAAATGGAGTGATGCAGGTGACAGGAAGTAGAATGACCAACCGGAAGTCTGTGTATCCTCCTGAAGGACTCCAGAAATTACAGGATATAGCCCAGACGTACTTCACTTTTCAATCGTTTAATAATGTAATCATTTTTAATACAAAGTTTTAACATGTCGAAATCTGAAAAAAAATATGTATTTATAAAATGTCCTAATAATTTTTATTCTAATGATAGATTCTATACAAGATATATATACGCCTATTTATTTATTTTAGCGAATTTCTCTTAATAGAAGCTATTGAGGTTGTACACATGACGGGAATTTTTGAAATTGTTCTTCAAATGTCCTTTGCCTACCCAGGAGATGACAATTTATGTATATAGATAGATATATTTGTCTGTTAACATCGCAGTGGCATAATTTTAGTTGGATCGTTACTAAACTTGACATTTAAATGTTTTATGTAAAAATAAAGGTAATTTCATTAATGGCTGAAATCGGAATGTGGAGGGGGGGTTTAGAGGGGGGAAATTCGAAGATTCAAAATATCTTCATTATTATATGTCGGATTGAAACATTGTATAGAACTTATGTTATTGTGACTTTAATTAACTACAAATGTTGCTATCTACATTTCATCATTATCTTGATTATTAACTGAGATATTTCCATTTTTTTTTTATTTTCTGCCATCAGTAAATAGGAATGGGGGCCTACTCATGTGATATTAACAATAAGCTGTTATGTCACAAATCATTCCATTACATGGTTAATACCGAATATGGTTTTCATTGAACTTTTAATTTGTAAAATACATGTAAATACATTATATAAACGACACCAATTAAGACTTCGTTCTTTTCGTTCGTACAAAATATTCAATATAGAGAAAACCTGTACATAACAACATTTATAGAACAATATATATATATATATATATATATATATATATATATATATATATATATGCACACATGCTGTAGATGTTTGTTGAGGCTTGTGGTCAAAGTTAATGAAAATAAGTTTTCGCCTAGGCCTATAAAATAACCTGGTCAAAAACATCTACACCAGGAATGAGCAACACGCGGCCCGCGGGCTGCTTGTGGCCCTTTCAACATATTTATGCGGCCCGCCAAGCATTTTTAAAATTGACTTTATTTTATCGACTAAATTATTTAACAATTTTTTGTGACGAGTTACTTGTCGGCGATTTGTTCAAGCATTCAATACGAACGCGCCACGTCTGTGCTTGTTTATGTTTACTTCTGTCACACAATCAGTCTGTTAACTAATTTCTTATTGTGTTTCTTGAAATGTGTGAATGCAATATTAATGTCAAAAAGGTAATAATCGAGTTTTTTTATGCAAAATTAATTTTCCCTACAAATCGTTTTAACTTTCAAATTATTAATCCATAATATCATGCCGGAAAAGCAAATGAAAAAAAAAAACAGAAGGTTGCGGATGAGTACAGGCTTTACAAGAAAAGTGGAAATTTGGTTATTTTTCCACTTTCCTCAAAGATAAAGCTGTATTCTTAATATGCTCAGAGACTGTGTCGACATTAAAAGAATATAACATACAAAGCCATTAGGATACAAAACAAGAACAACAATATTAAAACTTAACCGAAGAACTCCAGATAGATAGGATTAATCAAATGGAGAACAACTTAGGAAAAAAACAGATTATTTTTAAAAATCAAGCTAATTTATCAAAAACAGCAGTTAAGGCTAGTTTTATTGTCAATCAAATACTGGCAAAAAAATGAAACCCTTTGTGGATTGACAGATCATAAGAGAATGTCTGACTGATGTTGCAGAAATAGCATTTCCTGAAAAATGAATATTATTTCAAGCATTAGTTTATCAAGATTCGCCATTGCAAGGAGTCCGAGAACAAGGCTTCGTGAACGCATTGCAAAATTCGAATACTGTTTTATGGCACTTGATGAGATCTGCGATATTAGCGATACAGCACAACTGGCTATATTGTTAAGTGGTATTGACACCAAATTTAATATTACCGAAGAATTTCGACCTCACCTCCTTTCCCCAGAAGGAAAATCTGCTACGACGTAAAATTTATATGTACGATTTTTTTTTGTATCCTTCCTTCCAACTCCCCGGCCCTTAGGTGTATTTCCAAATCGCTCATGCATATATTTGAAATATTGAGAATTTAAGTGGTTTGTGACTGATTGTAGATGTAAGTACGAATTGAATTAATCCGCCTTTGTATGCAGGACGTGAAGGTATTCAACCTGTACTTAAAAATCATTTAATTTTCAAAACCACTATGAATCTTTTGGGTTCCAAGTGCACCGCGTGTTCTTGAAACCTCGCATAATGTAGTATACACGATAGTTTGTTAGCCTTTGACGTGATGTATTACTTCAGAGTAGATATTTTTATTATACTCAATTTACAGAGATGGTATAATGTAAGAAATGACATACTTCTTTGAAAATAAAAAAAATTGTCACGTAGGGATTGTGTAAACTAAGTAGATTTCCAGCGCACTGGATGGCACGCTGGTTTTCACAATATGTTCACAATTGTGAGGAAATGTGTAACACATTTCACAATAGTATCTCCATTTCTAAGTAAAAAAGTCCGTCACGCAGGGGCTGCGTAAACTAAGCAGATTTCCCTGAAGTTTAGTAATAGATAAATCTACATATTAGTAACAACACCATCATGAATAAATACAAACGGAAATAAGAAATCTTTCATCCATTTAAATAACCTGCCAACAGGAAGCATTAGAAATGTAAACAAACGGGTCTACCCGCCTCACACCAGAAAAAATTTTTTCTGAAATATATTAGAATATAACATATTAATTTTATTGAGAACTATTTGCTATATCTAGAACTGTAATTAATAATGAGTCAGAATAATTGTTATCTCAATCAATCAAATTTAAGTAGACCAAAACTTAGACGGCCCCCCCCCCCCCCCACCCCCCCCCCCCCCCACCCCCCCCCCCCCCCACCCCCCCCCCCCCCCACCCCCCCCCCCCCCCACCCCCCCCCCCCCCCACCCCCCCCCCCCCCCACCCCCCCCCCCCCCCACCCCCCCCCCCCCCCACCCCCCCCCCCCCCCACCCCCCCCCCCCCCCACCCCCCCCCCCCCCCACCCCCCCCCCCCCCCACCCCCCCCCCCCCCCACCCCCCCCCCCCCCCACCCCCCCCCCCCCCCACCCCCCCCCCCCCCCACCCCCCCCCCCCCCCACCCCCCCCCCCCCCCACCCCCCCCCCCCCCCACCCCCCCCCCCCCCCACCCCCCCCCCCCCCCACCCCCCCCCCCCCCCACCCCCCCCCCCCCCCACCCCCCCCCCCCCCCACCCCCCCCCCCCCCCACCCCCCCCCCCCCCCACCCCCCCCCCCCCCCACCCCCCCCCCCCCCCACCCCCCCCCCCCCCCACCCCCCCCCCCCCCCACCCAATTTTGTTTCTTTCGTGTGCGTTTGTTTGTTTGTTTATTTGTTTGTTTGTTTGTTTGTTACCTTTTCACGCTGAAACGGCTGAACCGAATTTTATGAAACTTGGTATGTATATTACTACTAACCTAACTTAGACTTTAGGCTATACTAATATTCTCTAAGACGAACAGGAGTGGGGGTTATAAGGGAGGCCTGAAATTAAAAATAGCGATATTTCGTTTCCTATTGTTTTTTCGGCAAATATGCACATAACAAAAGTTATTTATTTTATTATTTAGAGTAACTTTTGTTATGTACACTTTCGTCGTATACCTAAATATAAATGAGTTATACGCTAAAAAGTATAGCGGGAGTCATCAATTTTATTTGGCACCAAAGAATCAACCAAACTAAATAAAACTCGGTACGTGTATTAGGACTAAGGCCTTTATTATAACAAGCCATACCAACATTTCTAGGGACGGGCAGGAGTGGGGGTTGTAAGGGAGGCCAGAAAATAAATATAGCGGTATTTCGTTTCCTATTGTTTTTTTGGCAAATATAAACATCACAAAAGTTGTTTATTTTGTTATTTAGAGTAACTTTTGTTATATACACTTTTTTCGTATACCGAATTATAAACGAGATATACGCTAAAACCTATAGCGGAAGTGAACAATTTTATTTATGACAAAAGACCCAACCGAAATAAATAAAACTCAGTATATGCATTAGGACTAACGCTTTCACTATAACAAGCCATACCAACATTTCTAGGCACGGGCAGGAGTGGGGGTTATAAGGGAAGCCAGAAATTAAAAATAGTTGTATTTCGTTTTCTATTCTTTTTTCGGCAAATATGAACATAACAAAAGTTGTATATTTTTTTATTTAGAGTAGCTTTTTCTATATTCACTTATGTCGTTTAACAATGTATAAAGGAGATGTACACTAAAAACTAAAGCGGGAATAACTGAAATCTATGCATAATGCACAAGAGACGGGAAATATGACAATTTGGAGTACAGTGAAGACTTACATACTAAATTAATTTTATTATTAACAAATGCCAACAACGGGTGTTAACCCTAAACACTGGGACGGGTAAATGTCAAAATATTTGCCAATTAAAGCCTTACCAAAAAAATACCATCACCATTCAGCCTCAAATCAATTCCCAGGCGAAGCCGGGTATCTGAGCTAGTATATACATATATATATTCCTTTGCCCAGGGGGAACCGAACTCGCCACTCTGGCCCTTTTCTAGCCAGAGTGGGACTAAGGATATTATTTAATGAATTCCGTCACTAAATAAATTCCTTTGCCCAGGTGGGAATCGAACTCGCCACTCTAGGTTTACCATGTGGGATTACGGTCAACGCTTTAACTCATATGGCTAACCTGAGCCCCCTATATTTAAGTCTTGAACGGATCTCATTTTCGTCATTTCCTGAATAGGATCGATGAACATTTAAGACATTTTTCAAAAATCGCGTCACGAGTACCACCTCAATAACTGATTTCCCTTGAGGGAAGTCTGCTAAAAAGATATACCTAATGCCAGTGACGGACAAACAGACAGTATCAAACTAAAAGTCTTAAAGGAAATCTGCTATTGAGGTTGTACGCATGACGCGATTTTCGAAAAATGTCTTGAAATGTCCATCGACCCTACAAAGTATTTGTCTGTTAACGCTCTAGCGGTCGCAAATCTTGTTTAATCGTTACCAAACTCCATATTTAAACGGTTTATATAAAAATAAAGCCTAATTTCGTTAACGGCTGAAATCGGACCAGAGGAAGGGGAGGGGGTATTTTGAAAATTCAAAATATCTTCATTATTATACGTCCGATTGCAAACGTGTTTAGAACCAATGTAATATCAAATTTAATTTCCTATTCATGCGATTATATACATATGTCGTTTATCATGAATACTAACCGAGATATTTGGAGTTGTTAGTTTTAGCAGATTTCCCTTAAGGGAAATCAGCTATTGAGGTTGTACTCATGACGGAATTTTCGAATTATTTCTTCAAATGTCCATCGATCCTACCTAGGAGATGACGAAAATGAGGTCCGTTCAAAACTGTATATATATATATATATATATATATACGAGCCTCAGATACCCGGCTTCGCCAGGGAATAGATTTGAGGCTGAATGGTGATAGTATTTTTTTGGCACAAGGTTTTTACTTTGGCACAATATTTTGAACATTTACCCGTCCTAGTGTTTAGGGTTAATACACGTTGTTGGCATTTGTTAATAATAAAATTAATTTTTTATGTATGTCTTCCACTTTCCTCCAAATTGTTGACTCCCGCTATAATTTTTTTTGTTAGCGTATAACGCCTTTATACTTCGGTATACGAAAATAGTTGAATATAAAAAAGTTTCTATAAATAACAAAATAAATAACTTTTGTTTATGTGCATATTTGCCGAAAATGCAAATAGGATCGAAAAAAAAATTTTTTTAAAAAAAAATAACACCAAACTATTAATTATTTCAGGCCTTCCTTATAACCCCCACTCCTGCCCGGTTCCTAGAAATGTTAGTATGGCTTATTATAAGGAAGGCGTTAGCTGCTAATTCACATACCGAGTTTGGTTTAGTTTTTTTCGGTTTGGAGTCTTTTGTGCCAAATAAAATAGTGGAACTCCCGCGTATAGTTTTTAGCGTATCACTCATTTATACTTCCGTATATGGCAAAAGTGTATATGACAAATGTTACTGTTAAAAACGAAATAAACAACTTTTGTTATGGGCAAATTTGCCTGAATAAGCAAATAGGAAAAGAAATATTGCTTATTTTTTATTTCAGGCCTCTCATGTATAACCCCCACTCCTGCCCGGTCACTAGTATTGTTAGTATAGCTTATTATAAGGAAGGCGATAGTACTAATACAAATACCAAGTGTCTTTTTATTTTAGTTCTCGGTTGAGTCTTTTGTGCCAAATAAATTTGTTGTACTCCCGTTATAATTTTTAGCGTATAACGTCTTTATACTTCGGTATAACACGATAGTGTATATAACCTACCGTTTATCTAAATAAACAAAATAAAACAACTTTTGTTATGTGCACTTTTGCCGGGAACCCCAATAGGAAAACGGAAACATTACTATTTTTAATTTCAGGCCTCCCTTATAACCCCCACTCCTGGCCCGTCCCTAGAAATGTTTGTATGGCATATTATAATGAAGGCGTTGGTAATAATTCACATACCGAGTTTGGTTTAGTTCCGGTTGAGTCTTTTGTGCCAAAATAAAAATTGTGGACTCCCGCTATAGTTTTTTAGCGTGTATAAACTCATTTATACTTCCGTATATGACAAAAAGTGTATATAACATAAGTTACTGTAAATGACAAAATAAACACCTTTTGTTAAGGGCAAATTTGCTGAATAAGCTATAGGAAATGAAATATCGCTATTTTTAATTTCAGTGCCTCCCTTAACAACCCCCAATCCTGCCCGTCCCTCTGAAAAGTTAGTATGGCTTATTATAAGGAAGGCGTTAGTAATCATTCACATACTCCGAGATTTACTTAGTTCGGTTGAGTCTTTTGTGCCTAATAAATTGGTTGACTACCGCTATAGTTTTTAGGCGTATAAACTCTATTTATACTTTCAGTATACGGCAAATGTGCATATAACAAATGTTACTCTAAATTACAAAATATAAACAACTTTTGTTATGTTCATATTTGCTGAAAAAGCAATATGAAGCGAAATATCGCTTTTTTTAATTTCAGGCCTCCCTTATACACCCCCACTCCTAGTTGTCTTAGAGAATTTTAATATAGCCTAAAGTCTAAGTTGGGCTAGTAGTAATATACATACCAAGTTTCACAAAATTCGGTTCTGCCGTTTATGCGTGACAAGGTAACAAACAAACAATCAAATAACCAAATAAACAAACAAACAAACAAACAAACAAACAGACACCAAAGAAACAAAATGCACGTTATGGTGTCTATGACATGTGAAACGAAAATTTATCGTGAAATTTCGCGAAAAAAACAAATTCAATGTTACAGAAAGAGGTTACATTTTTATAATATATATAGATATATATATATATATATATATATATATATATATATATATATATATATATATATATATATATATATATACATATACATAAAATTGTAACCTCTGTCTGTACATTGATTTTTTTCGCGATATTTCACGATAACTTTTCGTTTCACATGTCTACAGACACCATAACTGCATTTTTGTTTCTTTGGTGTCTTTTGTTTGTTTATTTGTTTGTTTGTTTGTTTGTTTTGTTAATTTTCACGCATACAACGGATGGACCGAATTTCATGAAAAACTTTGGTATGTATATTACTACTAACCCAACTTAGACTTTAGGCTATTTTTAATATCTCTTGAGATATGACAGCAGTCGGGGAGTTATAAGGGAAGCCAGAAATTAAAAAATGGGATATTTCGTTTTCTATTGGTTTTTTGGCAAATATGAACTTAACAAAAGTTGTTTTTTTTTGTTATTTTAGAGTAACTTTTGATATTTACACTTTTTTGTCTTATACCGATATCATAACGAGATATTCGCTAAAACCCGTAGCGGAAGTGAACAATTTTATTAGGGACAAATGATCCCAACCGAAAATAAATAAAAATCGGTATATGTATTCAGTCACTAACGCTTTCATTATAAACAAGCCATACTAACATTTCTAGGGACGGGCAGGAGGGAGGGTTATAAGGAATGCCAGAAATTAAAAATAGCGATATTTCGTTTCCTATTGCTTTTTCAGCAAATATGCACATAACAAAATTTGTTTATTTTTTTTATTTAGAGTAACGTTTGTTATATGCACTTTTGCCGTATACCTAAGTATAAATGAATTATACGTTAAAACTTTAGCGGGCACTAACGGCTGAACCGAACTTAACAAAGCTAGGTATGTCAATTAGCATTAATTCTTCCATGCTTATAAGTTATATTAAAATTTTTAGGTTCGAACGGGAGGGGGGTTATAAGGGAGGCCTGAAATAAAAATTCACCATATTTACATGTATAAGAGACGGGAAATATAAAAATATCGAAGACAGTGAAGCCTTATCGAACAAATATTCTATTATTAGCAAATCCACGGCAACGACGGGTATCAATCCTAAACACTGGGACGGGTAAATGTCAAAATATTGTGCAATGTAAAGCCTGCTAAAAAATACCATCACCATTCAGCCTCAAATGAATTCCCGGGCGAAGCCGGGTATCTGAGCTAGTATATCTATATATCTATCTATATATATATAAAATTGTAACCTCTGTCTGTACATTGATTTTTTTCGCGAAATTTCACGATAACTTTTCGTTTCACATGTCATAGACACCATAACTACATTTTGTTTCTTTCGTGTCTGTTTGTTTGTTTGTTTGTTTGTTACCTTTTCACGCATAAACGGCTGAACCGAATTTTATGAAACTTGGTATGTATATTACTACTAGCCCAACTTAGACTTTAGGCTATATTAATATTCTCTAAGACGAACAGGAGTGGGGGTTATAAGGGAGGCCTGAAATTAAAAATAGCGATATTTCGTTTCCTATTGCTTTTTCAGCAAATATGAACATAACAAAAGTTGTTTATTTTGTAATTTAGAGTAACTTTTGTTATATACACTTTTGCCGTATACGGAAGTATAAATGAGTTATACGCTAAAAACTATAGCGGGAGTCCACAATTTTATTTGGCACAAAAGACTCAACCGAACTAAACCAAACTCGCTATGTGAATTAATACTAACGATTTCCTTATAATAAGCCATACTAACATTTCTAGGGACGGGCAGGAGTGGGGGTTATAAGGGAGGCCTGAAATTAAAAATAGCGATATTTCGTTTCCTATTGCTTTTTCAGCAAATATGCACATAACAAAAGTTGTTAATTTTGTAATTTAGAGTAACTTTTGCCATATTCATTTTTGTCTTTTAACAAAGTATAAACGAGATATACACTATAAACTAAAGCGGGAGTCAACTATTTCATTGGGCGCTAACGATTAAACCGAACTTAACAAAACTCGGTATGTCAATTAGCATTAATTCTTCCATGATTATAAGCTATATTAAAATTGTTAGGGTCGACCGGGAGGGGAGGTCTAAGGGAGGCCTGAAATAAAAATTCACCATATATACATGTATAAGAGACGGGAAAGTATAAAAATATCGAAGACTGTGAAGCCTTATCGAAGAAATAATTTTATTATTAGCAAATCCAGACAGACAGGTATCAATCCTAAACACTGGGACGGGTAAATGTCAAAATATTGTGCAATGTAAAGCCTGCTAAAAAATATCATCACCATTCAGCCTCAAATCAATTCCCGGGCGAAGCCGGGTATCTGAGCTAGTATATATATATAATATATATATATATAAAATTGTAACCTCTGTCTGTACATTGATTTTTTCGCGAAATTTCACGATAATTTTTCGTTTCACATGTCATAGACACCATAACTACATTTTGTTTATTTCGTGTATGTTTGTTTGTTTGTTTTTTTGTTACCTTTTCACGCATAAACGGCTGAACCGAATTTTATGAAACTTGGTATGTATATAATACTAGCCCAACTTAGACTTTAGGCTATATTAATATTCTCTAAGACGAAAAGGAGTGGGGGTTATAAGGGAAGCCTGAAATTAAAAATAGCGATATTTCGTTTCCTAATGTGTTTACAGCAAATATGAACATAACAAAAGTTGTTTATTTTGTAATTTAGAGTAACTTTTGTTATATACCTTTTGCCGTATACGGAAGTATAAATGAGTTATCCGCTAAAATCTATAGCGGTAGTCAACAATTTATTAGGCACAAAAGATTCAACCGAACAAAACCAAACTCTTTATGTGAATTAGCATTAATTCTTCCATGATTATAAGTTATATTAAAATTTTTAGGTTCGAACGGGAGGGGGGTTAAAAGGGAGACCTGAAATAAAAATTCACCATATTTACATGTATAAGAGACGGGAAATATAAAAATATCGAAGACTGTGAAGCCTTATCGAAGAAATAATTTTATTATTAGCAATCCAGGGCAAAGACGGGTATCAATCCTAAACACTGGGACGGGTAAATGTCAAAATATTGTGCAATGTAAAGCCTGCTAAAAAATACCATCACCATTCAGCCTCAAATGAATTCCCGGGCGAAGCCGGGTATCTGCTAGATTCTATATATAGATATATATATATAATATATATATATATATATATATAAAATTGTAACCTCTGTCTGTACATTGATTTTTTCGCGAAATTTCACGATAATTTTTCGTTTCACATGTCATAGACACCATAACTACATTTGTTTCTTTCTGTCTGTTGTTTGTTTGTTTGTTTGTTTGTTACCTTTTCACGCATAAACGGCTGAACCGAATTTTATGAAACTTGGTATGTATATAATACTAGCCCAACTTAGACTTTAGGCTATATTAATATTCTCTAAGACGAAAAGGAGTGGGGGTTATAAGGTAGGCCTGAAATTAAAAATAGAGATATTACGTTTCCTATTGAATTTTCCGCAAATAAGCACATAACAAAAGTTGTTTATTTTGTTATTTAGAGTAACTTTTGTTATATACACTTTTGCGTATACGAAGTATAAAGCGTTATACGCTAAAAATGATAGCGGAGTCACAATTTTATTTAGCACAAAAGACTCAACCGAACTAAACCAAACTCGGTAAATTAATAACTTACGTTTCCTTATAATAAGCCATACTAACATTTCTAGGGACGGGCAGGAGTGGGGTTATAAAGGAGGCCTGAAATTAAAAATAGCGATATTTCGTTTCCTATTGGTTTTAGGAAATATGCACATAACAAAAGTTGTTCATTTTGTTATTTAGAGTAACTTTTGCATATCATTTTTGTCCTTTTATTATACCAAAAGTATAATAACAATTATATTCACAACTCAAAACTAAAATCGGGGAATAGCCTAACTCTATTTTCATTTGGGCGCTAGACGATTAAGACCGAAATTAAAAAATCGTTCTATTGTCAAATTACACATAACTCAGTGTTTATTAGTATATTAAAATTTGTAGGTTCGAACAGGACACTGGGGAATTAATTAATGGATGTGAAATTTAAAAATTCAATCTATGCATAATGCAGAACGGGAAATAATGAAAATATCGAGAGACTGTGAAAGTCTTACAGAAAAAATAATCCTATTATTAGCAAATCCACAGGTATCAATCCTAAACACTGGGACGGGTAAATGTCAAAATATTGTGCAATGTAAAGCCTGCTAAAAAATACCATCACCATTCAGCCTCAAATGAATTCCCGGGCGAAGCCGGGTATCTGAGCTAGTATATCTATATATATATATATATATATATATATATATATATATATATATATATATATATATATATACTAGCTAAGGTACCCGGCGTTGCCCGGGAAATCATTGCTGACTGACTAATGATTGTATTTTTATAGCAAGACTACAATGTGTACAATTGCAATTCCCTCCACGATGTATTGTTTTTTCAAAACAGCCAATCCTAAAGTGTAACTTTCAGGGTTAATAGAATAGAAATTTTAGTTTTGAAGAATATATGAAAATGGGTTCCTAATTTATCCCTCACGACTTTTTGACTCACGGTTTTTGAATAATTCAAACCATAATCATGGGTAGCATTTATCACAATTAAATATCTTCTATAATGAACATATTTCCTGCCAAAAATCAAACCAAGCACATATAGTTTTAGCATAGTTTTATACATAAGATTATATTCGTATTAGTAAGCCTCAGTGGAAATCACTTCCCGTCGTGGCAGCATTCCACAGGAAATAACTAAACTCAATTACCTCCCGTCCATTTCCGCTCTCGCAGGAGCGTTATCATCGTTGTTTTCCTTAGAATATTGCTTCAGAATATTATTTTAATAATTTATCTCCCTGATGGAACTAAATAATAGATCCCTAAACATAATTTCATTTATGTTCAAAAAGCTAGATGAGGGGAAGAGAGCCCCCTGCAACCTAGTAATACTTTAAACATTCATATCGAGTATATATTAAATACCAGAAATGCTCTTATGTTTATATTCCCTATAACTTTGTTATTTATTTCTAATAGAATTATTAGAAATAAATAACAAAGTTATAGGGAAAATAAATAAATGAATGAGGAGGCGACGGAGATTTATAAGATCACTAATCCGAATCATACTTAAACTATCATATAAGACTAAAACATAACATCTTTTGTTATAATATGCATTTATTAAAAACACTTAAATAAGCACTAGTAAAATTAATTACTCCCGCTATGGATTTAGCGTATATGCCGTAATAACTTCATTTACGGCAAAAGTGAATACAACAAAAGTTACTTTAAATAACAAAAGTAAACAACTTTTGCTATGTGCACATTAGCCGAAAAAAAATAGAAAATGAAAATTGCGAATTTTTATCTTAGGCCTGTCTTATAACCCCCACTCCGGTTGAACCTAAACATTTTAATGTATCTTTTAATAATGGAAGAATTAATGCTATTTCGCATACCAATTTTTGTTAATTTCCGTTCAATCGTTTGTGCTCAACAAAATTGTTGGCTTCCGCTTTAGTTTTTAACGCATATCTCGTTTATGTTATACAGCAAAAGTGAATATAACCAAAGTTACTTTAAATAACAAAATAAACAACTTTTGTCATGTGCATATTTGCAGAAAAACCAGTAGAAAAAGAAATATCACTATTTTTAATTTCAGGCCTCCCTTATAACCCCCACTCCTGCCCGTCCCTAGAAATGTTTGTATGGCTTATTATAAGGAAGGCGTTAGTGCTAATACACATACCGAGTTTTATTTAGTTCGGTTGAGTCTTTGTGCCAAATAAAATTGTTGACTCCCTCTATAATGTTTAGCGTATAACACCTTTATAGTTTGGTATACGAAAAAAGTGTACATAACAAAAGTTACTCTAAATAACAAAATAAACAACTTTTGTTATATGCATATTTGCCAAGAAACCAATAGGAAACGAAATATCGCTATTTTTAATTTCAGGCCTCCTTTATAACCCCCACTCTGTTCGTCTAGAGAAATTTAATATGGCCTAAAGTCTAAGTTGGGTTAGTAGTAATACACATACCAAGTTTCATAAAATTCGGTTCAGCCGTTTATGCGTGAAAAGGTAACAAACAAACAAATAAACAAACAAACAGACACCAAAGAAACAAAATGCAGTTATGGTGTCTATGACATGTGAAACGAAAAGTTATCGTGAAATTTCGCGAAAAAAATCAATGTACAGACAGAGGTTACAATTTTATATATATACTAGCACAGATACCCGGCTTCGCCCGGGAATTCATTTGAGGCTGAATGGTGATGGTATTTTTTAGCAGGCTTTACATTGCACAATATTTTGACATTTACCCGTCCTAGTGTTTAGGATTGATACCCGTCGTTGCCGGTGATTTGCTAATAATAGAATTATTTGTTCGATAATTCTTCACAGTCTTCGATATTTTTATACTTCCCGTCTCTTATACATGTAAATATGGTGAATTTTTAGTTCAGGCCTCCCTTATAACCCCCCTCCCGTTCGAACCTAAAAATTTTAATATAACTTATAATCATGGAAGAATTAATGCTAATTGTCATACCGAGTTCTGTTAAGTTCGGTTCAGCCGTTAGTGCCCGCTAAAGTTTTAACGTATAACTCATTTATACTTAGGTATACGACAAAAGTGTATATAACAAAAGTTACTCCAAATAACAAAATAAACAACTTTTGTTATGTTTATATTTGCGGAAAAAACAATAGGAAACGAAATATCACTATTTTTAATTTCAGGCCTCCCTTATAACCCCCACTCCTGCCCGTCCATAGAAATGTTAGTATGGCTTATTATAAGTAAGACGATAGTGCTTATTCACATACCGAGTTTGGTTTAGTTCGGTTGAGTCTTTTGTGCTAAATAAAATTGTTGACTTCCGCTATCATTTTTAGCGTATAACGCCTTTATACTTAGGTATACGACAAAAGTGTATATAACAAAAGTTACTCTAAATAACAAAATAAAAAACTTTTGTTATGTGCATATTTGCCGAAAAAACAATAGAAAACGAAATATTGCTATTTATAATTTCAGGCCTTCCTTATAACCCCACTCCTGTTCGTCTCATAGAAAATTAATATAGCCTAAAGTCTAAGTTGGGTTAGCAGTAATGTACATACCAAGTTTCATAAAATTCGGTTCTGCCGTTTATGCGTGAAAAGGTAACAAACAAATAAACAAACATACTCCAAAGAAACAATAGTCCGTCACGCAGGGGTTGCGTAAACTAAGCAGATTTCCCACGTGAAGTTTTACAATAGAGAAATCTCCATAGGAGAGCCAATTTAAAATTCAAAAATCCGTTATCGGCCCAAATTTCATAAAAATGCAAATATCTCGGTTAATATTCAAGATACAGAATAAATGTATAGAACAATATTTATAGTAATTTTAATTTACAATAAGATTGATTCTATACAATTTTTCGATCCGACGCATAATAACGGAGATATTTTGAATTTTCAAAAATCCCCCCCTCTAAACCCCCCCTCCCACTGGTCCGATTTCAGCCATTAACGAACTTGATCTCTCTTTTTACGTAAAACGCTTAAATATGAAGTTTGGTAACGATCAAACAAAAATTGCGACCGCTAAAGGGTTAACAGACAAATATATATATATATATATATATATATAGATATATATATATATAGATATATATATATATATATATATAGATATATATATATAATTTTGAACGGACCTCATTTTCGTCATCTCCTGGGTAGGATCGATGGACATTTGAGGAAATTTTTCAAAACTCGCGTCATGAGTACGACCTCAATAGCTGATTTCCCTTAAGGGAAATCTGCTAAAATGCAGATATGGTGTATGACACCGTCCATGAACAGTGATCGTGAAATTTCGCGAAAAAAATCAATGTACAGACAGAGGTTACAATTTTATATATATATAGATAGATATAAAATTGTAACCTCTGTCTGTACCTTGATTTTTTTCCCGAAATTTCACGATAACTTTTCGTTTCACATGTCATAGACACCCTAACTGCATTTTTTTTTTTTTTTTTTTTTAAATGAAACTGGTATGTTATTACTACAAACCCAACTTAGACTTTAGGTTATATTAATATCCTCAGAGACGAACAGGAGTGGGGGTTATAAGGGAAGCCTGAAATTAAAAATAGCGATATTTCGTTTCCTATTGGTTTTTCGGCAATTATGCAAATAACAAAAGTTGTTTATTTTGTTATTTAGAGTAACTTTTGTTATATACCTTTTTTTCGTATACCGAATTATAAACGAGATATACGCTAAAACCTATAGCGGAAGTGAACAATTTTATTTGGTACAAACGACCCAACCGAATTAAATAAAATTCCGTATGTGAATTAACACTAACTCCTTCATGATAATAAGCCATACCAACATTTCAATGGACGGGCAGGAGTGGGGGTTATAAGGGAAGCCTGAAATTAATAATAGTGATATTTCGTTTCCTATTGGTTTTTTCGCAAATATAAACATAACAAAAGTTGTTTATTTTGTTATTTGGAGTAATTTGATCAACAATTCTTTTCAATATGAACTACCAGGTACGGCACCTGGAAAAAAAATTATTTTATTAATCCACTTACATAAAAAATTAATTTTATTATTAACAAAGTCACAGAAACAACGGGTATTAACCCGTATAACACTGGGACGGGTAAATGTCAAAATATTGTGCAAAGTCAAGCCTTGCCAAAAAAATATCATCACCATTCAGCCTCAAATGAATTCCCGGGCGAAGCCGGGTATCTGAGCTAGTATATATATATATATATATATATATATATATATATATATATATATATATATATATAAAATTGTAACCTCTGTCTGTACATTGATTTTTTTCGCGAAATTTCACGATAACTTTTCGTTTCACATGTCATAGACACCATAACTGCATTTTGTTTCTTTGGTGTCTGTTTGTTTGTTTGTTTGTTTATTTGTTTGTTTGTTTATTTGTTTGTTTGTTTGTTTGTTACCTTTTCACGCATAAACGGCTTAACCGAATTTTATGAAACTTGGTATGTATATTACTACTAGCCCAACTTAGACTTTAGGCTATATTAATGTTCTCTAAGACGAACAGGAGTGGGGGTTATAAGGGAGGCCTGAAATTAAAAATAGCGATATTTCATTTTCTATTGCTTTTTCAGCAAATATGCTCATAACAAAAGTTGTTTATTTTGTAATTTAGAGTAACTTTTGTTATATGCACTTTTGCTGTATACGGAAGTATAAATGAGTTATACGCTAAACACTATAGCGGGAGTCCACAATTTTATTTGGCATAAAAGACTCAACCGAACTAAAACAAACTCGCTGTGTGAATTAATACTAACGATTTACTTATAATAAGCCATACTAACATTTCTAGGGACGGGCAGGAGTGGGGGTTATAAGGGAAACCAGAAATTAAAAATAGCGATATTTCGTTTCCTATTGCTTTTTCAGCAAATATGCACATAACAAAAGTTGTTTATTTTGTTATTTAGAGTAACTTTTGTAATATGCACTTTTGCCGTATACGGAAGCATAAATGAGTTATACGCTATAAACTAAAGTGGGAGTCCACAATTTTATTTGGCACTAAAAACTCAACCGAATTAAACCAAACTGGTTATGTGAATTAGTACTAACGCCTTCATTATAATAAGCTATACTAACATTTCTAGGGACGGGCAGGAGTGGGGGTTATAAGGAACGCCTGAAATTTATAATAGTGATATTTCGCTTCCTATTGCATTTTCGGCAAATATGCACATAACAAAAGTTGTTTATTTTGTTATTTAGAGAAACTTTTTTTTTTTATATACACTATCATCGTATACCGAAATATTAAGACGTTATACGCTAAAAATTATAGCGGGAGACAACAATTTTATTTGGCACAAAAGACTCAACCGAACTAAATAAAACACTCATTATGTGTATTAGCACTAACGCCTTCCTTATAATAAGCCATTCTAACATTTCTAGGGACGGGCAGGAGTGGTGGTTATAAGGGAGGCATGAAATTAATAATAATGATTTCCTATTGGGTTTTCGGCAAATATGCACATATCAAAAGTTGTTTATTTTGTTATTTAGAGAAATTTGCTCAACACTTCTTTTCAATATGAACTACCAGGTACCTCACCTGAAAAAATTAATTCAAATGTATATCAATATTTTCTCCTTAATAATTCAAATCTATGCATAATGCACAGGAGACGGGAAATATGACAATATGCAGGACAGTGAAGTTTTACATAAAAAAAATAATTTTATTATTAACAAATGCCAACAACGGGTATTAACCCTAAACACTGGAACGGGTAAATGTCAAAATATTGTGCAAAGTAAAGCCTTGCCAAAAATATACCATCACCATTCAGCCTAAAATGAATTCCCGAGCGAAGCCGGGTATCTGAGCTAGTATATATATATATATATATATATATGTCAATCTATCTATCTATCTATATATTTGTCTGTTACCGCTCTAGCGGTCGCAATTTTTGTGTAATCGTTACCAAACTCGACATTTAGTCGTTTTATGTAAAAAGAAATTTCGTTAACGGCTGAAATCGGACCAGGGGAATGGGGGGGTTTAGAGGGGGAGAATTTTGAAAATTCGAAATATCTCCGTTACTATAAGTCGGATCGAAAAAGTATATTGACTCACTCTTATTGAAATTTTAAAAAATAATTTTTGCTTCAGTAAACCCCCACTTCTACTAGTGTTACATAAACAATGCTCTGTTATATAATAAAAGTTATTAATTGAAGCCTTAATATCAAATATTGTTTTCATTGAACTTTTACTTTGTGAGATATATGCAAATTCGTTCTGTTGCCCCCCCCCTTTTGTTTTTATTATTTTATTATTAGTTATGGTTGTTCCTGTCTTTTGGTAAAACTGATTTTGATTCATTAAAAATTACAGCAATAGCTTTAGTAAATTGTTTTCAATAAAATTAATATGTTATATTCAGATATATTTCATTAATTGTTTGTATTTCCTGTCTATCTATGCAGCGCTACGAGGTTGGCTTGCCTGTTTGTTTACAATTCAGCCTTGTATTGTACATTTACTGAGCATTCACGGTTGTGTTACCTGTATGTATATTTATCTATTATAAACCTTCGCTGGGAAATCTGCTTAGTTTACGCAGCCCCTGCGTGACGGAATTTTTAGCCTGCAGTATAGCCCCACTTCTACTCGTGTCATATAAACAAGCTGCTATTATATTGTTACGAAAATTAAATACATGAAAAATTAAACAGAGATTGTCACGTATTTGGGAAGTGCGAGGTGGGTCAAAGAAGCCAGTTTAGTTTTGTTCTCAGCGTATTAAAGTACGTTCAGTGCTAAAGTGCGACTTAGCTGCCATGCGGTAAAGTGTTTTCATTTGAAGAACAGTGGTGTGCCGTGGCTCTGTAAGTAGCAGTGCGATGTGAGTAGTAATTAAGAATAATTAACCAAGTGTATTGTGCATTGTTAAATAAATTGTACAGTGATAAAAACAGTGAAACTTGTGTGTGTTTAATTTTGCAAATCCAAAAGAACTCTTATAAACAGCGTTTATTACTGGTTTTGTAATAAAACGTAACAATATCATGCACCACTTTATTCTAAGCTTAAATACCAAATATATTTTTCAAGAGACCTTTATTATTCGAGATATATGCTAATTCGTGATGACGTCAATTAAGATTTTACGTTCTTGTTTTGAAGATGGTTACATACTCGATAATTAACTGTCTCAGTCATCACGAAAAGATCATATCAGTCAACATAAAAGATTGTAATTGGCTTAAGTCGGACCTGGAATAGTGGGGGCTTAGAGGGGGGGGGATTAGAAAATTCAAAATATTGTCGATATTATGGGTCGGATCGTAAAATGTTATATGGCCAATATTGTTAGCTTATTGACGCTCTACAATTGTTCCGCTATTCATTTCTTCGTAACTCAAGTAATCAGGTAGTTATTCTTACTGTTTTGTTTTCTGCCTGCAGTAAACCGCCGCAGGGAAATTCCCTAGAAATAGGGAATATGTTGTGATACGATATCAAAAGTGTGTTATACTATCACGTGCGAAATCTGTTTAGTTTACGCAGCCCCCACGTGACTTATATCTATATCTATCTATATATATATAAAATTGTAACCTCTGTCTGTACATTGATTTTTTTCGCGAAATTTCACGATAACTTTTCGTTTCACATGTCATAGACACCATAACTGCATTTTGTTTCTTTGGTGTCTGTTTGTTTGTTTGTTTGTTTGTTTGTTTGTTTATTTGTTTGTTTGTTTGTTACCTTTTCACGCATAAACGGCTGAACCGAATTTTATGAAACTTGGTATGTATATTACTACTAGCCCAACTTAGACTTTAGGCTATATTAACTTTCTCGGAGACGAACAGGAGTGGGGGTTATAAGGGAAGCCTGAAATTAAAAATAGCGATATTTCGTTTTCTATTGGTTTTTCGGCAAATATGCACATAACAAAAGTTGTTTATTTTGTTATTTAGAGTAACTTTTGTTAAATACACTTTTGTCGTATACCGAAGTTTAAATGCGTTATACGCTAAACAATATAGCGGGAGTCAACAATATTATTTGCCAGAAAAGACTCAACCGAACTAAATGAAACTCGGTATGTGCATTAGCAGTGAGGCCTTCATTATAATAAGCCATACCAACATTTCTATGGACGGGCAAGAGTGGGGGTTATAGGGGAAGCCTGAAATTAAAAATAGCGATATTTCGTTTCCTATTGGTTTTTCCGCAAACATAAACATAACAAAAGTTGTTTATTTTATTATTTGGAGTAACTTTTGTCATATACACTTTTGTCGTATACCTAAGTATAAATGAGTTATACGTTAAAACTTTAGCGGGCACTAACGGCTGAACCGAACTTAACAAAACTCGGTATGTCAATTAGCATTAATTCTTCCATGATTATAAGTTATATTAAAATTTGTAGGTTCGTACGGGAGGGGGGTTATAAGGGAGGCCTGAAATAAAAATTCACCATATTTACATGTATAAGAGACGGGAAATATAAAAATATCGAAGACTGTGATGCCTTATCAAACAAATAATTCTATTATTAGCAAATCCACGGCAAAGAAGGGTATCAATCCTAAACACTGGGACGGGTAAATGTCAAAATATTGTGCAATGTAAAGCCTGCTAAAAATTACCATCACCATTCAGCCTCAAATGAATTCCCGGGCGAAGCCGGGTATCTGAGCTAGTATATATATAAAATTGTAACCTCTGTCTGTACATTGATTTTTTTCGCGAAATTTCACGATAACTTTTCGTTTCACATGTCATAGACACCATATCTGCATTTTGTTTCTTTCGTGTATGTTTGTTTGTTTGTTTGTTTGTTTGTTTGTTTGTTTGTTTGTTTGTTTGTTACCTTTTCACGCATAAACGGCTGAACCGAATTTTATGAAACTTAGTATGTATATTACTACTAACCCAACTTAGACTTTAGGCTATATTAATTTTCTCTGAGACGAACAGGAGTGGGGGTTATAAGGGAAGCCTGAAATTAAAAATATCGATATTTCGTTTTCTATTGGTTTTTCGGCAAATATGCACATAACAAAAGTTGTTTATTTTGTTATTTAGAGTAACCATTGTTATATACACTTTTGTCGTATACCGAAGTTTAAATGCGTTTACGCTAAAAATTATAGCGGGAGTCAACAATATTTTTTTTTGCCAAAAAAGACTCAACCCGAACTAAATAAAACTCGGTATGTGTATTAAAGCAGTGAGGCTTTCATTATAATAAGCCATGCCACCTGTTCTATGGACGGGCAGGAGTAGGGGTTATAAGGGAAGCCTGAAATTAAAAAGTAGCGATATTTCGATTCCTATTGGTTTTTCCGCAAATATAAACATGAAAACAAAAGTTTTTTATTTTGTAATTTAGTTGTAACTTTTTATTATATGCACTTTTGCCGTGTTTACGGAGAAGTATAAATGAGTTATACGCTAAAAACTAATGCGGGAGTCCACAATTCATTATTTGGCACAAAAGACTCAACCGAACTAAATCAAAACTCGCTATGTGAATTCTAATAAAAAAAAAGGTGGGGGGGGGGGGGGGGGGGGGGAGTAAAACGATTTCCTTATACTAAGCCCATACTAACATTTCTAGGGACGGCAAGGAGTGGGGGTTTATAAGGGAGGCCTGAAATTAAAAATAGCGATATTTATCGTTTTCCTATTGCTTGTTTTCAGAACACATATGCGCATAACAAAGTTGTTTGATTTTTTTATTAGAGGTAACGTTTAGTTATATGAACTTTTGCCGCAATTACCTAAGTATAAATGAGTATATACGTTAAAACACTTAGCGGGCACTAACGGCTGAACCAAACTTAACAAAACTCGGTATGTCAATTAGCATTAATTCTTCCATGATTATGAGTTTATATTAAATTTTGTTAGAGTTCGAACGGGAGGGGGTTTATAAGGGAGGCCTGAAAAAAAAATTCACCATATTTACATGTAATGAGGAACGGGAGATAGGGGGGGGGAAAAATATAAAAATATCGAAGACTGTGAAGAATTATCGAACAAATAATTCTATTTTGATAGGCAAATCACCGGCAACGACGGGTATCATATTCTAAACACTGGGACGGGGTAAAGATGTCAAAATATTGGTGCACCTCTCCTAAAGCCTGCTAAAAAATACCATTCACCATTCAGCCTCAAATGAATTCCCGGGCGAGATAGCCTGTATCTGAGCAAGTATATATATATATATAATATATATATACATTTATATAACATCTATATATATATATATATATATATATAAAATTGTATATATATATACTAATATAAAATTTTATATATATATATATAAAATTGTAACCTCTGTTCTGTACAATGATTTTTTTCGCGAAAATTTCACGATAATCTTTTCGTTTCACATGTCCTATAAGACACCATAATTGGCATATTTGTTTTTCTTTCGTGTATGTTTGTTTGTTTGTTTGTTTGTTTGTTTGTTTGTTTGTTTGTTTGTTTGTTTGTTTGTTTGTTTGTTACCTTTTTCACGCATAACACGGCTGAACCCGAATTTTCTGAAACTTGGAATATATATAGAGACGAGGAAAGTAACGCCAACTTAGACTTTGAGGCTATATTAAAATTGTCTGAGACGATCAGGAGTGGGGGTTGTAGGGGAGGCCTGAAAATAAAAATAGCGATATTTCGTTTTCCTCTAACACGTGTTTTCGGCAAGTATGAACATAACAACTGTTGTCTTATATTGTTATTTAGAGTAACTTTTGTTATATACACTTTTTTCGTATACCGAATTTAATAAACGATATATAACGCAAAAACCTATAGTGGAAGTGAGTTAATTTTATTTCTGGCACAAACGACACAACCGAAACTAAATAAAACTCGTTTGCGTATATTAGGACTAAGGCACTTCATTATAAATAAGCCATACCAGAAAGGACATTTCTAGAAACGGGCAGGAGTGGGGGTTGTAAGGGAGGTCCTGAATTTAAAAATAGCGTGTATTTCGTTTTCTAATTTCTGTTTTTCGCCAAATATGAACATAACAACGTAGTTTTATTTTGTTATTTAGAGTAACTTTTGTTATATACACTTTTTTCATATACCGAATTATAAACGAGATATACGCTAAAACCTATAGGGGAAGTGAACAATTTTTATTTGGGACAAAAGACCCAACTGAAATAAATAAAACTCGGTACGTGTATTAGCACTAACGCTTTCCTTATAAGAAGCCATACCAACATTTCTTGAGACGGGCAGGAGTGTAGATTGTAGGGGAAGCCAGAAATTAAAAATAGTGATATTTCGTTTCCTATTTGTTTTTCAGCAAATATGAACATAACAAATAGATGTTTATTTTTTTTATTTCAAGTAAACTTTAGTTGTATAGACTTTATTCATATACCGAATTATAAACGAGATACATACTTTAAACTAAAACGGGAATAACTGAAATTATGCATAATGCACAAGAGACGGGAAATATGACAATTTGGAGGACAGTGAAGACTTACATAAAAAATTAATTTTATTATTAACAAATGCCAACAACGGGTATTATCCCTAAACACTGGGACGGGTAAATGTCAAAATATTTGCAAATTAAACCCTTGCCAAAAAAATACAATAACCATACAGCCTCAAATAAATTCCCGGGCGAAGCCGGGTATCTGAGCTAGTATATATATAAAATTATAACCTCTGTCTGTACATTGCTTTTTTTCGCGAAATTTCACGATAACTTTTCGTTTCACATGTCATAGACACCATAACTACATTTCGTTTCTTTCGTGTCTGTTTGTTTGTTTATTTTGTTATTTAGAGTAACTTTTGTTATATACACTGGGGGTTTAAGGGAGGTCTGAAATTAAAAATAGCGATATTTCGTTTTCTATTGGTTTTTCGGCAAATATGCACATAACAAAAGTTGTTTATTTTGTTATTTAGAGTAACTATTGTTATATACACATTTGTCGTTAACCGAATTATAAACGAGATATACGTTAAAATCTATAGCGGGAGTGAACAATTATATTTGGGACAAAAGACCCAACCGAAATAAATAAAACTCGGTATATGTTATTAGCAGTAACGCTTTCATTATAACTAGCCATACCAAAATTTCTAGGGACGGGCATGAGTGGTGGTTATAAGGGAGGCCTGAAATAAAAAATAGCGATTATTTCGTTTCCTATTGGTTTGTTTTTCCGGCCAATAATGAATATACATCAAAAGTTGTTTCTTTTGTAATTTAGAGTAATTTGTCGTACAACACGTTTTTCACTGCTATACGGATTAATAAACAGATATACACTAAAACCTAAGCGGAAGTGAACAATTTAATTTGACACAAAAGACTCAACCAAACAAAATAAAACTCGGTATGTGTATAAGCACTAATGGCCAACGATTTCAATATAACAAGCCGTACCAGCATTTCTATGGAACCGGGCAGGAGTGGGGGTTGTAATGGAGGCCTGAAATTAAAAATAGCGGAGTTTTATTTCCAATTGGTTTTTTGGCAAATATAAACATACAAAATTTGTTTATTTTGTTATTTAGAGTAACTTTTGGTTATATACACTTTCGTCCGTATCCCAAAATATAGATGAGTTATACGCTAAAAAATAAGCAGCGGGAGCCAACAATTTACATTGGCACTAACGGCTGAACCGAACTTAACAAAGCTCGTTATGTCAATAAGCAATAAATCTTCCGAAAGATTATAAGTTTAATATTAAAATTTTTTAGGTTCGAACGGGAGGGGGGATATAAGGGAGGCCTGAAATAAAAATTCACCATATTTACATGTATAAGAGACGGGAAATATAAAAATATCGAAGACAATGAAGCCTTTATCGAACAAATATTTCTATTATTAGGCAAATCCACGGCAACGACGGGTATAGGCAATCCTAAACACTGGGACGGGTACATGTTAAATATTTTGTCAATGTAAAGCCTGCTAAAAAAATACCATCACCATCCAGGCCTCAAATGAATTCCCGGCCGAAGCCGGGTATCTGAGCTAGTATATATATATATAAATAGAATCAATATATATAAAATATATAATATATATATATATAAATTTATATATCTATCTATCTATATATATATAAAATTGTAAACCTCACTGTCTGTACATTGATTTTTTTCGCGAAATTACACGATAACTTTTCGTTTCACATGTCATAGGACACCATAAACTTGCATTTTGTTTCTTTGGTGTATGTTTGTTTGGGTTTGTATTGTTTGTTTGTGTTTGTCTGTTTAATTGTTTATTTGTTTGTTTGTTACCTTTTTCACGCATAAACGGCTGAACCCGAATTTTATGAAACTTGGTATGTATATTACTACTAGCCCAACTTAGACTTTAGGCTATATTAATATTCTCTAAGACGAACAGGAGTGGGGGTTATAAGGGAGGCCTGAAATTAAAAATAGCGATATTTCGTTTTCTATTGGTTTTTTGTCAAATGTGCACATAACAAAAGTTGTTTATTTTGTTATTTAGAGTAACTTTTGTTATAAACACTTTCATCGTATTCCAAAGTTTAAATGAGTTATACGCTAATGACTATAGCGGGAGTAAACAATATTATTTGGCACAAAAGACTGATCTGAACTAAATAAATCTCGGTATGTGTATTAGCACTGACGCCTTCATTATCACTAAGCTATACCAACAATTCTAGGGACGGGCAGGAGTGGGGGTTTGTAAGGGAGGCCTTAAATTAAAAATAGCGATATTTCGTTTCCTACTGGTTTTTCTGCAAATATGGACATGACCAAAGTTGTTTTATTTTGTTATTTAGAGTAAGATTTGTTATATTCACTTATGTCGTAATAAAGTATAAACGAGATTTACACTAAATACTAAAGCGGGAGCCAACAATTTTGTTTGGGCATTAACGATTGAACCGAAATTAACAAGACTCAGTATGTGAATTAGCATTAATTCCTTCATTATAAGCTATATTTAATTTTTACGCCGGACGGGCAGGAGTGGGTGTTATGAGGGAGGCCTGAAATTAAAAATAGCGGTATTTCGTTTTCTATTAGATTTTCGGCAAACATGCAAATACAACAAGTTGTTTATTTTGTTATTTAGCGTAACTTTTGTTGCATTCACTATGTTCGTAAAATGAAGTAAAAACGAGCATATACGCTAAAACTAAAACGGGAGTTAACCTATTTCCCTGTGAAATGATTTCCACAACGCTCTACTATTACGGGAAATATAATCAATTTGGAGGATAGTGAAGACGTACATTAAAAATTAAAATTTATTATTATACGTATGCCAACAACGGGTATAAATCCCTCACGGGCAAACAATTGATTAAGGGCTAAATGTCAAATTATTTGAATTAAAGCCTTGCTCAAAAAAAAAAAATACCATTACCATTCAGCCTCAAATCAATTTCCGGGCGAAGCCGGGTACCTTAGCTAGTATTATATATATATCTATATATTATATAAAATTGTAACCTCTGTCTGTACATTGATTTTTTTCGCGAAATTTCACGATAACTTTTCGTTTCACATGTCATAGACACCATAACTGCATTTTGTTTCGTTCGTGTCTGTTTGTTTGTTTGTTTGTTTGTTTGTTTGTTTATTTGTTTGTTTGTTTGTTACCTTTTCACGCATAAACGGCTGAACCGAATTTTATGAAACTTGGTATATATATTACTACTAACCCAACTTAGACTTTAGGCTATATTAATTTTCTCTGAGAAGAACAGGAGTGGGGGTTATAAGGGAGGTCTGAAATTAAAAATAGCGATATTTCGTTTCCTATTGGTTTTTCGGCAAATATGCACATAACAAATGTTGTTTATTTTGTTATTTAGAGTAACTTTTGTTATATACACTTTTTTCGTATACCGAATTATAAACGAGATATAGACTAAAACCTATAGCGGAAGTGAACAATTTTATTTGGCACAATAGACTCAACCGAACTAAATAAAACTCGGTATGTGTATTAGGAGTAACGTCTTCATTATAATAAGCCGTACCAACATTTCTAGGGACGGGCAGGAGTGGGGGTTATAAGGGAGGTCTGAAATTAAAAATGGTGATATTCCGTTTCCTATAGGTTTTTAGGCAAATATGCTTATGACAAATGTGGTTTATTTTGTTATTTAGAGTAACTTTTGTTATATACACTTTTTTCGTATACCGAATTATAAACGAGATATAGACTAAAACCTATAGCGGAAGTGAACAATTTTATTTGGCACAATAGACTCAACCGAACTAAATAAAACTCGGTATGTGTATTAGCAGTAACGCCTTCATTATAATAAGCCGTACCAACATTTCTAGGGACGGGCAGGAGTGGGGGTTATAAGGGAGGCCTGAAATTAAAAATGGTGATATTCCGTTTCCTATTGGTTTTTCGGCAAAAATGCACATATCAAAAGCTGTTTATTTTGTTATTTAGATTAACTTTTGTCATATACACTTTCGTCGTATACCGAAGTATAAATGCGTTATACGCTAAAAATGATAGCGGGAGCCAACAATTTTATTTGGCACACAAGAGACTCAACCGAAATGAATAAAACTCGGTATTTGTATTAGCACTAACGCCTTCATTATCACAAGCCATACCAACATTTCTAGGAACGGGGAGGAGTAGGGGTTATAAGGGAGGCCTGAAATTAAAAATGGTCATATTCCGTTTCCTATTGGTTTTTCGACAAAAATGCAAATAATAAAATCTGTTTATTTTGTTATTTAGATTAACTTTTGTTATATTCACTTTTGTTGTATAACAAATTATAAACGAGATATACACTAAAAGCTAAAGCGGGAGTCAACTATTTTATTCGATACCAACGGTTGAACCGATTCCAACAAAACTAGGAATATATAAATTAGCATTAATTCTTACATGGTTATAAGCTATATTAAAATGTTTAGGTTATAACGGGAGTGGGGATTATAAGGGAGGCCTGAAATAAAAATTCGGGATATTTCATTTTTTATGTCAAACCAACCACGGGTACTAGCCTTGAACACTGAAACGAGTAAATGTCAAAATATTGTGCAAAGTAAAGTCTTGCCGAAAAAATACCATTATCATCCCGGCTCAAATGAATTCCCGGGCGAAGCCGGGTACCTTAGCTAGTATATCTATATATATCTATATATATATATATATATATAAAATTGTAACCTCTGTCTGTACATTGATTTTTTTCACGAAATTTCATGATAACTTTTCGTTTCACATGTCATAGTCACCATCACTACTTTTTGTTTCTTTTGTGTCTGTTTGTTTGTTTGTTTGTTTGTTTGTTTGTTTATTTGTTTGTTTGTTTGTTACCTTTTCACGCATAAACGGCTGAACCGAATTTTATGAAACTTGGTATGTATATTACTACTAACCCAACTTAGACTTTAGGCTATCTAATATTCTCGGAGACGAACAGGAGTGGGGGTTAGAAGGAAGCCTGAAATTAAAAATAGCGATATTTCGTTTCCTATTGCTTTTTTCAGCAAATACGCCTATAACAAAAGTTGTTTATTTTGTAATTTAAAGTACTTTTGTTATATGCACTTTTGCGTTATACGGAAGTATAAACGAGTTATACGCTAAAAACTATAGCGGGAGTCAACAATTTTATTAGGCACAAAAGACCCAACTGAACTGAACCAAACTTGGTACGTGAGTTAGCACTAATGCCTTTTTTATAATAAGGTTTACTAACATTTCTAGGGACGGGCAGGAGTGGGGGTTATAAGGGAGGTCAGAAATTAAAAATAGCGATATTTCGTTTCCTATTGCTTTTTCAGCAAATATGCCTATTACAAAAGTTGTTTATTTTGTAATTTAGAGTAACTTTTGTTTATATTCACTTTTGCCGTATACGGAAGTATAAACGAGATATACACTATAAACTAAAGCGGGAAGTGAACAATTAGGACAAAAGATCCAACCGAACTTAACAAAACTCGGTATGTGTATTTAGCATTAACGCCATCCTTATAATAAGCCATACTAACATTTCTTGAAAACGGCAGGAGTGGGGGTTATAAGGGAGGCCTGAATTTACAAAAAATTTTATTATTAACGAAAACCACAGAAACGGACAGGGGTTATTAGCCCTAAACACTGGGACGCGCGAAGAAATCCTCTAAATAATATTGATTGCAACGTTAAAGCCTTGCCAAAAATAATAGCCATCACCATTCAGCCTCGCAAAATTGAAATTCCCGGGGTGAAAGCCGGTTATCTGAGCTAGTATATATATATAAAATTGTAACCTCTTGTCTAGTACATTGATTTTTGTTCGCGAAATTTCACGATACACTTTTCGATTAGTCATCATGTCATTAGACCCCCCATATCTGCATTTTGTTTCTTTGATCATGTGATCGTGTGTGTTTGTTTGTTTTATTTGTTTGTTTGATAGATACCCTTTTCCACACATAAACGGCTGAACCACCGAATTTTATGAAACTTGGTATTGTAATATTACTACTAACCCAACTTAGAACTTTTAGGCTAATATATTATCCTCTGAGACGAAAAGGAGTGGGGGTTATAAGGGAAGCCTGAAATTAAAAATAGCGATATTTCGTTTCCTGTTGCATTTCAGCAATTATGGACATAAGAAAAGTTGTTTATTTTGTTATTTGTAGTAACTTTTGTTATATACACTTTTGTCGTATACCTAAGTATAAATGAGTTATACGTTAAAAACTACTGCGGAAGCCAACAATTTTATTTGGCACAAAAAAACTCAACCGAAACTAAACCTATAATTCGATATGTGAATTGAGCACTTACGCCTTCCTTATAATAAGCCATACTACCATTTCATAGGGACGGGCAGGAGTGGGGGTGTTATAAGGGAGGCCTGAAAATAAATAGCGAGTTTCGTTTCCTATTGCTATTCAGCAAATATGCCATAACAAAAGTTGTTTATTTTGTTATTTACAGTAACTTTTGTTATATACACTATTGCCGTATACGAAGTATAAATCGGTTATACGCTAAAAATTATAGCGGGAGTCAACAATTATAAGTAGTGCAAAAAGATTCAACCGAACTAAACCAAACCGGTAGTGAAATTTAGTAAAGCGCCTTCCTTATAATAACGCAAAACTAAAATTTTTAGGGGACTGCAGGAAGTGGGGGTTATTTAGGAGCCTTGAAATTAAAAATAGCGATATTTCGTTTCCTATTGCTTATTCGCAAATATGCCATAACAAAAGTTGTTTATTTTGTTATTTACAGTAACTTTTGTTATATACACTTTTGCCGTATACGGAAGTAAATGGTTATACGCTAAAACTTTAGCGGGAGTCCACAATTTTATTTGGCCAAAAAGACTCAACCGAACTAATCCAAACTCGGTATGTGAATTAGTACTAACGCCTTCTTATAATAAGCCATACAACATTTCTAGTACGGCAGGAGTGGGGGTTATTATAAGGAAGTCTGAAATTAAAAATAGTGGTATTTCGTTTCCTATTGCATTTTCGGCAAATATCGCATAACAAAAGTTGTTTATTTTGTTATTTGAGAAACTTTTTTATATACACTATTTGTCGTATACCGAAGTATAAAGAGCGTTAATTACGCCTAAAAAATTATAGCGAGAGTCAACAATTTGATGGACAGTAAAGGACTTGCATAAAAAATTAATTTTTTTATTAACAAATCCACAGAAACGACGAGTATTAGCCCTAAACACTGGGACGGGTAAATATCAAAATATTTTGCAATGTAAAGCCTGCTAAAAAATACCATCACCATTCAGCCTCAAATGAATTCCCGGGCGAAGCCGGGTATCTGAGCTAGTATATATATAAAGTATATTGTTTGTTTGTTTTTTTTCGTTACACTTTTCACGCATAAAAACGGTCTTGAACCGAATTAATGAAACTTGGTATGTATATTACTACTACCCAACTTAGACTTTAGGCTATATTAATTTTCTCTGAGACGAACAGGAGTGGGGGTTATAAGGGGAAAGCCTGAAATTAAAATAACGATATTTCGTTTTCTATTGGTTTTTCGGCAAATATGCACATAACAAAAGTTGTTTATTTTGTTATTTGGAGTAACTTTTGTTATATACACTTTTGTCGTATACCTAAGTATAAATGAGTTATACGTTAAAACTTTAGCGGGCACTAACGGCTGAACCGAACTTAACAAAACTCGGTATGTCAATTAGCATTAATTCTTCCATGATTATAAGTTATATTAAAATTTTTAGGTTCGAACGGGAGGGGAGTTATAAGGGAGGCCTGAAATAAAAATTCACCATATTTACATGTATAAGAAACGGGAAATATAAAAATATCGAAGACTGTGAAGAATTATCGAACAAATTCTATTATTAGCAAATCACCGGCAACGACGGGTATCAATCCTAAACACTGGGACGGGTAAATGTCAAAATATTGTGCAATGTAAAGCCTGCTAAAAAATACCATCACCATTCAGCCTCAAATGAATTCCCGGGCGAAGCCGGGTATCTGAGCTAGTATATATATAAAATTGTAACCTCTGTCTGTACATTGATTTTTTTTGCGAAATTTCACGATAACTTTTCGTTTCACATGTCATAGACACCATAACTGCATTTTGTTTCTTTCGTGTATGTTTGTTTGTTTGTTTGTTTGTTTGTTTGTTTGTTTGTTACCTTTTCACGCATAAACGGCTGAACCGAATTTTATGAAACTTGGTATGTATATTACTACTAGCCCAACTTAGACTTTAGGCTATATTAATATTCTCTAAGACGAACAGGAGTGGGGGTTATAAGGGAGACCTGAAATTAAAAATAGCGATATTTCGTTTCCTATTGGTTTTTCGGCAAATATGCACATAACAAAAGTTGTTTATTTTGTAATTTAGAGTAACTTTTGTTATATGCACTTTTGCCGTATACGGAAGTATAAATGAGTTATACGCTAAAAATTATAGCGGGAGTCAACAATATTATTTGCCAAAAAAGACTCAACCGAACTAAATAAAACTCGGTATGTGTATTAGCAGTGAGGCCTTCATTATAATAAGCCATACCAACATTCTATGGACGGCAGGAGTGGGGGTTATAAGGGAAGCATGAAATTAAAAATAGCGATATTTCGTTTCCTATTGGTTTTTTCGCAAATATAAACATAACAAAAGTTGTTTATTTTGATATTTGGAGTAACTATTGTTATATACACTTTTGTCGTATACCTAAGTATAAATGAGTTATACGTTAAAACTTTAGCGGGCACTAACGGCTGAACCGAACTTAACAAAACTCGGTATGTCAATTAGCATTAATTCTTCCATGATTATAAGTTATATTAAAATTTTTAGGTTCGAACGGGAGGGGAGTTATAAGGGAGGCCTGAAATAAAAATTCACCATATTTACATGTATAAGAAACGGGAAATATAAAAATATCGAAGACTGTGAAGAATTATCGAACAAATAATTCTATTATTAGCAAATCACCGGCAACGACGGGTATCAATCCTAAACACTGGGACGGGTAAATGTCAAAATATTGTGCAATGTAAAGCCTGCTAAAAAATACCATCACCATTCAGCCTCAAATGAATTCCCGGGCGAAGCCGGGTATCTGAGCTAGTATATATATAAAATTGTAACCTCTGTCTGTACATTGATTTTTTTTGCGAAATTTCACGATAACTTTTCGTTTCACATGTCATAGACACCATAACTGCATTTTGTTTCTTTCGTGTATGTTTGTTTGTTTGTTTGTTTGTTACCTTTTCACGCATAAACGGCTGAACCAAATTTTATGAAACTTGGTATGTATATTACTACTAGCCCAACTTAGACTTTAGGCTATATTAATATTCTCTAAGACAAACAGGAGTGGGGGTTATAAGGGAGACCTGAAAGTAAAAGTCGTGATATTTCGTTTTCTATTGGTTTTTTCGCAAATATGCACATAGCAAAAGTTGTTTATTTTGTAAATTAGAGTAACTTTTATTATATGCACTTTTGCCGTATACTGAAGTTTAAATGCGTTATACGCTAAAAATTATAGCGGGAGTCAACAATATTATTTGCCAAAAAAGACTCAACCGAACTAAATAAAACTCGGTATGTGTATTAGCAGTTAGGCCTTCATTATAATAAGCCATACCAACAGTTCTATGGACAGGCAGGAGTGGGGGTTATAAGGGAAGCCTGAAATTAAAAATAGCGATATTTCGTTTCCTATGTTTTTTCGCAAATATAAACATAACAAAAGTTGTTTATTTTGTTATTTGGAGTAACTTTTGTTATATACTCTTTGGTCGTATATCTAAGTGTAAATGAGTTATACGTTAAAACTTTAGCGGGCACTAACGGCTGAACCGAACTTAAAAACTCGGTATGTCAATTATTCTTCTATGATTATAAGTTATATTAAAATTTTTAGGTTCGAACGGGAGGGGTGTTATAAGGGAGCCCTGAAATTAATAATAGTGATATTTCGTTTCCTATTGCATTTTCGGTAAATATGCACATAACAAAAGTTGTTTATTTTGTTATTTAGAGAAACTTTTTTATATACACTATCATCGTATACCGAAGTATAAAGGCGTTATATGCTGAAAATTATAGCGGGAGACAACAATTTTATTTGGCACAAAAGACTCAACCGAACTAAATAAAACACTCAGTATGTGAATTAGCACTAACGCCATCCTTATAATAAGTCATACTAACATTTCTAGGGACGGGCAGGAGTGGGGGTTATAAGGAAGGCCTGAAATTAATAATAATGATTTCCTATTGGGGTTTCGGCAAATATGCACATAACAAAAGTTGTTTATTTTGTTATTTAGAGAAATTTGCTCAACACTTCATTTCAATATGAACTACCAGGTACCTCTCCTGAAAAAATTAATTCAAATGTATGTCAATATTTTCTCCTTATTAATTCAAATCTATGCATAATGCACAGGAGACGGGAAATATGACAATATGCAGGACAGTGAAGTCTTACATAAAAAAATAATTTTATTATTAACAAATGCCAACAACGGGTATTAACCCTAAACACTGGAACGGGTAAATGTCAAAATATTGTGCAAAGTAAAGCCTTGCCAAAAATATACTTTCACCATTCAGCCTCAAATGAATAATAAAATAATACATTGAATCAATATTTTAAGGAAAACTATGGAGATACTGGAGCGGAAGGAGGTCGGAGCCTAAACAGTTAATTGAGTTAATTAATTTCCTGTTAAATGCTTTCATTACTGGAAATGATTTCCACTGAGCTCTACTATTACGAATATAATCTAATGTACAAAACTATGTTTAAACTATATGTGCTCGGATTGGTTTTTGACAGGAAATAAGTTTCATTATAGAGGATATTTAATTGTAATAAATGCTATCCACGATTATGGTTTGAAGTATTCAAAAAGGTGAGTTGGAAAAGTGGAGAGGGATAGATTAGGAACACATTTTTATTTATTCTTCAAAATTAATATTTCTCATCTATACGTCGCCTGCCTGACCCTCACGGGAAAACAATGCGCCCAGACGGGAAGTGTAGTAAACATTGAAGCCTTGCTCAAAAAAAAAAAAAAATACTATTATCATTCAGCCTCAAATGATTTCCCGAGCGAAGCCGGGTACCTTAGCTAGTATATATATATATATAGATATATATATATATATATATATATATATATATATATATATATATGTATATATATACACACATACTTACATACACACACACACACATACATTCATATGTTCATACATACATACTTGTCTGTTACCGCAGATTTCCTACGCGCGCCTCGTATTTGCATTAACCTCAAAACGTAAAAGTTCAATGAGAACAATATTTGTTGTGTATATATATAACGCTCTAGCGGACGGAATTTTGGTTTAATCCTTACCATACTCGATATATAATCGTTTTATGTAAAAAGAAAGATCAAGTTCGTTAACAGCTGACACTGGAGTAGTGGGGGAGAACCGGTGTTATCTAGGTTAATTTTTATTACAGAGAAAGTATTTATATAACAACATTTCAAATTTCTCCCCCTCTTACACCGGTTCTCGCCCATTGGATGTTTCAGTTTTCAGCCTCCAGTAAACCCCCACTCCTACGCATGTCATATTAACAATAAGCTGTTATACCATGAACCACATTATTCTAAGCTTAAATACGAAATAACGCTTTCACATACATCGCTTTTTTACATACAAATAAAGAATACATGGTGAAATGAGTATGCTATACCAGCGCGTGGAAAATCTGCTTAGTTTACGCAGCCCCTGCTTGGCAGACTTTTACATTCTAGAAAAAAAGAAAAAAACACAAGTATTAAATTCGATATACAGCATGGCAGATGAGTAGCCTCCTTGTTGGATGCAGCCAATGGGAGGTGGGGGGGGGGGAGGGCTGCTTAAATTGCTGTTGTTACCACATTCCATAATTATGTGCTGGTATTGCTGCATCTTTATCTCAGCCTCACTGTAAGTTAATATTGCACAAGCTTGTCCATATTGAATCATATCTATTTTAGGTACTATACAAGTCGATGCATATTAGCAGACTTCCCTCAAGCGACATCAGCTAACAAAGTTGAACCCATGAAGGGATTTTCGAAAATGTCAATGGATCCAGCCCAAGAGATGACGAAAATGAGGTATATATAAATATTTGTCATTACTGCTTTAGCAGTCGCAGCTTTTCTCAAGATCAAGCTCGTTAAAGGTTGAAATCGGGCCGGGGGGAATGAATGGGGAAAAAAATCGTAAGTTCAAAATCTTTCCGTTATTATGAGTCGTAACGAAAAATCATATATAACCAATCAAATGTAATGTTCTATAAATGTTAGGTATATGTTTTCTCTATCTTGAATATTAATTTTTGCATTTTTTTTTTAATTTTCTTCCTTCAGTAAACCCCCACTTTTAGTCATCACACTTTATCAATAAGGGAATATATCATGAGGCGATTTATTTCATGCTTATGTAAATACCGAATATTGTTTTTAACAGATCTTTACTAGATGAGGTACATACAAATACGTTGTGTAATAACGTCACCAATTGAGATATTTTTTTTTCCTTCAGTGAGATGAGAAAGTGTTGTGCCAAGCCACCAGCATTTGGGAACACTTAGCAGCCTCTGCGTGACTGTCTTGTAGAGACATAAAATGTCATCTGTTTACGTAAGTTTGTTAGCATTCTAGCGACAGTCCCTTTTATCTGAGAGTTATCTAGCTCTACATTTAAGCGTTCAGTGTAGAACTAAAAATCAGGTTCTTGGCTAAAATCGGAAAAGGTTTAGATAGAGCTAAGTATAAGTAATAGTAAACTCGTGAATACTTTAGTTATGTCCATCGGAATAGGGTTACAGTTTTATTTGGGAGGGAGATAGACCAGAAAAAAGTGAGTGTAAATCATATTATTTATAAAAATGGTGTAGAAGTCTCCTTTCAAACAAAAATAAATTTATTTTGAACATTAGCTAATTATAATATAATATTTGTTTTTTTCTATTTGTATTTTACCTTTTTTTTTTATACATCTAACTATTGGAGGGGGACCCCCTCTTAACGATCTTCCCTATGATAATACGTACTATTGATTATATTTAGTCTGATAATCGTGTTACTGACATTGGAAAAAATCAGCTGAAGGCATTGATTTCGCTGCCACAAATGTTTTTGAATATCCCTAAGGTTTTCGCCGAGAAAATAAGAAAATTTTAACAATCCAAATAAAAGGCCTCAAAAACAAGTCTCTGTCGCTGGGCATGCAATCATAATTTCAACAAATAGCCTAATTCCAAGAAGCATAGTTACCTGCACGAAATATTTCAATTCGCCTGAACGAATAACAAGCCTAATCCAGAAAGCAGTTCTATTAACACTGCATGTTAGAATTGTTCGCAATCTCCCATTAAAAAAAAAAAAAAACTACACCTAGGGGCAGTGTATGGAAAACTAAATAGATTTCCCACAAGCTTAAAGCCTACGGATGATCTCATCTAGCCATATATTTCCTATTTATAACAAAAAAATCTCAAGAGTAGATAATTTGATTTAATTAAAGCTTGAAATGTAAGAAATTCCAAGAGAAACTCAATTACATATACTGAGTTTTCGTGTAACATTTATAAAACAATAATTTTATAGAGCATCAACTAGATCTTTAATAAACATTTATATACCTCATTATCATTTTTTGATGCGACTCATAACAACGAAGAAATTTTTAATTTTGGAATTCTTCTAACCATTTTTACCCCTCACCCGCCCATCAACTACTCAGATCGAAAAAAAAAAATTGAACTACAGGGAGACCAGTGCTCAAACGTATATATACATTCAATTCTAAACAGTATAACGGGTATAGCGTTTATCATAGCATTCAAGCAAACCCCCACCTTCCCCATGCCCCATTTAACATAAAAGAAACTTACTGTCTGTCTATATAACCTAAACCAACTATATACGCGAAAGCTTACAAAATATTAAATTTTGCTTTTCAAGAGGACCATTTATTAACACCGGAGACACACCACAACTGCCCAAATATGTTCTAGTTATCATCCGGCCCCCACCCCGCCTCTGTTTAACTTCTTCGGAGAACTAAAATTATGACTACGATTCCAAGGTGCTTACTGATGTGACGTTAATATTCTGTGATAATAAAGGTTGTGCCTGTGGTAATAAATAAATGTGCAGCGTGATAGTAAACGGTGCAGATTGTGGTTAGTAGTCAAAAAAATATAAGTTTTATCAACGGCAGTTGTATTGTAGCATATCCGAGTTCAAAATAAATTGGTGTAGTAGCTGCACTAAACACGTTATAATTTTTTCTATTTAAATAGCAGCAATCCCAAATGAACCCCTAAATAAAGCTCAAACTCGTTTTATTATTTATCTGTCGATAAAAATAAAACTAACACTCCATGGTGTTATAGAAGATCCTGAATATAAAGGACCTTGAAAAGGAAAAAAGTTGTACAGAACAACATAACTTAGTAAAAAACTAAATTTCCGCCCAAGACAATTCGGCAGTCATTTTTTACCTAAATTTTAGCATCCGACTGACAATAATCGTGGATATTCGTTACGAAATCTTTCGATATCTCTCCACATCAACTCGCATGCCGATATTAGGGAAAAGTAATTTACTATGCGTATTGACTAATATGATAAGATTTATAATGTATGAGGGTGCTCACTTGTTGTCGTTGGTGTGAGTAGTGATGTGGTTTACTCTGTTTTATTGGTAGTGTTTTATATTAATTTATAATATATAATATATATAAACTATATATATATACTATAGTTATAATATATGATATAATATTAAAATAATATAAATTATAAATAAATAAATTTTAAAAATAAAACCGTCTTTCAGAGGAAAATCCGGAGCATGCGAGTCCTGTAGTGGAAATCGTCAGCCACCATTCTATTAAAGCAAGCATACTAATATATTCACCAGGGACCTTGGCAAGCGCTACAGAATTCTAATAGGGGAAGCGACATCAGCCTCATCCTGTACTGCCCTCGCAAGTGAAAGCAACCAATTATACGCGCCAACGAACAAGCACTATCAACAGACCCTGCCTCTAAACGTAGAACAACAGATATCCGACCCATTTTTAGACTAAAATCACAATAAGTTCCGACAAGCACGGAGCTGTAGCTGTAAACTAACTGCAGATTTCCCAATGATCGTGCTCCACATACTTTGCCTCCTTATGTCATAAAATTGCTAAATGTTCAAAGACTGAAGTCACGGAACCAATATTATGGTATTTAAGATCTTCTAAATAAATATTGCTCTTCATAATATCTGTACACCAGCACTTCAAAATTGTAATAATACTAACATGTGGCCAGCTTGGCAGTGCGCGGAGGCGGACTTGAATTTACTGAAATAGCCAAAATACCTATAAACCCCCAATACTACTCTCAGGTTTAATATTGTCATAGATTTCAGAAAATGCTCGTACCTACAGCCAAACGACCAATTCTGACCAAATACAGATAAGAATGGTTTCTTATAGACAGTCTTTTCCGCACTCCTCACATATAGTAAACGGAGATATTTGAATTTTCGCGAAATATTCCACACCCCTACTGACTTTTTGCCGGATGAACTAAAACATCCATGACTAGGATATTTGACCTACGTTCAAATTAAATTCTACATTATAACAAAATGAATAAAATCTCTAGTTAATAATTCCAAGATTAGAAATAAAAGTGTACATCGATGTTTTTACCAGAACAACATACATATTATATTATAACACTAAACTGATACAATAGGAACTTGGTTATATAATGATTTTTCTTCATTCAATGCGACCTTATACTCAACAGAAATAGACTATTTGCATTCTTTGAGATGAGGTTTCTTTCCCTTTCCACTTTAATCCCCATCTACAAACCTCCCTCTCTACGTTTTATGTAAAACGTAAAAAGACCAAAATCTTGACGTTAAACGGCTGGAAATTAGATAACTATGTAAGGCAGGGGTTGCCTGGGCGCGTGTGGTTTTTTCTATGCAATAATTCGCAAATAATTATACTCCATTATTCTATGATCAGCTTCGCCGATCGCACAAAAAGTGTTCTATAATAATCTAATCTTATCTGGAAGAATTAAATGTGTCTAATCAATCTTCCATATAAATACATAGCAGTTTCTGATAATATCATGCATATGATTTAACAGAGAGATTTATGTTTACAACTTCTTAAGTTTCATCCTTAAGTGAAACTCAACTACTCATAGTCGAAAATTCTGAAAATCGTCATATTTAACAATAATGCATGTTACTAAAACCCTATGAACCACATTATTCTAACAACCTTTACCTCTTGCCTTTCCTAACCTTTGTACATGTTTAAATTTATGAGTCTCATGCGAAAAGATTACCTCAGTCATCAATTTTATGTTTTTCGGTTCTTTACTCGAAAAATGTTTATATTTTATACCTCTCTTATTTATTCTGTTTAATTTCTCATACACCATATTCCTTTATGTTAAAAACCGTTTCCAACTCAAACACACTAAACGATCGTATTGTTGCTATTAGGCTATGAATGTGCGGAAAGGTGGGGACTGGGTGCAAGACGAGGTTTAGTGCCTGAGAGGAGGAATTCGCAACGAAATATATACAAATATTTTCACGTATCATTATGCAGTATTGCGCGATCGTAAAATGCGCTTATAATAACACCAAACTTTCTTGGCCCTTAAGCTTACTTGCATTCGTTCCTATGCCAATTGTTCTTTTCACATGCATTTTTTTTCTCGTAACCTCAAGTTATTTATTAAGGCGAGTCTTATCTTTGAGAGGCTTTCCCCTTAGCTTTTAGTCCTTGTAACACGTCCCCCCACCCCAAACCACCTATCTAACCCAGTTCGCCGTTTTCTATATGCGATTATATAGGAAATGATAGAACGTTATTTGGTACGACGAAGAGGAGAGTCACAAATGTGCGTCTAATAGTTGCAGGAAATACATGCCCCCTCCAGTATTTACGCATCCGCCTGCTCGACAGACTTTTACATTCTGGAAAATAGAAAAGAAAAAAAAAGAAAGAAATATATTTAATTCGATATACAGCATGGCAGATGAGTATGCTGCTCCTTGTTGAATGCAGCCAATAGGAGGAGGGGGGGGGGCTGCTTAAATTGCTGTTGCTACCACATTCCATAATTATGTGCTGGTATTGCTGGATCTTTATCTCAGCCTCACTGTAAGTTAATATTGCACAAGCTTGTCCATATTCAATCACTTCTATTTTAGGTACTATACAAGTCGACGCATATTAGCGGACTTCCCGCGAGGAAAATCAGGTAACAATGTTGAACTCATGAAGGGATTTTCGAAAATGTCAATGGATCCTACCCAAGAAATGACGAAAATAAGGTATATATAAATATTTATATTTACATAAATATTTATATGTGCCTGCGAGACGGACTTTTTTACCTCAGTCAATAAACATGTTAGCTAACGTTTTTATTCCAGATTTCATAGGCGTCTATCTGAGGAGAAATAGAGAAACGATGGTACTATGATATCGTCAGCCTTGTTCATATTTCAGTTCGAGGGAAATCTGCTTCGCTTACGCAGCACCTGCTTGGCAGAATACTCATAAATTCCTAGATGGGATCGATAGACATTTGAAGGAGTTTTAGAGTCGATAGAATCATAAAAGTTACGTCTCATAAACGAAATTACTGCAGAGATCGGCTCTATAATTTGAGCAATGAATGAATACCCATTTACAATCAATCGCAGTTACAATCCCTTGTAACTCGTCCAGACTGACAACAAATCAATCCATCACTTCATTGGTAAATGCTATAACGGATACACACACTACTGCGCCAACAAAAATGCCCCTCCCCATCCTGTCGCAGCAAATCTGCTTACTCAGCGAATTTACTAATGCATTTACACCATTACATATTCTTTATAATAAGGGGCAAATATCAATTAGCTGATTTCCCTTAAGGTTGTACCCATGACGTGAGTTTTGACAAATTTCTTCCGTGTATATATATATATATATAAAACATTGTAACCTCGGTCTGTACATTGATTTTTTTCGCGAAATTTCACGATAACTTTTCGGTTCACATGTCATAGACACCATATCTGCATTTTGTTTCTTTCGTGTATGTTTGTTTGTTTGTTTGTTTGTTTGTTTGTTTGTTTGTTTGTTTGTTTGTTTGTTACCTTTTCACGCATAAACGGCTGAACCGAATTTTATGAAATTTGGTATGTATACTACTACTACCCCAACTTAGACTTTAGGCTATATTAATTTTCTCTGAGACGAACAGGAGTGGGGGTTATAAGGGAAGCCTGAAATTAAAAATAGCGATATTTCGTTTTCTATTGGTTTTTCGGCAAATATGTACATAATAAAAGTTGTTTATTTTGTTATTTAGAGTAACTTTTGTTATATACACTTTTGTCGTATACCGAAGTTTAAATTGCGTTATACGCTAAACATTATAGCGGGAGTCAACAATATTATTTGCCAAAAAAGACTCAACCGAACTAAATAAAACTCGGTATGTGTATTAGCAGTGAGGCCTTCATTATAATAAGCCCTACCAACATTTCTATGGACGGGCAGGAGTAGGGGTTATAAGGGAAGCCTGAAATTAAAAATAGTGATATTTCGTTTCCTATTGGTTTTTCCGCAAATATGAACATTACAAAAGTGGTTTATTTTGTTATTTAGAGTTACTTTTGTCATATACACTTTTTTCGTATACCGTTTAATAAACGAGATATACGCTAAAACCTATAGCGGAAGTGAACAATTTTATTTGGGACAAAATACCCAACCGAAATAAATAAAACTCGGTATGTCTATTAGCACTAAAGCTTTCATTATTACAAGCCATACCCACATTTCTAGGGACGGGCAGGAGTGGGGGTTATAAGGGAAGCTAGAAAGTAAAAATAGCGATATTTCTTTTCCTATTCGTTTTTCGGCAAATATGAACATAACAAAAGTTGTTTATTTTGTTATTTGGAGTAACTTTTATTATATTCACTTTTGTCGTATACCGAATTATAAACGAGATATACGCGAATACCTATAGCAGAAGTGAACAATTTATTTGGCACGAAAGGACTCAACGGAATATAAAATAAATACTCGGTTTGTAGTATTAGCACTAACCTCCTTCTTTATAATAAGCTATACCAACATTTCTAGGGGACGGGCAGGAGTGGGGGCTTTAAGAGAAGATTAATTTAAAAATAGCTGTATTTCGTTTTCAATTGTGGTGTTCTTTTTATGCACTTGACAAATGTAGTTTATTTTTCTATTTAAAGTTATCTTTTGTTATATTCCAATTTTGTCGGATAGAAAAGTATAAACGAATTATTTACATTAAATCTAAAGCGAGAGCCATCAATTTTTGTTGGCCACTAACGAATGAGTCGAACTTCGCAAAAACTCGGTGTGTTGAATTTAGCATTAATTCGTCCATTGATTATATGCTATTTTAAAAATTTTAGGTTATGATGGGATTGGATTATAAGTGTGGCTGAAATAAAAAACTCGCTTTTTTTTATTTTCTATACTGTTTTGCGGCAAACATGCACATAACTATAGTAGTTTACTTTGTTATTTAGAGTAAACTTATTGTGTGCATTCACTTTTGTTGGTAAAATGAAGTAAACACGGGATAAACGCTATACGGGAGTCAATAATTTATATTAGTACTTATTTAATGGGTTTTTAATAAATGAATATTATGACAAGTGATGTTATGTGTTCATCTTATATGCTGTTTCAAATTATGATTCTGATAAGTTAGGTTAAAAATTTTAGTCGCCACCACATTATTAATTTATTATACCTAGAAATAAACTTAGTAATTTATTTCCAATATAAAAATTAACTATAAGAGCATTTCCATTATTTAATTTGTATAAAAAAATGTGCTATCATAATAATTAAACGTTAATGGTAATGTCATTATGACAAAAAACAATATGCGTTTAAACTCGATATGATATGATATTTTCAGGGTACCACTATTATTTAGTTCCATCCGGTAGATAAATTATTAAAATAATGTTTTGAATCAATAATTTAAGTAGAAGAATTTTGAGAAGTCTCATGCGGGAACGGAAGATGAATGGAGCCTTACTAGATAATTGAGTTTACTAATTTCCCGTCTGGCATTACTGAAAGTAGTTTCCAGTGTGATTCGCTATTACAAATATAATCTTACGTTCAAAAACTTTGCCTTATATTATATGCGCTCGGATTGGCTTTTGAAAGGAAATATGTTCATTATAGATGATATTTAATTGTAATAAATGCTACCCATGATTATGGTTTGAATTATTGAAAAAAAGGTGAGTCAAAAAGTGTAGAGGGATAAATTAGGAACACATTTTCATTTATTCTTCAAAACTAAAATTTCTATTATATCAATCCTCTGAAATTACACTTCAGGGTTGGCTATTTCGGAAAACCATTACGTCTTGGATGGAAATGTAATTGTACACATTGAAGTCTTGCTATCAAAATACCATCTTTAGTAAGTCAACAATGATTTCCCGGGCATCGCCGGGTACCTTAGCTAGTATATATATATATATAAAATATATATATATATATATATATATATATATATAATTGTAACCCACTCCTGTTCGTCTCAGAGAAAATTAATATAGCCTAAAGTCTAAGTTGGGTTAGTAGTAATATACATACCAAGTTTCATAAAATTCGGTTCAGCCGTTTTTGCGTGAAAAGGTAACAAACAAACAAACAAATAAACAAACAAACAGACACCAAAGAAACAAAATGTAGTTATGGTGTCTATGACATGTGAAACGAAAAGTTATCGTGAAATTTCGCGAAAAAAATCAATGTACAGACAGAGGTTACAATTTTATCTATATATATATAAAATTGTAACCTCTGTCTGTACATTGATTTTTTTCGCGAAATTTCACGATAACTTTTCGTTTCACATGTCATAGACACCATATCTGCATTTTGTTTCTTTCGTGTATGTTTGTTTGTTTGTTTGTTTGTTTGTTTGTTTGTTTGTTTGTTTGTTTGTTTGTTACCTTTTCACGCATAAACGGCTAAACCGAATTTTATGAAACTTGGTATGTATATTACTACTAACCCAACTTAGACTTTAGGCTATATTAATTTTCTCTGAGACGAACAGGAGTGGGGGTTATAAGGGAAGCCTGAAATTAAAAATAGCGATATTTCGTTTTCTATTGGTTTTTCGGTAAATATGCACATAACAAAAGTTGTTTATTTTGTTATTTAGAGTAACTTTTGTTATATACACTTTTGTCGTATACCTAAGTATAAATGAGTTATACGTTAAAACTTTAGCGGGCACTAACGGCTGAACCGAACTTAACAAAACTCGGTATGTCAATTAGCATTAATTCTTCCATGATTATAAGTTATATTAAAAGTTTTAGGTTCGAGCGGGGGGGGGGGTTAAAAGGGAGGCCTGAAATAAAAATTCACCATATTTACATGTATAAGAGACGGGAAATATAAAAATATCGAAGACTGTGAAGCCTTATCGAACAAATAATTCTATTATTAGCAAATCCACGGCAAAGATGGGTATCAATCCTAAACACTGGGACGGGTAAATGTCAAAATATTGTGCAATGTAAAGCCTGCTAAAAAATACCATCACCATTCAGCCTCAAATGAATTCCCGGGCGAAGCCGGGTATCTGAGCTAGTATATATATATAGATAGATATCTATATATATATATATATATATATATATATATATATATATATATATATATAAAATTGTAACCTCTGTCTGTACATTGATTTTTTTCGCGAAATTTCACGATAACTTTTCGTTTCACATGTCATAGACACCATATCTGCATTTTGTTTCTTTCGTGTATGTTTGTTTGTTACCTTTTCACGCATAAACGGCTGAACCGAATTTTATGAAACTTAGTATGTACAGTACTACTAACCCAACTTAGACATTAGGCTATATTAATTTTCTCTGAGGCGAAAAGGAGTGGGGGTTATAAGGGAGGCCTGAAATTAAAAATAGTGATATTTCGTTTCCTATTAGTTTTTCCGCAAATATAAACATAACAAACAATGTTTATTTTGTTATTTAGAGTAACTTTTGTAATATACACTTTTGCCGTATACGGAAGTATAAATGAGTTATACGCTAAAAATTATAGCGGGAGTCAACAATATTATTTGCCAAAAAAGACTCAACCGAACTAAATAAAACTCGGTATGTGTATTAGCAGTTATGCTTTCATTATAATAAGCCATACCAACAGTTCTATGGACAGGCAGGAGTGGGGGTTATAAGGGAAGCCTGAAATTAAAAATAGCGATATTTCGTTTCCTATTGGTTTTTTCGCAAATATAAACATAACAAAAGTTGTTTATTTTGTTATTTGGAGTATTTTTTGTTATATACACTTTGGTCGTATACCTAAGTGTAAATGAGTTATACGTTAAAACTTTAGCGGGCACTAACGGCTGAACCGAACTTAACAAAACTCGGTATGTCAATTATTCTTCCATGATTATAAGTTATATTAAAATTTTTAGGTTCGAACGGGAGGGGGGTTATAAGGGAGGCCTGAAATAAAAATTCACCATATTTACATGTATAAGAGACGGGAAATATAAAAATATCGAAGACTGTGAAGAATTATAAAAAAAATAAATCTATAATTATCAAATCACCGGCAACGACTGGTATCAATACTAAACACTGGGAAGGGTAAATGTCAGATATTCATCTGTAGATAATCAGATATTTAATTGTGATAAATGCTACCCATGATTATGGTTTGAATTATTCAAAACTGCGAGTCAAATAGTCGTGAGGGATAAATTAGGAACCCATTGTCATATATTCTTCAATACTAAATTTTCTAGTCGATTAACCCTGAAAGTTACACTTTAGGATGGGCTGTTGTGAAAAAACAATACATCGTGGAGGGAAGTGCAATTGTACACATTGAAGTCTTGCTATAAAAATACAATCATTAGTCAGCCAGCAATGATTTCCCGGGCATCGCCGGGTACCTTAGCTAGTCTATCTATATATATATAAAATTGTAACCTCTGTCTGTACATTGATTTTTTTCGCGAAAATTCACGATAACTTTTCGTTTCACATGTCATAGACACCATATCTGCAGTTTGTTTCATTCGTGTCTGTTTGTTTATTTGTTTGTTTGTTTGTTACCTTTTCACGCATTATATATATATATATATATATATATATCTATATATACATATAGACAGTTTTTAATGGACCTCATTTTCGGCATCTAGGAGGTAGGATCGATGGACATTTGAAGAAAAATTTCGAAAATTCCGTCATGAGTACAACCTCAATAGCTGATTTCCCTTAAGGGTAATCTGCTAAAACGATTAAATGACGAGTTTGGTAACGATTAACCAAGATTGCGATCGCTAGAGCGGTAAAAATCAAACGTATATATATATATATATATATATATATCTTAATATATATAAATCATCCTGTCACGGATGTTTGTCCCCGCGATGGAATCCCTAAACTACTTAAAACCGATTTTAAATTAAATTGGCACACCGTGAGGAGTCTGGTCCAACTTGAGAGATAGGCTATATTAATTTTCTCCTGCGACGGACAGGAGTGGGGGTTTTATAAGGAGGCATAAAATTAAAAGTCGCGATATTTCGTTTTCTATTGGTTTTTTTTCGCAAATATGCACAAAACAAAAGTTGTTTATTTTGTTATTTAGAGAATCTTTTGTCATAATAAACACTTTCAATCGTATTCCGAAGTTTAAATGAGTTATAACGCTTATGAACTATAGCGGGAGTTCAACAATATTATTTGGGACAAAAGACCCAACCGATAATAGAATAAAACTCGGTATGTGTATTAGCACGACACGCTTTCATTATAAGAAGCCATAACCAACATTTCTAGGGACGAGGCAGGAGTGGGGGTTTTAAGGGAAGCCAGGAATTAAAAAAAGCCGATATTTTTCGTTTCCTAATTGTTTATCGGCAAATATGAACATAACAAAAGTTGATTTATTTTGCTATGTAAGAGTAACTTTTGTTATATACACTTTTTTTTTCGTATACCGGAATTATAAACGGAAATATACGCTAAAAAATATAGCGGAAGTAAAAACATTTTATTTGGCACAAAAGACTCAACCGAACTAAATAAAACACTCAGTATGTGTATTAGCACACTAACGCCTTCCTTATAAAAAGCCATACTTAATCTAGGGACCAGGCATGAATTGGGGGTTATAAGGGAGACCTGAAATTAATAATATTGAAACATCGTTTCCTATTGTAGTTTCGGCAAATATGCACATAACAAAAGTTGTTTATTTTGTTATTTAGAGAAATTTGCTCAAGAATTCTTTTCAATATGAACTACCAGGTACCTCACCTGGAAAAATTAATTCAAATGTATGTTAATATTTAGTCCTTAATAATTCAAATCTATGCATAATGTGAAATATGACATATGATGTATAATGAAATATGGCAATATGGAGGACAGTGAAGTCTTACATAAAAAATTAATTTTATTATTAACAAATCCACAGAAACGACGGGTATTACCCCTAAACACTGGGACGGGTAAATGTCAAAATATTGTGCAAAATAAAGCCTTGCCAAAAAAATACCATCAACATTCAGCCTCAAATGAATTCCCGAGCGAAGCCGGGTATCTGAGCTTGTATATATATGTATATATATATATATATATATATATATATATATATATATATATATACTAGCTCAGATACCCGGCTTCGCCCGGGAATTCATTTGAGGATGAATGGTGATGGTATTTTTTAGCAGGCTTTACATTGCACAATATTTTGACATTTACCCGTCCCAGTGTTTAGGATTGATACCCGTCGTTGCCGGTGATTTGCTAATAATAGAATTATTTGTTTGATAATTCTTCACAGTCTTCGATATTTTTATATTTCCCGTCTCTTATACATGTAAATATGGTGAATTTTTATTTCAGGCCTCCCTTATAACCCCCCTCCCGTTCGAACCTAAAAATTTTAATATAACTTATAATCATGGAAGAATAATTGACATACCGAGTTTTGTTAAGTTCGGTTCAGCCGTTAGTGCCCGCTAAAGTTTTAACGTATAACTCATTTACACTTAGGTATACGACCAAAGTGTATATAACAAACAATACTCCAAATAACAAAATAAACAACTTTTGTTATGTTTATATTTGCGAAAAAACCAATAGGAAACGAAATATCGCTATTTTTAATTTCAGGCTTCCCTTATAACCCCCACTCCTGCCTGTCCATAGAACTGTTGGTATGGCTTATTATAATGAAGGCCTAACTGCTAATACACATACCGAGTTTTATTTAGTTCGGTTGAGTCTTTTTTGGCAAATAATATTGTTGACTCCCGCTATAATTTTTAGCGTATAACTCATTTATACTTCCGTATACGGCAAAAGTGTATATTACAAAAGTTACTCTAAATAACAAAATAAACATCTTTTGTTATGTGCATATTTGCCGAAAAACCAATAGAAAACGAAATATCGCTATTTTTAATTTCAGGCTTCTTTTATAACCCCCACTCCTTTTCGCTTCAGAGAAAATTAATATAGCCTAAAGTCTAAGTTGGGTTAGTAGTAATCTACATACTAAGTTTCATAAAATTCGGTGCAGCCGTTTATGCGTGAAAAGGTAACAAAGAAACAAACAAACAAACAAACAAACATACACGAAAGAAACAAAATGCAGATATGGTGTCTATGACATGTGAAACGAAAAGTTATCGTGAAATTTCGCGAAAAAAATCAATGTACAGACAGAGGTTACAATTTTATATATATATATATATATATCTATATATATATATAAAATTGTAACCGCTGTCTGTACAGTGATTTTTTTCCGCGAAATTTCACGAGTAACTGGTTGGTCGTTTTTCACAAGTCATAGACACCATAACTGCATTTTGTGTCTTTGGTGTCTGTTTGTTTGATTGTTTGTTTATTTGTTTGTTTGTTTATTGGTTTGTTTGTTTGTTTGTTACCTTTTCACGCATAAACGGCTGAACCGAATTTTATGAAACTTGGTATGTATATTACTACTGTAGCCCAACTTAGACCGTTAGGCTAAATTAATGTTCTCTAAGATATTCGAACAGGAGTGGGGGTTATAAGGGAGGCCTGAAATTAAAAATAGCGATATTTCATTTTCTATTGCTTTTTTCATCAAATATGCTCATAACAAAAGTTGTTTATTTTGTAATTTAGAGTAACTTTTGTTATATGCACTTATTGCCGTATACTGAATTATAAATGAGTTTATACACTAAACACTATAGCGGGAGTCCACAAATTTTATTTGGCATAAAAGACTCAACCGAACTAATACAAACTCGCTGTGTGAATTAAATACTAACGATTTACTTTATAATAAAGCCATTACTAACATTTCTATGTACGGGCAGGAGTGGGGGTTATAAGGGAAGCCAGAAATTAAAAATAGCGATATTACGGTTTCTTATGGTTTTTTTCGCAATATATGAACATGAACAAAAGTTGTTTATTGTGTAATTTGTTAGAGTAACTTTTTGTTATATTTCACTTTTGCCCGTATACGGAAGTATAAATGAGTTTATACTCTAAAAACTAAAGAGGAGTCCAACAATTTTATTTGGCACAAAAGACTCAACCGAACTAAACCAAACTCGGTATGTGAATTAGTACTAACGCCTTCCTTATAATAAGCCATACTAACATTTCTAGGGACTGGCAGGAAGTGGGGGTTGATATGGAAGGCCTGAAATTTAAAAAATAGTGATATTTCGTTCCCTTCCTATTGCTTTTTTCGGACAAATATTGCACATTACAAAAGTTGTTTATTTTGTTTTTTCTAGAAGAAGAAACTTTATTTTTTTTTGATATACACTATCATCGTTATACCGAACAATTTTAAGACGTTATACGCTAAAAAATTATTGCGGGGAGACACCAATTTTATTTGGACACAAAAAAGACTCAACAACGTACTGTAATAAAACACTCATTATGTAGTAATTAGCACTAACCGCCTTCCTTATAATAAGCCCATTCTAACATTTTTTGGGTAGGGCAGAGAGTGGTGGTTTATTGTGGGTGGTTATAAAGGGGGGGGGGCTATCTATGTAATGAAATTATGATATGAAATTAATAATAATGATATCATATTGGGGTATGGGTTTTTTTTTCGGCTAATATGGCACATATCAAAAGTTTGTTTTATTTTGTTATTTATGAGAGAAATTTGCTCAGCACTTCTTTTCAATAAGAAACTACCAGGTATCCTCACCTGAAAAATTTAAATTCCAATTATATATCAATATTTTCTCCTTAATAATTCAATTCTAATGCATTAATGCACAGGGAGACGGGGGAAAAGGGGAAAAGAGAAAGGAATAAAAATATGACAACTATGCAGGACTCAGCAGTGAATGGTTTGACATAATAAAAATAAAAATAATTAATTTTATTGTTAACAAATGCCAACAAGGAGGTATTATTAACCCTCTAAAAACACTGGAACGTGTGGAGTATTATAGTTTAAGTAAGGTGTAACGTGGTGTGTGTTAATAATAAAAGTGTGTGGTGATTTAAGTGTATTTGTTTGTTTAATAATTGGTTAAAAAATGTCAAAATATTGTGCTTGCAAATGTAAAGCCTCCTTCTACTCCGGGCCATTAAATATTTCATACACCATTCAGCCTCAAATGAATTTCCCGAGCGAAGCCGGCGGGGTGTGTGGTATCTTCGGGGTATCTAAGCTAAGGTCTATATATTATATAAAATAAATTTGTAACCTCTGTCTGTACATTTGTTGATTTTTTTCGCGAAATTTCACGATAACTTTTCGTTTCACATGTTATAGACACCATAACTGCATTTTGTTTCTTTGGTGTCTGTTTGTTTGTTTGTTTGTTTATTTGTTTGTTTGTTTGTTTGTTTGTTACCTTTTCACGCATAAAAGGCTGAACCGAATTTTATGAAACTTGGTATGTATATTACTACTAACCCAACTTAGACTTTAGGCTATATTAACATTCTCTCTAAGACGAAACAGGAGTGGGGGTTATAAGGAAGGCCTGAAATAAAATTAGGGATATTCGTTTCCTAATACTTTTTCAGCAAATATGCCCATAACAAAAGTTGTTTATTTTGTAATTTAGAGTAACTTTTTATATATACACTTTTTTCGTATACCGAATTATAAACGAGATATACGCTGAAACCTATAGCGGGAGTGAACAATTTATTTGGGACAAAAGACCCAACCGAAATAAATAAAACTCGGTATGTGTATTAGCACTAACGCTTTCATTATAACAAGCCATGCCAACATTTCTAGGGACGGGCAGGAGTGGGGGTTATAAGGGAAGCCTGAAATTGAAAATAGCGATATTTCGTATTCTATTAGTTTTTCGGCAAATAGGAACATGACAAAAGTTGTCTATTTTGTTATTTGGAGTAACTTTTGTTATATACACTTTTGTCGTTTACCTAAATAAATGAGTTATACGTTTAAAACTTTAGCGGGCACTAACGGCTGAACCGAACTTAACAAAAACTCGGTATGTCAATTAGCATTAATTCTTCATGATTATAAGTTATATTAAAATTTTTAGGTTCGAACGGGAGGGGGGTATAAGGGAGGCCTGAAATAAAAATTCACCATATTTACATGTATAAGAGACGGGAAATATAAAAATATCGAAGACAGTGAAGCTTATCGAACAAATAATTCTATTATTAGCAAACCCACAGCAAAGACGGGTATCAATCCTAAACACTGGGACGGGCAAATGCCAAAATATTGTGCAATGTAAAGCCTGCTAAAAAATACCATCACCATTCAGCCTCAAATGAATTCCCGGGCGAAACCGGGTATCTGAGCTAGTATATATATAAAATTGTAACCTCTGTCTGTACATTGATTTTTTTCGCGAAATTTCACGATAAATTTTCGTTCACATGTCATAGACACCATATCTGCAATTTTGTTTCTTTCGTGTCTGTTTGTCTGTTTGTTTGTTTGTTTGTTTGTTTATTTGTTTGTTTGTTTGTTACCTTTTCACGCATAAACGGCTGAACCGAATTTTATGAAACTTAGTATGTATATTACTACTAGCCCAACATAGACTTTAGGCTATATTAATATTCTCTAAGACGAACAGGAGTGGGGGTTTATAAGGGGAGGCCTGAAATTAAAAATAGCGATATTTCGTTTCCTATTGCTTTTTCAGCAAATATGCCCATAACAAAAATTATTTATTTTGTTATTTAAAGTAAGTTTTGTTATGTACACTTTTTTCGTATACCAAACTATAAATGAGTTATACGATAAAAACTATAGCGGAAGTCAACAATTTTAAATGTCACAAAAGGCTCAACCGAAACTAAATAAAACTCGGTATGTGAACTAGCACTAACGCCTTCCTTATAACAAGCCATACTAACATTTCTAGGGACGGGCAGGAGTGGGGGTTGTATGTAAGGCCTGAATTTAAAAATAGCGGTATTTCGTTTCTTATTGCATTTTCGGCAGATATGAACATAACAAAAGTTGTTTATTTTGTTATTTAGAGTAATTTTTGTTATATACACTTTTTTCGTATACCGAATTATAAACGAGATATACGCTAAAACCTGTAGCGGAAGTGAACAACTTTATTTGGGGCAAAAGACCCAACCGAAATAAATAAAACTCGGTATATGTATTAGCACTAACGCTTTAATTATAACAAGCCATACCAACATTTGTAGGGACAGGCAGGAGTGGGGGTTATAAGGGAAGGCAGAAATTAAAAATAGCGTTATTTCTTTTACTATTGGATTTTCGGCAGATATGAACATAACAAAAGTTGTTTATTTTGTTATTTAGAGTAACTTTTGTTATATACACTTTTTTCGTATACCGAAGTTTAAACGCGATATACGCTAAAACCTATAGCGGAAGTGAACAATTTTATTTGGGACAAAAGACACAACCGAAATAAATAAAACTCGGTATGTGTATTAGCACTAACGCTTTCATTATAAACAAGCCATACTTAAGATTTCTAGGGAGGGGCAGGAGTGGGGGTTATAAGGAAGACCTGAAATTAAAAGTAGTGAATATTTCGTTTTCCTATTGGGGTTTCGAGCAATTACGCCCATAACAAAAAGTTGTTTATTTTTGTTATTTGGCGTAGACTTTTGCTCACCAATTATATACACTTGTCGTCGAATACCTCACATGTATAATTAATGAGTTATACGTTATATTAAAACTACTAATTCAAATCTAATGCATAATGCACAGAAGAGCGGGAAGAGATGAACAATATAGAGGGAACCAGTGAAGTCTTACATAAAAAAAAAATTAATTTGTAATTATTAACAAATCCCACAGAAACGACGGGTATTTATACTCTAACACACTGGGACGGGTAAAATTGTCAAAACATTGTTGGATAAAGTAAGCCTTGCCAAAAAATAATACTATCACCATTCAGTCCTCAAATGAATTCCCGAGCGAAAGCCGGGTAATCTGCAGGGGCTAGTATCTATCGATCTAATATATATAAAAATTGTAACTCTCTTGTCTGTACATTGATTTTTTTTTTCGCGAAATTTTACAAGATAAACTTATCGTTTTCACCCAATGTCCATAGACACCATAACTGCATTTTGTTTCTTTGGTGTCTTTTGTTTGTTTATTTGTTATGTTTGTTTATTTGTTTGTTTGTTTGTTTGTTACCTTTTCAAACGCATAAAAACCGGCTGAACCGATATTTTATGAAACTTGGTATGTAATATTACTATCTAACCCAATCTTGCAGAACTTTAGAGCTACTATTATAATTTTCCTTCTGAGACGAACAGGAGTGGGGGGGTTTTTAAGGAAAGCCTCTGAAATTAAAAATAGTCGAATATTTCGCTTTCTATTGGTTTTCGGGCAAATATGCACGCGTCAACAAAATTTGTTATATTTTGTTATTTGAGAGTAACTTTTTGTTATATACACTTTTGTCGTATAACCGAAGTTTAATGCTTATACGCTAAAAATTTAGTTAGCGGGAGTCAAGGCGATCAATATTATTTGGCGCCAAAAGAACTCAACCGAAAACTAAAACAAACTCCGTATGTGAATTAGTAACTAACGCCTTCCTTTATGAATAAGCCATACCAACATTTAGTCTATGGACCGGCAGGACAGGTTGGGGGGGTTATAAGGGAGGCCTGAAATTAATAATAGTGAATAATTCGTTTCCTATTGGGGTTTCAAACACCAATCAAATGCACATAAAAAAAAGTTGATTTATTTTGTTAATTTACATGGAGGAACACGATTTCCCCATATCCTCAACAACTTGCCATTCAAAGTATGAAACTACCAAAGGTACCGTCACGCTTAAAAAATTAATACAAATGTATGTCACATATTTTCTCCTTAATAATTCAAAATCTATGTATAATAACACAGAGACGGGAAATTATGACAATATTGCAGGACAGTGAAGTCTATACTTAAAAAATTAATTTCTATTATTAAACAAATCCACCAGAAAACGACGGGTAGTTTACCCCGCCTAATAGCACTGGGACGAGGTAAATGTCCAAAATAATTGTGAAAAGTAATAGCCTTACGCCAAAAATATTCCACATCACATTTCAGCCTCAACTGAATTCCCGAGCGAAATTACGGGTATCTGAGGCTAGTAAATTATACAACAGTATAAAGATTGTAACACCTCTGTCTGAGTGACACTTGATATTTTTATCGCCAAATTATCACGATAACTTTTCGTTTCACATGTCATAGACACCATAGACACAGCATTGCATTTTTGTTTTCTTTCGTCGTCATTTGGTTGTTTTAGTTATTGTTGTTTGTTTACCATTTTCACGCAATAAACGATGCTTGAACCGAATTTTATGAAACTTGGAACGTGCATTACTACTACTTCAACTTACGACTTTCAAGGCTATATAAATTATTCTCTGAAGACAACCAGGAAGTGGGGGTTATAAGGAAGGCCTGTAAATTAAAAATAGCGATATTATCGTTTGGCCTATTGCTTTAGTCCAACCAAATATGCATCATAACTAAAGTTGATTAATTTTTATGTTATTATTATTAGGAGTAGCCTGTTGATGATAGTGCACTATCATCAGTACATTACGCGAAGTCTAAAGGCGTTATTCGCTAAAAAACGAATTATAGCGGGTGACAACCAATTTATATCTTTGGCTCAAAAGACTCAACCGAACAAACCAAACTCGGTATGTGAATTAGTATAACGTCTTCCTGATACTAAGCCATACTAACATTTCTAGGGACGGGCAGGAGTGGGGGTTATAAGGGAGGCCTGAAATTAAAAATAGCGATATTCCGTTTACTATTGCTTTTTCAGCAAAAATGCACATAACAAAAGTTGTTTATTTTGTTATTTAGAATAACTTTTGTTTTATGCACTTTTGCCGTATACGGAAGTATAAAGGCGTTATACGCTAAAAATTATAGTTGTAGACAACAATTTTATTTGGCACAAAAGACTCAACCGAACTAAATAAAACACTCAGTATGTGTATTAGCACTAACGCCTTCCTTATAATAAGCTATGCTAACATTTCTAGGGACGGGCAGGAGTGGGGGTTATAAGGGAGGCCTGAAATTAAAAATAGCAATATTTCGTTTCCTATTGCTTTTTCAGCAAATATGCACATAATAAAAGTTGTTTATTTTGTTATTTAGAGTAACTTTTGTTATATGCACTTTTGCCGTATACAGAAGTATAAAGGCGTTATACGCTAAAAATTATAGCTGAAGTGAAAAATTTTATTTGGCACAAAAGACTCAACCGAACTAAATAAAGTCCGTCACGCAGGGGCTGCGTAAACTAAGCAGATTTCCCACGTGAAGTTTTACAATAGAGAAATCTGCCTAATAACAGCTGTAGTAGTAAGTAACCTCTAAACCTAAAACATTATTTAGGGCGTAATAACCCAGTAGTTTCTAGCCCCGAAACACAGTTAACCTAACCTCTAAACCTATTCACGAGGGACGGATAGTTATGGAAAAGGCCGCCAGAGCTCTCGGCGGAAAGTCCGAACATAGCCTACTGGTACCACACGCAGAATACAAATGCAAATATCTCGGTTAATATTCAAGATAGAGAATAAATGTATATAACAATATTTATAGTAAATTTAATTTGCAATAAGATTGATTCTGTACAATTTTTCGATCCGACGAATAGTAACGGAGATATTTCGAATTTTCGGAAATCCTCCCCTCTAAACCCCCCCTCCCCGTGGTCCGATTTCAGCCGTTAACGAACTTGATCTTTCTTTTTACATAAAACGACTAAATATCGAGTTTGGTAACGATCAAACAAAAATTGCGACCGCTAGAGCGGTAACAGACAAATATATAGATAGATAGATAGATAGATAGATAGATATATATATATATATATATATATATATATATATATATATATACAGTTTTGAACGGACCTCATTTTCGTCATCTACTAGGTAGGATCGATGGACATTTGAAGAAAAATTTCGAAAATTCCATCATGAGTACAACCTCAATAGCTGATTTCCCTTAAGGGAAATCTGCTAAAACACTCAGTGTGTATTAGCACTAACGCCTTCCTTATAATAAGCCTTACTAACATTTCTAGGGACGGGCAGGAGTGGGGGTTTAAGGGAGGCCTGAAATTAATAATGGTGATTTCCTATTGGTGTTTCGGCAAATATGCACATAACAAAAGTTGTTTATTTTGTTATCTGGAGAAATTTGCTCAACACTTCTTTTCAATATGAACTACCAGGTACCTCACCTGAAAAAATTAATTCAAATCTATGTTAATATTTTGTCTTTAATTAACTGAAATCTATGCCTAACTGCACAGGAGACGGGAAATATGACACAAATATGGAGGACTCAGTGAAGTCTTACCTAAAAAATTAATTTATGTATTATTCAATCAAATCCCCAGAAATGACGGGTATTACACCTACACACTGGGACTGAGTAAATGTCACAAAATATTGGTCAAAAAAAGCCTTGCTTTGCCAAAAACAATACCATCACCATTCAGCCTTAATATGAATTCCTCGAGCGAAGCCGGGCTATTAGAGCTAGTATATATATATAAAAAATTGTAACCCCTGTCTGTACATTGATTTTTTTTCGCGAAATTTCACGATAACTTTTCGTTTCACATGCCATAGACACCATAACTGCATTTTGTTTCTTTCGAGTCTGGTTGTTTGTTTATTTGTTTGTTTGTTACCTTTTCAACGCATAAACGGCTGAACCGAATTTTATGAAACTTGCTATTTATATTACTACTAACCCAACTTAGACTTTAGGCTATATTAATTTCCTCTGAGACGAACAGGAGTGGGGTTTATAGAGGAAGGCCAGAAATTAAAAATAGCGATATTTCGTTTTCCTATTGGTTTTTCGGCAAATATGAACATAACAAAAGTTGTTTATTTTGTTATTTGGAGTAACTTTGTTTATATATACACTTTTTTCGTATACCGGAATTATAAACGAGTTATACGCTAAAAACTATAGCGGAAGTGAACAATTTTAATTGGGACAAAAGACCCAACCGAAATAAATAAAACTCGGTATCCTGTATTAGTACTAACGCTTTCATTATAACAAGCGATACCAACATCTCTAGGGACGGGCAGGAAGTGTGGTGTTGTAAAGGAAGCCAGAATTTAACAATAGCAATATTTCGTTTTCTAATTGGGGTTTTCTGCAAATATGAACATAACAAAAGTTGGTTTATTTTGTTATTTAGATTTAACTTTTGTTATATTCACTTTTTTCCTTTTAACAATTTAAATAAACGAGATTTATACGCCTATAAACTAAAGCGGGAGTCATCTATTTATTGGGCGCTAAACGATTGAACCGAACTTAACAAAACTCGGTATGTCAATAAGTATTAATTCTTCCATGATTATAAGCTATATTTAAAATTGTTTTGTCCAAATGGGAGTGGGGGTTAAGAGGGAGGCCTGAAATGAAAAAATTCGTGATATTCCTATTGTCCAATTGGTTTTTTTTTGGACGATTCTTCCTATAAAAATTCAATAGTCATTCAACGATGTTTTTTCCGGGCCATTGGCGGGTATTCCATTATAATTCGTACTAAATCAGGTACCTCAGCTACAAAATACTTACATTATAGATGATATTTAATTTATAATAAATGCTAACACCATGATTATGATTTGAATTATTCACGGTGTGTCAAATAGTGGAGAGGGAATGATTAGAGAACTTATTTTCATTTATTCTTCAAACCTAAAATTTTTTTTTCCATAAGTCGCCGAAGGGACCCTCACGGGGAAATGTACGCCTAGACGGGATATAGCAGTTCTACACATAGAAGCATTGCCGAAAAACAAAATAAAATCTATCCGGTCTCAGAATAATTTCCCGAGCGAAGCCGGGTACCTTGGTGCTAGTATATATAAATATATATATATATAAATATATATATATATATATATATATATATATATATATAATTTTTTCAAGGAAATAAATAAATTGCGCTGTAGAAACGCGCTACATGTGTGCCAACCTACAATCATGGAAAGATTGAAATTGACTCATACTAAATGATACTCTGTGTTTTGTCTCTTATCGGTTTATCAATTCCTGATATCGCCTCAAGGTTCACTTTTGTTCGGATTTGTTGATCGCAATTGCTATCAAAAACTGTCAATACTGCCTGTGGTTCATTGTGAATGATGCAAACACGATTCGTGAGTAAACTAAGCAGATTTCCCAAGTGCGAGTATGATGCTATTGATCTCATCTCACCATATATTTTATAGTCCTAAGAAAAAACAAACTGATGTGTAGTTGTGGGGTTTTACTGAGGCTGAAAACATGTAAGCACGAATATGAAAACATGTAAGCTTAATATTAGAGATAAAAAGGTCCGTCACGCAGGGGCTGCGTAAACTAAGCAGATTTCCCACGTGAAGTTTAGTAATAGATAAATATACCTACTGGTAACACAACACCACCATGAATAAATACAAACGGAAATAAGACAGGTTTCATCCAATTTCAATAAACTGCAGACAGGGAGCGTTAGGTTAGAAAAGTAAACAAACGGGTCTGCCCGCCTCACACCGGAAAGAAAAACATTTACTAAAATATATCAGAATATAACATATTAATTTTATTGAGAACTATTTACTATATCTAGTACTGTACTAGAGACCTTAATAATGACTAAGAATAATTGTTATCTCAATCAATCAAATTTTAGTAGTCCAAAACCTTCAGACCGGGGGGGGGATCACCAGAACTTTTTTGCATGTAAGTATCTCGTATAATAAAGGTCTCTTCAATACAATTTTTGGTATTTAAACTTCGAATAATGTAATTTATTATGTAGCAGAGTATTGCTTACGTAACATGAGTAGAAGTGCCGGTTTGCTGATGGCTGAAAACTAAAAAATGCAAATATCTCGGTTAATATTCAAGATATTGAATAAACGTATATGGCAATATTTATAGTAGATTTTATTTGCAATAAAGATTTGTCAACCTATACAATTTTTTACGATCCGACCTATGGTAACGGAGATATTTCGAATTTTCGAAAATATCCTCCCCCCCTCTAAACCCCCTCCCCCTGGACCGATTTCAGCCGTTAACAAACTTGATCTTTCTTTTTACATAAAACGACTAAATATCGAGTTTGGTAACGATTAAACAATAATTGCGACAGCTAGAGCGGTAACAGACAAATATATTAGCAGATTTCCCCTTAAGGGAAATCAGCTATTGAGGTTGTACTCATGACGCGATTTTCGAAATTTTTCTTCAAATGTCCATCGATCCTAGCCAGGAGATGACGAAAATGAGGTATATATATATATATATATATATATATATATATACAGTTTTGAACGGACCTCATTTTCGTCATCTCCTGGCTAGGATCGATGGACATTTGAAGAAAAATTTCGAAAATCGCGTCATGAGTACAAGCTCAATAGCTGATTCCCCTTAAGGGAAATCTGCTAAAAGCACTAATAGAAGAACGATTGTAAAGCATCAATAGCTTAACAAGATTGGTTCTTTAACATTTTACGATCCGACTCATAATAACGAAAATATTTGTAATTTTCGAATTCCCCTCCACACTAAACCCCCACTCGCATTTCAACCAATAGCAAATACGATCACTGCACTCCTACTCATATCATATTAACAATAAGCTGTTATGTTATGAAGCACATAATTTGATGCATAAATACAAAATACTCTCATTGAACTTTTAGCAGATTTCCCTTAAGGGATAGCTTATTGTCAATATGACATAAGTAAGAAGAGGGGATTTACTAAAGGCCGAAAACTATAAAATGCAAATATCCCGGTTAATAATCAAGATAGTGAAAATACGTACATAACAACGTTTATAGAACATTACTTTTGCAATAAGATTGGTTACATACACTTTTAGCAGATTTCCCTTAAGGGAAATCAGCTATTGAGGTTGTACTCATGACGGAATTTTCGACATTTTTCTTCAAATGTCCATCGATCCTACGCTATGAGGAATGACGAAATGAGGTCCGTTCAAAACTGTATGTATATATATATATATATATATATATATATATATATATATATATATAATATATATATCTATATTTGTTCTGTTACCGCCTTCTAGCGGTCGCAATTTTTGTTTGATCCTTACCAAACTTCATATTTAAGCGTTTTATTTTTTGATCTGACGCATAATAACGGAGATATTAAGAATATTAGAAATTCCACCCTCTAAACACTTCCCCATCCCACTCGTCGGATTTCAGACATTAACGAACTTGATCTTTCGTTTTACATAAAAGTCCGTTACGCAGGGCCTGCGTAAACTAAGCAGATTTCCCACGTCAAGTTTTACAATAGAAAAATTTCACGAGAGTCGAGCAGTTAAGGAAACGGGCGAACTAGCTTTTGGCGAGAAAGTCATCCGTCCGTTAGCGGCCCAGATTTAATAAAAATGCAAATATCTCGGTTAATATTCAAGATAGAGAATAAATGTATATAACAATATTTATAGTAAATTATATTTGCAATAAGATTGATTCTGAACAATTCTTCGATCCGGCGTATAGTAACGGAGATATTTCGAATTTTCGAAAATCCTCCCCTCTAAACCTCCCCCTCTCACTTGTCCGATTTCAGCGATTAACGAACTTGATCTTGAACTTGAAATCAGCATTGAGGTCGTACTCATGACGCGATTTTCGAAAAATTTCCTCAAATGTCCATCGATCCTACCCAGGAGATGACGAAAATGAGGTCCGTTCAAAACTATATATATATATATATATATATATATATATATATATATATATATATATTTGTCTGTTAACACTCTAGCGGTCGCAATTTTTGTTTGATCGTTACCAAACCCGGAATTTAATCGTTTTATGTAAAAAGGAAGATCAAGTTCGTTAATGGCTGAAATCGGACCAGTGGGAGGGGGAGTTTAGAGGGGGGATTTTTGAAAATTCAAAATATCTCCGTTATTATGCATCGGATCGAAACTTTGTATAGAATAAATCTTATTGCAAATATAATTTACTATAAATATTGTTATATACATTTATTCTCTATCTTGAATATTAACCGAGATATTTGCATTTGTATTCTGCGTGTGGTCATCAGTAGGCTATGTTCAGACTTTCCGCCGAGAGCTCTGGCGGCCGTTTCCATAACTATTCGTCCCTCGTGAATAGGTTTAGAGGTTAGGTTAACTGTTTTTTGGGGCTAGAAACTACTGGGTTATTACGCCCTAAATAATGTTTTAGGTTTAGAGGTTTCTTACTACTACAGTTGTTATTAGGCAGATTTCTCTATTGTAAAACTTCACGTGGGAAATCTGCTTAGTTTACGCAGCCCCTGCGTGACGGACATTTCTAACCAAAGTGGGACTAGATATTTTATTAGAAATCGTCAATAAATTAATACCTATTGCTCAGGCGGGAATTGATTGGGGTTTACCAATTTGATATTAAGAACAACGCCTTAACTCACATTGCAAATCTTAGGCCCGATATATATATATATATATATATATATATATATATATATATATATATAAATAAAATATTTTGAAAGGGCCTTATTTTTGTCATCTCCAAGGTAGGATCAATGGACATTTGATGAAATTGTCGAAACTCGCGTCATGATTAGAACGAATAGATGATTTCCCTTACGTTTTAAAGCTACTAATAATTCGTTGTACGCCATTAATCATCTTATTTGATAATCATAATATTTACATATGCATGCTGATCGAATCAATCCAAGTTAACTGTCAACAAGATAAATTAACTACCCATCCTTCCCGTTTAGATAGTTAACTCTCTCAAGCAATTCCAATTATATCACTGAGATCAGAATGTGTCTCAAAGGACATGGAAAGGGCAAATTTCAGGGTGTAATAGAATTAGAAGTCGCCACGCAAGGGTTGCGTTTGGTAAGCGGATTTCCTACATTATCAATTGGCATGTTGATCAATTGATGTCATATTGTAATCCATTCTCTATTTATCCCTATAACATAATCTCTACGGGACCCAGATTTGAAATTTAGCTGGACACGTCAGCTTTAAGAGTAAATCACGTAATTCTAGAGCAACAAATTATATCTAATATATATAAATCTCCCGTCACGATGTTTGTTCGCGATTGACTCCTAAACTACTTAACCGATTTTAAATTAAATTGGCACACCGTGAGCAGTCTGGTCCAACTTGAGAGATAGGCTATATTAATTTTCTCTGAGACGAACAGGAGTGGGGGTTATAAGGGAGGCCTGAAATTAAAAGTCGCAATATTTCGTTTTCTATTGGTTTTTTTTGCAAATATGCACATAACAAAAGTTGTTTATTTTGTTATTTAGAGTAACTTTTGTCATAAACACTTTCATCGTATTCCGAAGTTTAAATGAGTTATAACGCTTATGACTATAGCGGGAGTCAACAATATTATTTGGGACAAAAGACCCAACCGAAATAAATAAAACTCGGTATGTGTATTAGCACTAACGCTTTCATTATAAGAAGCCATACCAACATTTCTAGGGAAGGGCAGGAGTGGAGGTTTTAAGGGAAGCCAGAAATTAAAAATAGCGATATTTCTTTTCCTATTGGTTTATCGGCAAATATGAACATAACAAAAGTTGTTTATTTTGCTATTTAGAGTAACTTTTGTCATATACACTTTTTTCGTATACCGAATTATAAACGAGATATACGCTAAAAATTATAGGGGAAGTGAAAAATTTTATTTGGCACAAAAGACTCAACCGAACTAAATAACACTAAACACTCAGTATGTGTATTAGCTCTAACGGCTTCCTTATAAAAAGCCATACTATTTCTAGGGACAGGCAGGAGTGGGGGTTATAAGGGAGACCTGAAATTAAAAATATTGATATTTCGTTTCCTATTGTAGTTTCGGCAAATATGCACATAACAAAAGTTGTTTATTTTGTTATTTAGAGAAATTTGCTCAAGAATTCATTTCAATATGAACTACCTGGTACCTCACCTGGAAAAATTAATTCAAATGTATGTTAATATTTAGTCCTTAATAATTCAAATCTATGCATAATGCACAGGAAGCGGGAAATATGACAATATGGAGGACAGTGAAGTCTTACATAAAAAATTAACTTTATTATTAACAAATCCACAGAAACGACGGGTATTAACCCTAAATACTGGGACGGGTAAATGTCAAAATATTGTGCAAAATAAAGCCTTGCCAAAAAAATACCATCAACATTCAGCCTCAAATGAATTCCCGAGCGAAGCCGGGTATCTGAGCTCGTAGATCTATATAATTCTACTGAACATGTGTATGTCACTGAACTCCTCCTAAACGGCTGGACCGATTTGTATGATTTTTGTTGTATGCGTTTGATTGGCGCCCTGGATGGTTCAGAGCCACAAATCAACCCTGCAGATGGAGCAGGAGTGGGTGTTGAAAGGGAGGCCTAAAATTAAAAATAGCCATATTTCGTTTCCTATTGGTTTTTCGGGAAATATGCACAGGAGTTGCAAAGTTTTCGGAAATTGGAAATACCTCCGTTATTATTACTCGGTTCGAAAAATTTAATAAAACCAATCTTATTATTAATATGATTATTAAGAGCATTTGTTTTATGTATATAAACTCCCACTCCTACTCACGTCATATTCACAATAAGCAGTAATATCTTGAACCACTTTATTCTAAGCTTAATTGGTATGATGACAATGTTTATTTGTTCTATACCATTCATGATTTATAACCTTTTCATTCAACACTAAATATAAAGTTATTTAATGGCTTGAATAAGGCAAGGAGGGGGGGGGGTTATAGATAGGGTAATTTGAAAATTCAATATGTGTCTTTTACTATGAGTTGGATCGAAAAATGTTGGATCTGTTTAGTTTATGCAGTACCTTGCAGGGCGGACTTTTAGCAGATTTCCCTTAAGGGAAATCAGCTATTGAGGTCGTATTTATTTTCTATTGAGGCATACACATGAATTACGGGTAAATTAAATTTGGTAGCTGAAAGTCAAAATTCCATAAGTTGATAAATCTAATCGTTCAAGGGTCCAAAACCCAATTCCTTTTTTACATTTTCCTGATAAAATCTATATTAATGAATAAGGTATTGCTGAATAAATGTTTTATTTTCAACCCAAGAAGTAGTCAAGTAATCCCACTCCTAATTGAAGGGGGTTTAATTAAGGCTCGAAATATTTAAAAAACCTCGTCTAATATTTCAATTAGAAAAGAGATCACTGTTTTTGGATTCAAAATAATTTAATATTATCTCTCATGGACATTACCAATACATGAAACTCTTAAATATGAAACAAATAAAAACAAAAATTATGAGTACAAGAATGGTGTCAGGCATACAAATATATATATATACACATATATATGTGTGTGTGTGTGTGTGTGTGTGTGTGTTGTGTATTACCTTTATGGAACCAAATATTTTTTTATTAATTTTCAAGCAATATATGAAATATTGTCAGCCATATTTAAACATTAATAGTTTTTTACTATTACTTCCATAAATTATATAAACACACACACACACACACGCACACACATACACACACACACTTCACAATGAGATAAACTCAACAATTAAAATACTATTAATGATAGATGCACAGGAAAATAAGAAAGTAATAAATGGAATAATGGAATAAAAATGAATTAAACCCACAAATAATATTATCCTTCTTTCAGGAATTATAAATTGTCAGCAATAATATCGTTTAAGAAATATTTTTTTTATATACTTGATTTATGATACATACATTTCTTTTCTATGAATATGATTAATTGATAAAAAAAACTATGCATCTTTAATTATACTTATTTGTAAAACATTTTATTACAATAAGAAACACTATTATATTTGGTTGTGTTCTACTATGTTAATAGTTTTATCATAACAAAGAAAGCAAAATTAAATACAAAAGTTGAAAATATCTAAACTACTAAATTTTAACTATCTGGTAATATGTGTGTGTGTGTGTGTGTGTGTGTGTGTGTGTGTGTGTGTGTGTGTGTGTGTGTGTGTGTGTGTGTGTGTGTGTGTGTGTGTGTGTGTGTGTGTGTGTGTGTGTGTGTGTATATATATATATATATATATATATATATATATATTTAATTATTTATTTATTTAACATCCATAATAATAAATCTTATGAATTTACTATCATACAAATTTTATAAGGATCTAAAATAAAAATACATTTGCATACAGTCCTAAGGAAGGTTTATATATAATATAAATTTATAATTCTTTAAAATAAGATTTGATATTATGCTATTTAATAATGGATAGTTTATGAATTCTTACTGTAGATAGTCATGAGAATGATATCATTATTAAATATGACATCACTTATTGAATCAAAACTAGAGCTTAAAATTCATTAAAACTTATAAATTAAGAGCCATTTTTTCGCAAATAAAACATAATTAATGAAAGAAATTCAAATTGAATTGCCATTAACATAAATCATTTAATAAACTATAATAAAGTGAGTAATAAATGGTATTGTGATTTATACTGTGGGATATTCACAACAGGTAGCAGCACAGGTAAAGAACAAGGAGACCTTGTCACTATTCTATTAATAATTTAAGATGCAACCAATAAGTATTCTCCTCAGTATGGTCAGTTTTCTCAAGACTATTGAGGGCAGAACTTTATATCAGACTAGGTGTAAGTCCGAAGGGAGACATATTTCTAGTTTTGACAGATGACAAATGGACCTGCAAGTGATAATTCAAGGAGGATTGTGGTGGTTTAAACCCACACCCCACTTGAGATCAGAGCTTAAATGATAAAGAATGGAGGGGAGATTCTATTACTCAGTGTTGAGTGTGTCAGTCAGATGTCAGCTTTCTTGGGGTGAAGTTCGTGTTTTTGGTTTTAACTCTCTGTGGCCTCCCACGACAGAGAAATGACTAAAGATAGGATAGACCAGTTAAGGGCTGTATGTAATTAATTTGATTTTTAAAAATTTTATTTATAAAATAATAAAGCATTTCATTTTGAAAAAATTGTTTATATATTATTTCTTAAATCCTTAGAGCAGCAGTAAAAGTAATAAGAAACGAAAACCATCACAACAGACAGAAGAAAGTGAGGAAGTGGAAGAAAATGAAACGGTAACAGTTCAAAGAACATTGTTTATTAATATTATTTTAAAGAAAATTAATACTTATTTATTTATGCAAAAATTTTGATCAGTTATACCCAATAGAAAATTTATATAAAAGTGTTTAATTATGAAAATAACATAGTGTTCTAATTAATTAGAGCGACTTGTTTATATTGCTTGCTAATGCCTCTGAGGAAATAATTGGTTCAAATTAATGCTTATTCAGGGATAATTTTTCGCAAAAATATAAACATTAATAATTTTTTATTTATTTATTTTTTTTTTCAGACAGCTTTAACGATACAACCAAATGAGTCTGTGATAGTGAAAATAAAAACCAAAGATAAAAGTGAATTAAACAATGTTTATAACCATGTAAGACAACATTGTTATTAATTATTATGTGATATTTGTGATTAGTAATATTATGGTTTTCCACATTTATTTTGTAATAATGCATAATCATGTTAAATATAAAGGAAGTGAATTTTAGGTAAATATTATTAATGAAGACATTGGGAAAATTCAAGAAGACATAGTCCAACTGAAGAGATATCATGTACGCCTACAGCAGTCAACGAGGACTGATCCTAGTAATTAAATCTTAATATTTCTAAATATTATTTTATTCGACTTCTACATACAATTTGACAAGTATTCCTTAAAATCCAGAACGAATGAAACAAATTTTTCAAGTGGTAATTCTCAGATCACATTTAAATTCAGTGTTTGTCACATCCTTCCTCATTAAAAATGATGACATTCATATACATCTGTAACAAAAGCTCATTAAGATGCGCACATGGAAAAGAAAAAAAACTTCTATTCATGGACTGGTTTTTCTTCTTTATTTACTACAAGGATTAATAATTATTAATAAATTAGTCCTTGTGCAGGGAAATACTAATCTTTTTAAAGTAGACTATTAAAATACATTAATGAAAAAGTATCCTAATATTGCCCTAATTTAACTGTTATGCTGGGAGTAGTGGTGTTGATTCCCTTAATTGAACCAATTGCTTCAAATCTTTAAGGTCTAGATCTTAAGAAAAACTACTTGTTCACAGGCCTTAGGAAACAGATTGATTCAGTGAATGAAAACATTAAGACAACTGCATTTAAAATAAAAAATGGACTACAAGGTGAAATTATTTCTTATATTTAATAAAAAATATATTATTCCAATATTATTTTTTTAACTTTAAATTTGGTAGTTTAATTTATCTGTTTGAGATCTGTGTTTATTTATGTGTATGTTATTTCCTTTAAAATATTTTAGAATTGGAAAAAGAAAAGAAAGGTGATGAAGAAAAAGTTATAGACCGAGTAGTTAAAACACAACATTCCTTATTAACCAAGAGATTTAAAGACACTATGGAAGACTACGAGAGCAGTTTATCAACACATTTAGCAATATGTACGAGTATTATACAAAGGCAACTTCAGATAGGTAGGTTAAATATTTTTTTATCATTTTTTTTAATATGTTGAATTATATCTTATGCATATTTAACCCAGCTTGCACAAAAGTAACTGTTTTTATTGAATTGGCCATAATGTTTTTTTATTTTGAAACTGAATACCTAAACAAAATAATTATTAAGTTAATAAATGCTAAGAAAAACAAATATTTTATTCACAAATCTTTAAAGAATCGCATTGGGGTGTTGGGCTTACTCTAATATTTTGCTCTTCATAATTTAAAAAAAAAAATATTTATTAGTATCTACGTTGTATTACTAAGTCTATAATCGGGTCAGACCATCACAGGTTACCACCTTTTTCTAACAAGAGTGATACTAAGGATTTTAATCAATGAGTTTGTCACAAAATAAATTCTACCAACACAACAATCAAACTTACAACTCCGAATTTATCAAGTGGATTATAGCCAACACCTGAACTCAAATGCCTAACTACCTGACCCACCCCCATTCATAAAATAAAATTATTCAAATACCCTATGCTTACAGTAAATATGGTGGTGGGAAGCAAATATAGCAGCCTTGATTAATTCAGCAAAGAAACTTAATAATGCTTTGCCAGTTAAGGATGCTACTAAAAAGATTTTAAAATAGTGCCAAAAACAATTAAGATAGTAAAAATAAAATTAATAATACACAATACAATTAGCACTGTCACTGCACTGAAATAGATAATACTTGAAAATATAAAGTCATTAATGGGTTAACATAAATGTATTATAGTCATACAGTGGCTACAAATAAGGAAGATGCCATCTGTTCCAGCGGATAGAGTGGTTACAGAGGAAGAATTATGCTCAATATTGGATTCAGAAGATACTCAAATATTTGTGGACAATGTGAGTAATTATTAAGTTAGACTCGATAACTGCTCGACAGTATTCTTTAAAATTCATGTATGAATGGTGAAAACAATGTGTGCAATGTTCTGAAAACAATCTAAGAATGTACTTCCAATTATATGATAAGAAATTCACAGATAACAGAAAGGAGATATTGAAAAAAATAGTTTAAATAAACTGAGTTCAAAGACTGGGTTTAACCAGCCCCATTAAAACCTATGTTAAGCTATTGAATTTTAATAAATCTATAGCAGCGACATTTAAACATTTTTTTCATGAATCAGGTCTAAATTAGTATTACTAATTTATAATTATTATTGGATCAAATATGAGAGCATATCTCTCCCATAGCATTTTGTAAAATTTGCATCATAGAAAAAAATGTAATAACTCATTACTTGATAATGAAGGTTCCCTTCTTTTTTAAAGAATAGAAAAAGTATAATAATTGGTTTGTGTAGTACCCTATCAAAAGTTGTAGAATTTGGCCTTTCAGTTACACAAATTCTTTATAATTCTGTGGGGGATGGGGAAGTGGGCAAATGCTTTCCGTTAGTAAATTTATAAACAGAAATAGAAATATTAAATGAATTAAAACAATATTATAGGCATAATAATGCCTATATTTGGATGATTATAACATATTATGACATATATAAAAAAGTTAATTCTTACACAATTGTCTTTGTGCCAAGTGGGAATTAAACTCACAGCAAAAATAAAATATTTGAAAAAATATATACCAGAACTCACTTCTCACAGAATCAGAATATGACCAATTAAGAATTTCCTTTAATCATTTGTTGAGCTAATTATTTTGTTTCTTTAGTTGATGCATGCTTTTTTTTTATGAAATTAGCAACTTCTGTTAAAACCCATTAAACTATGTAAATGGACAATTATGTAAATTATGGCATTGATAAATAATGATCACAAAAAATTGGTACTTACAACCTCTATTTAGATTATGTGTGTATATATATATATATATATATATATATATATATATATATATATATATATAAAATAAATAAAACGAATATATTTAAAAAATTTGCAACAATACTTGTAGCATTCACAATGTGTTTCAATATCTGAATAACTTCACTGTTATGACTCATGTGATAAACAGGTTAGCAGTTATTAAACAATGAAGTATCATGTGCTTTCTAACAAGGAATGATTACTGAAGTTGATTTTCTTTATATATATGAAATTTATGTTCTATTAATATAAACTCTTTATACTAACAATAAAACTAATTAAATTTCCAAATATTTACTTTAATATTTATAACTTCATTGCCAATCAGAAATAAATTTGTCTTATTAAGACCTTTGTGTCAATAAATTATCTCCAACAGTGATGACATAGTGTTACAAAAGAGAATAGCATTTACAACCCCCCTCCATTTTTATTTTTTTCTTAATTTGTATTAATGTACCCTCATTGATGGAAGGAAACCCTAAAATAGAATGATAATTAATGTGCTATTAAATTTTAAATAAACATTTGTTATATAAATGTTGCAAGTTTTTTTTTTAATGTTTCCTTATATTTTTGGGCACTTTCAAAACTAAATTATACCTATAAACATATTTTATAGAAGTTCAGTTTCTATTCACTGTGTAACCAAGGGCACCTCATGGTTGTGCTACCAAAACATCATTTGCTTCATCCGAAAAAGCCTGTCTATGCAAAAGGTCGTTGAAAAGTAGTATTAACTTAGAATAGAATTAGAATTTTATTTAATAAATTAGAAAAAAATAAGTCTCGAAATCATATTTAAATGGTATTTTTATTTAAATCCCAAAACAGTTTTTCCCTTCTATATTTCTTTGATAATTGATAATAATTGTTATATTGGAGACTAATCAAGCAATATAAAATTATTCTAATCATAAAAAAAATATTAAGCTAATGTTTCATTTATTTAAATATAATTAAAGTTTGTTTTTGAAAACAACTATGTCATTAAGAGAATAATAAGAACTGTATTTCAGGAAATACATTTGAAAAAAAAAAGTAGTAATGCGTCTCCACTAAACCATAAATGATTGTTGAAGCAAACATTAAAGGCAAAAGTAAATTTATTTATCTCAAATAAACAAAAGATATGAGCATTGTTTCACACTGAAAGTAAAAATGAGCGTTCCAATCAAGGAAAAGTTTTGGCAACACTGAATAGTTTCTTCTAGGGAAAAAAAATAAGCCCAATGAAAATAATGCATACCAAATAGTAAGAATTGTCTATTTTTGACTTATGAAGGAGAAATAACTATTGGAGAAAATAATTAACTTATAAGGTTGTGTGTCGTTACATCAACCAAGTTATAAGTACATATGTTTAACAATTAGATAGTTAATTAAAGAAAAAAAATACAATAAGCCATTTGGCCAGTTCAACAATAATATGTAGTATTTTATAGATGGAATAAAATATTTGCTAAAGCAGTCAGTCATTGCATAGAGAATTCTAATGGGAATCTCCTTTATATATGATTTGCTCATCTTTGTTATCAGCTTAAGATAAATTATCTCTATTTCACAAATCACTTCATTATCTCACAATATAATTTATGATTAAGAATATAGGTTTAAAACAGTTACTTATCTACAAAATGAGAAACTCTTAACTAAAGTGGGGGGGGGGAGTAAATGTGAAAGCTTGGTATAAGTAAATATTCTAGAGGAATTTTGATTATTTTACAAAATTCATTAATTGTTATATGAAAGCCACAATATAAGGCTTAAAGCTATATTACACATAAATATTAAACAATACCTTTTATATTACAAGTGAAAAGATGTTTTTTTTTTTAAATCAATATTTTGAATTTATGTTTTTCTTAAGTTTTTCTAATTCTTCAATTAAAAAAATGTTCATATATTGAAAAAAATTATGAATATTACTGTTATGTTTTTTTTTTTTTTTTTTTTTTTTTTTTTTTTTTTTTTTATGGAAAAGGAATTATACAATTTGGTTTTAAATCTAGGAGAACTCCTAAAAGGATGTCAGTTAATTTTTGAGTTTGTTGCACATTCCACTGTTAATACTTCAGCCATACATGAATATTTCTTGATTAAAGGGTAAAAACACACACTATAAAAATGAACTAAGTTAGCTATTAGTAGATACACTTTTTTTTTTTGTTTTTGGTTCTATTATATTTTGATAACTGAGGTTCCTGATTAATAAAATTTAGTAAACTATGTTATTAAGTATTAGCCACTTCACCTGCTTATCCATTCCACCATGTTACTCACAATAACATCACTCGTTATTTGAAATTAAACTAAATTAGGGTGACAAGGTTGTAATTCCTCAATCCGTCTCTTATTTTCTTCATATATTGCTCTAAGATTTTTTTTCTCTTTTGTTCAAATTCACAAGCCATTAGAATATCAATATCATCATGATCTAAAAGCTGCACCTTGTACTTGTAACCATTGTGATCTTTTGGAAGCTGCTCTTTTCATATTACGTTACCCACCAAAGTCCATAAGATGTGTGTGTCTTCAAAAAATGACTTTCTAGGTCTCCTTCTTCCCCTCTGCCCAGTAAACTTACCTTCAAATATATTTGTGATAAAATCTTATGTTAATAAGATATAATATTATGATAAGCATAAGAAGTTTCACACTTCTTTTTTCTACATGGCCTTGATAAAACTTTCATTTTTACTTACCTCATTTTAAACTTCCCCCTTGAATTTTTTTTTATTCCAATTTTTACCGGTGATTCAACGCCAAATCCACATTTCCAATCTATTATATTCTCTTTTGCGAAGAGTATAACTTTCATCCCATTATGTAGTACAGGAAGGAGGGTTTGGAGGGGGTAAAAATAAAAAAAAACGAAATATTTCCATTATTATGAGTCGGATAGAAAAATGTTATACAATCAGTCTTGTTAATCATTTAATGCCCTACAATTTTTATTCTATATACTTCTTCTCTAATTTGAATATTAAGTGAGTTATTTGTATTTTTTTGCCAACCTCTCAGTTACCCTTCACTTCTACTTATGGTATTTTCACTTTTCAGCAATTGTATCATGAATAACCTCATGCCAACATAAATTTGAAGTTAGGATTACATAGGCTTCTTACCAGTGGAGAAATATAAAATCGAATTTGATTTGATAACATAAGTGTACCATTCCAGCACGTGGGAAAACTGCTTAATTTATGTAGCACTTGCATAACATACTTCAATTATTCCTTGCTTTTATCTTTTGTTTTATATGAAAAAAGTAGAAGTGACCAACTGCACCAACCTCTCCCCTTTTGACTTTGCACATGTGCATCTTTTTGCCTGCATTCATTCCCTTCAACATTGGGGAAGACAATTTATACAGGCCTTCATATATCCAAATATCTTTTCGTTATAAAAAAATTCACACATTTGATTTGGACTAAGTCTTACCTAGGAACTAATATTACTGCTTGATTTTCACAGTATACAAGAGAGACTGAAGAGGCCCGACTGGCACTAGAAGAAGTACAAATTGTGCACAAAGTAATAATAGAGATAGAAAAAAATATAACTGTTGTTCGAGATATGTTTATTGACATTGCTCTTCAAATTACTCACCAGGTAAGCAAGACCTTTTCTTTATAAAAAAAACAAAAAACCATAAAGTGTTCAAGTTTATTTAATAAAATATCAAAACTTTGCAGGGAGAGCTCATTGACAGGATAGAATACCATATAGGTAATGGTTATATGATGACTCAGAAAGGAAATAAAAAATTAAATAAAGCTCAAAAACTTATGGCTAAAGCCAGAAAGGTAAGAAATTAACTCAGAAGAACACTACTCCTTTTAGAATGTGTTCATGGTTTATTAAACTAGCTTTTTGTACTCACTTGAATATTTCTCTCAATATAGATTAAAAGTATTGAAATAGGAAAACACTTACTTAGTTTAAATAACAATAATTATTTCAACCATCAAATTTTACCCCAACTCAAAGCATTAAGGTTTTTAATGCACATAGAAGTATTACTAATTATTATTACTTAATATATACATTAATTATATTAGTATCCAAGTAGTACTAACTATCCTATTTAAAAATATTAAACAAAAACTGTTCTAAAAGGAGAGAATTTTATGTAATATATACCTACTATTAATATATATCTAATACATTTGTTTCTTTTCCAGAAAAAGATGTGGATAGTAATCATCCTAACGTCTGTTATAGGGATATCTTTAATAATATTATTCATTTGATCCTTAATAATTTTAATATTTTAAGTTAGACTCATAATTCCCTTTTTTTTTAACTTATATCCAAAGACACCAACCATTATTTATATGTTTGTAGAAAAATATTTAAAAATATATATATTTTCTAACTATGAATACTCTAATTCATACCTTTTACAACAATGGCTTCACTTTATCTGAAACTAATTACCCAGTCGCAGATAATGTGTTTACTCAGTGATTTCCCAATTTCTTAAAATAAATTCTCCAATATCAATGTAACAACTACAATCTTCAATTGAAGTGAATGAAATACAGAATTTAATAGAAACGGTAATAAGTAATCTTTCCCCTCCTGGCAGAAAACGTATCAAATGAGCCTCTAAACCCCCCCTTCCACTGGTCCGATTTCAGTCATTAACGAAGTTGATCTTTATTTTTACATAAAACGTTTAAATATCAAGTTTGATAATGATCAAGCAAAAATTGCAACCGCTAGAGCCTTAACAGACATACATACAATTTTGAACGGACCTCATTTTCATCATCTGGGTAGGAGCTGCTAAAACCACCTTATTGCAAATCTAATTTCCTCCAAATTGTTGTTCTATGCTTTTTCCCCTAATAGTAAACAAGATATTTGTACTTTGTTTAGTTTTCAACCTTAAGTTAACCTTCAAACTTAATTCCAATCTCACTTTAGCAAAGGCTAATAAATCACAATCTTTTTATTTCAAGCTTAATTACAATACGTTGTTATTAAATGAGATGGAGTGAAGATATACAGAAAGGGTAAAATTTAAAATATCTCTGTTATTATGATGGATTGAATCATGTCATATAATCAATTTTGTTGGAAATGTAATGTTCTGCAATTGTTTCTATACAGTTTAAGCAGTATATATTGTTTTTGTAATTCTATGTTAGAATATACAAGAGCACTGGCAATATATTCAACAGAGAAGTAAATAATCCACTGATCAAGCTCCTTGATTTTCATCTCCACCTTCTTTGCTTAAAATGACCAGGAAAAAGTTCAACGAAAATTAAGTATATTTTTTATTAAAATTAATTTCAATAACACTTTATTACAAGTGTATGCTCTATGCATTTCAACTCATCCCTAACAGAGCTTATCCTACAAACATTTCATGATGAGATTGAAAAATGTGAAGTGTACAATACAAGGTTTTTGATAAAAAGGCAAAACAAAAATCTATACCTTTATTGATGTTTAGTGGCCTTGCTAAAACAATCAAATATTGTAGAGTAGTATCTAACAGAACAAGGACTTCCTCACAACTTAATCTTTAATTACACTACACTCAACTCATTGTGATGGAAAATAAATTTTCTCTTTTTCCTGTATGTAAAAACTTAACTGCTATTTACAAAGAAAATAAAGTATATACAAAATAATTTTAACAAATATATCCATGTAACAAAAAAACAAAACACATCTCCTAAAAAATAAAAATTTCTTTCTTTTTTACATATATTCAAAGACCGATGATTCTCACATATGATTATTATATCAGTCTATATTCTTCAATTTTGAAATTTTGTTGTAAAATCCCAGAAAACAGAGCCTCAGTACTAACAACTGGAGGTCGTTTTCCTCTTTTTGTCAATTGATTCCACAATTCTTTGTCTTTCTCACAAGAGATTACAAGTGAATTAGGAGGCCAGCGACCAGGCTCTTTGTTTAAACATCTGCCACCACTGCATTCGATCATACCTTAAATGAGAAAATAAAGGTACCATATAAAATTATTCAAAAAAAAAAAAAAGTTGGTTATTTAGTTAAAATAAAAATTCAAAATCCCTAAGATCTAAGCGAACTATATACAAATATATATAAAAATGAAGTGTCAAGGCCTGGCACATGACTTTGGTGGGAGGTCAAGTGGTCAGCTGGACGCATTCCCTGTCATATTTTAGGTAAACTACAGACCAAAAGCCTCTAATTTTGTACTCTAGTAGCTACTCATTTCATCAAAATGCTGATTGAACACAAGCTAAATAAAATTCCCAGGGTTTGAACTTGGAACATTTAGCATAGTAGTAAAATTCTTTACCTCTGGACCACTGGCATCTATCCAAGAGTATGAGTGTAAGGAAATTCTGAATAATGTTTAGCTAAGTCAATCAGGACTATTACAACTAAATATTGAGTTATAATAATTAATATCTTACTTTTCATATCCTCTGGTTTCGGAACAGAAGGAGTAATAAAGACAGACCAACCAATTAAAAGTTTTTTTTCCTTGGCTTTACTTATTGATTCCTTCAACCTGAATGAATATGACATTTCTGCTTTTTTGTCATTGACAATAAACCTTTCAGTATCTGTAAAAAAAAGAAAAATATAAATGATATATAAGGAATTTTACTGTATTTTTTATTTTGGAAATTAAAATTCTTATGCTAGTTTTTTTAGAGTGCCCAATGACTTTTCTAACATACACATTTTAGAATTCATCATCAAATACAAGATGAAGGAGCAAACAGTTAGTAAATGCAGTTTAACATACAGGACATTTGAGTTTTCCCATCAGATCTAACTAATAAGGAATCTTCATCTTTACTTTTAGACTTCTACACCTATAAGAGGGCTGGCCAATAAGTGACTTTTTGAATGAAGCACAGGCTTTTGGATAAAAAATTATTTTATTTTTCAATGTAGTTTCCTTTGAGCTCTATACACTTTTTCCAAATTTTTTTATTCCTTCCAAGAAATAAGATTTGTCGTGGCCATCAAAATAGGTATTTCTTTGCGAGATGACTTCATCCTTGGAGTCAAATCACTTTCCAATGAGCCATTTCTTCAGGTTTGGAAACAAGAAATAGTCACTCTGGGCTAAATCTGGAGAATAGGATGAGGGAGCAATTCATAGCCTAATTCATGGATTTTTGCCATAGAAACTGCACATGTGTGCACCCTTCCATTGCCCTGGTGGGAACTTTTTTTCTTGGTCAAATGTGTTTTTTTTTTGTTTTTTTTTCAAATCCTTATTAAATCGGCCCAATAAGTTGACATGATATTCATGATTGATTGTTTTAAGGTACTCAATATGGATTGTGTGCATTCAAAAAAGCGGTCACCATGATTTTATTGGCTGACAAACCCACCTATGCTTGTTGTTTGGGCTCTGGTGAGCTGTGGTAGATCCAAGTTATTGTCCACCCTTACAAAACGGTGCAAAAGCTTGTCCATAATGCGGTTGAACAACACCAAACAGTCCTGCTAAGTTGTCACAAGATTGCGGTTGTGGCCGATTTGTGCAGATTAGTGGCACCAATCTTACGGAAAGTTTTCTCATACCCAAGTGATCATTCAAAATTGAGCCAAGCAAGATGCCTGTGGCTTTCACAATCTCTCACACTTTAAATCTCTGATCAGCTAAGACCATATCACGAATTTTTTCAATTGTTGTGGTCGTAGAGAACTCACCTGGATGCCCAGAACGTTTGCCATCTGACGTGCTTGTACGGCCACAATTTTTTTACTATCGTAATTGACAGAGTTCACATAGTACTTATCAAGCTTAGACTGAGTGATGGTTTTCTTTTCCACAAAAAACAATGCTAGATAAACTAATTGACACAGCTTGTTCATATTTTGACAGATGCCTGTTGACAGGAGTAGTGTTGCCATTTGAGTAAGAGTGGCAGGAAATTCAAAAAGTCACAGACCTATTGACCCGCCTTCTTAAGTTGTTCAGGCCATTCAAAAGTCTCCAATTTAGAAACACTCCAATAGCAAATCCATTGAAATTTTTTTTCTTCATTAAAAACGAATTTTACTCTCAAGAAAAATAGAATTTATATGAAAATATAATTAAAAAGTCAGTGCACATTTTATCATTTTAATTTTAATATATACTAGATTCAGAACACAAATACCAAGGAGAGTGGGGGGGGGGAGCATACCTACTTTTATGTCAATGAAAATATTAATCCTGTGGGATCAACCATTTCAAGAGAGAGTGTACGAGGTTAATAGGTGGGGATTTGGTAGATCATTACAAGTTTGAAATAAACTCATAATTCAGAAGTAGTTATAAATAATTGAAAATTGACAGTGATATGCAGGCTGAAAATTGAAAATATAAACTTAAGAAAATGGCTCTGCTCTATCTATGTGCCATATATCCTGAAGATGATGCCTCCCAAGTGAACAGACTAGGAGCCAACAATACTCATTGAAATTCAGCGTCATGCCCAGAAGGAGTTTGTGGCACTTTCGCCATTTCAAATGTACATGTGAGAAATACATTTTACTATAATGGTATCTTAAGACTTTACCATATAAAAACAAATTAGGTTAATTTTTTTTTTTAGTACTTTAAATTTAATTTTTCTTCTTGTTGTGGACCTAATATTTTTATCTTCTTACCTCATATTTTAATGGTAAGGATCACCAATACAAACCCTTTTCTTGCCTCACAAACTTTGTTCATAATTGCCCTACATGTTTCCAGGCTTATCTGCCACCTCTTCAAGGGCTATTCATTTCTGAAGTGCTTGTTCCCTATTACATTTGTTGAAATGATCCTTCCGTACTGGGAAGTGTGCAACAGTAACTTGCAGTTTAATCTATACAAATTTTGTTTAATCTATTATGATTTCTATGGTGGGAGCTCAGTTTTTTATTTTATTAAATTAATGAAATTATTATTGCAGTTTAACATATCCTCTATTACTTTTGAGTGAATTCTTTGTTGGTCTATTATTTCATAATTTGGTTTTATTGTTGTTGTAGTTTTTTTTTGAGACCATAATCTCAAGACAGTCATGTTTTATTTTGGCATAGATCCTTGAGATTGAAATGATTTGACTGATGAAACTGAGATATAGTCCCTAAATTCTAAGCACCTTACAAAAACTGCTAATTACACATCTCCAGCTTGACAGACTTTTATTACAAAATATATTAACACACAAAACAAAGATGATGACTTGTAACTCCTTGAAATATCCAAAATTACATAAAAATATGTAAAGTACTAATGCTACCTTCATCAAGAGGCTAGGAGATTCAGTAAAATATTCAGGGCCAACTACATAAGTATGAATTAAAGTAGCATGATAGACAAGAAATATAAATGGAAGGTAATTAGTAAGTCTTAGTTTACCTTCAAAGCTCCCAGAAGATTCAGTCAGCCACTGAGAGGTTACAATAGGAATACCCCGTGATAAAGCTGATAAAAATTTAGCTGTCCTCTTAACACCATCAGTGACAAGAACAGTGCATGTAAATGGGGAATCTACAATTTCACCACCTAAAAACATAATAAATAATGTACACAATTGAAGCAAGATTACAAAGTAATACTAGTATCAAAAATGCCCCAAGTATTAAATGTAGTCAAAATAAGAAGTCAATTACTCTAATAATATGAGGCTCAGGTTAGCCACGTGAATTGAGGTGTTGGTTTTAATCTCACATGGCAAACCTAGAGTCATGAGTTTGATTTTCGCCAAGACAATAGGAATTTATTAAGTGACACTCATTAAATAAAATCTTTAGTCCCACCCTGGTTAGAAAGTGTGGTAACCCATAAATAATCCATCCCAATTAGCCTTGGTAGCACAATGTTAAATCTAACAATTAAAAAAAGAAAATTAAATAACTTATTGGAATGTTAACAGCTAGAAAACAGGAGCCAAATGAATATACCAAAATCGCTGGAAATAATAAAAGTTTGTCATTGGAATACTGATTCAGAATTTAGGAAAAAGAAAAAAGAAGTCTTATGAATAATATGACAACAGCTTCATTTTAATTGTGTAATATATGATCAACAACATAAAAACTAGAAATTTTTCACTAACATTTCATTGAAATACACCAAAAGGAGTGAGGTGGGGAAGGGGAAACTTGTCATAGATAATCAAGGCTATTTAAAAACTTATACCTACCAAAAACATAACACAAAAGTTATTTTATAAGTTACCTAATTCTGTGACCAGGGCTTTGAACTTGTTGTCTGATAATCCAGTAAACATAACTTTATGAGAGTCTTTTTTATCTGCTTTACTCTGAAAAACCAAAGTTAAATAGTTGTAAGTAATATGATTATTTAGTCAAAATAGTAAAAACAAATATTATTGAAATATGAACTCAATCCAATATTCATTGAAGGCAAATATGCAGAAGGTCAACAGATAAAAAACAAAGTAAAGATTCACATCAAAGCTGAGATGTGACTGTCTCTGTGGTCCATCATTTTATGACTATAATAGGCTCCTGAAGAGGCACCAGAAGAAGTGTGAAACATGTACAGCTATTTTAAAATACACACATTGGACGAATAATCTTCTGTCTTTTCAACAAAGTAAAAAAATTCAGTACTTCAAACCGTACCCCCAGGAAAGATATAAATCATCAAAAATCTGGAATTTTGGTCCAGTGGTTGGGACATCTCTACTCTCAGTGCAAGTTTTCTATATATCAGCTGTGAAATAGTTAGTGTTTTAAAAGGCATTGGTTAAGGAACCAAAATGGTGGTTAGAACCAATAATAAATTAATGGAAAATTTTTGTCAAGAGTAGAGATATTCCAACCATTGTAGCAGATAGCTGGGATTTTAATGATTTAATTCAAAAAAAAGTTATTCTTGTAAATATATAATACTTTGAGGATTTGATGTTTTTAATACAAAAGCCAAATTAACAGTAAGATCATAGAAGTGATATTAGTTTTGTATAATTCAAATGCAAATAATTAAACAGTTGCGCTTGTCTTAAAAAAGCAATAATAATAATTAGTTAGAAATAAAAATTTACAACATACCTCACATTGTTTTGATCGAGCAGACCTTCGAACAGTTAACTGTGGAGGTTTAAATTCCTCCTTCATTGGAGTTTTTTCAGTATCATTTCTTGCACGGAAACTAAATTCCTGAGACATAATGTAATGATCATCACTTAAGGCTGTATCTGTCTTATCAGGAATGTTATTATTTTTTTTATTTTGGTTAATGTTCTTCTTATTTCTTCTTGTCATCAGTTGGCTGGCAATAGAAGACTTTTTGGTAACAGTCTGGGAATTATTTCTAAATTCGGCAGAACTCTTTTTTTTTTGATTATCCAACGGCTGAGCTAGGAAGGTTTGATCGTCACTTTTAGAAGGTTCTTGAAGAGTTCTTTTTCTGTTTGAATTTTCATCTGCCCTTGCAAGAGGGCTAGGATTTCTTCTGGCAGACCTCCTTGTTACTACTGAAGAAGAATCTGAGCTTTCACTGCATGCAGAAGAATTAACAGAGTCAGACTGAGAACTTTTTCGGCTCTTCTTTGATTTTTTCTGAGCTGGTTCATTATCATCCTCTCCCATGGTTTTGTGTTTTGAAAATAACTTTCGGCTGGAACTAGGTTTAGATTTACTAGAATTTTCAGGGATTAATTTGTTACAGTTAGTTAAAGTTTCAGATTTTTTATTATTAGGACTTATTTCAGCTGACTTTTTGGCTTTGCTTTTTCCTGAGTTAGCTTCATTTTCTAAAACTTTATATGTTTTCTTTGGAACTCTTGGAGATAATTTCACTCTATCTGCAGGCCCCCATATGTTAAATAGCTCATCAAGTTTCTCACAGAAAGACATAGAATTACCTTTATTGACTGAGCTCTCATTCATTTGTTTATTGTTTCCTTTAATTTTTGACACATTTCCTTCCTTTTTACCAACTATTTTGGGTTTATTATCACCAGTTTTCTTCGGGGGCAAAATTAAATCATCTTCAAAGTTTTCAATCACGTTCTTTTTGTTTTTACTGCTTGATGTACTTTCCATTTTTGATACTGTGTAGGAACTTTTTGAATTTTTGTTTATATCATGCAATACAACACTTAATGTTTGAGTCTGGCTTGAAATGTCTTGTGAATTATTAGATATTTCAGTTTTAATATCCTGACTCCCCGATCTGTCATGTTGGGAACCCTGAGCTATAGTAGGAGATGATGATTTTTTGCTAAGTTTTTTAAAGTCATCATCAAGCAAAAAATCATCGAAAGATGTTCTTGTCCTTTTCCTCTTACCTCTCCCGAGTTCATGCTCTGAGTTGCTTATACTACTTTGTGAATCGCTAGAATCAAGTGAATCTTTTTTAAGGTTTTCTAATACATCTTTTACAGGATTTAAATTCTCCTGAGAAATTTTCTTCTTCTTATTTAAAGGGAGGTCTTTTGTGGGAGTCGATTTTTTAAATTTCTTAACAGACTGAACTAAAGTTTGAGTATCATTTTGGGAAGCTGGGTTTTCATTTTCATTTGATGAAGAGTTTGTGACACCACTAGCAGACTGCAGTTTGGGATTAACCTGGCTGCTATTCTTTTTCAGAAGCTTGGAGGTCGTGGCAATGATGGCTTTCTTCCGATCAACGTTTATATCAGTGTTATTGTTATTATTTGCCAGTGGCTTATATAAAATATTTTCACTCTTTTTTCTTTCACTTCTTCTGATAACAGGAGAATCACACTCATTTATAAGTACCTCATCATTTGACTCACTTGCAACAGATAATTGAGTTGGAGACATAGCAACAGCTGTTAATCTAAATTGTTCCTCTAATTCTTCTAGGACCTCTTGGGAATGGAGTGTGATATTACCTCGTGAAACATAACTTTGATCTCGTTCATTAGAGCTTTTCGCTTTTTTGGAAGTTCCCTTCTCAGAATCTTCATTCAAAACAGACTCTCCTTTTGAGTCTGGTGTTACAGAAGAACTGTGTCCCTGGAGATCACATTCATTTTCTCTGATAGAATTGCTAGCAAATGGTTCAGAATCTGGTGGGAAAATGTTAGCATTCTTCCTTTTAAATTTTATAATTGGTTCTTCAGAAGACTGTTGACTATCAAAACTACAAGATTCCTCTTGAGCTTTCAGGGTAGTGGATGCTCTGGAGTTATTCATTTTCCCCTTATTTTTCTGATTTTTTAGTTTCCCCTTTTGTACATCATTCGTTGAACACTTATCTCCAACAGAACTAATTGAATCTTGTGAATCAGGAGGGAAAACATTGCACCCCTTTTTCTTAAATTTAATTATACATTCTTCAGATGATTGCTCACTTTCATCACTAATTATCATTTTTCTACTTTTTTTATGGGAAACAACTATAGGAGAATCCTCTTTGCTACCTTCTTTTAAAAGGGTTTTAATAATGTCTTTAATCTCTTTTCCTCTCTTTAAAGGCAAATTTTTTTCTTCATTACAAGCCAAACTGACACTGGAATTCAGAGCAGAAATATTTATTTTTTCTGAGGTATGTTTGGATGTTCTAGCCTCAGTCAAATTAGCCTTTCCAAGTTCAGAAGTATCTTTATTTTTACAGGTAGCATTTTCCTCACTGAGCATACTTTCCATCATAGTACTTTCATCATCTCCTTCAAGGATTTTTAGAAGTTCTGCTGTAGTATTGAGTTTAGAGACATTTTCTTTTACTTTAGGAATATTTACAACATTGCCCCTGTCAGGATTTATAAATTTCTTAGAGCAACTCGGCTTTTCAACCTTTGGAACTTCCTGAGTTAGCATTTCATGAAAATTGACAGAAGACAAAGACATATCTATATTATCCCGAATAGTATTATTAACTTCATACACTTCAGCAGGATCAGGCTTAGAAGTGTCTATAGCAAACAATGCCTTATTAGTTATTGAATTACCTTTGGAAGGTAAAATACTTTCTGAAAGCTCCATTAGTACTTCCTTGCAAACGGTCCCATCTGTAGATTTGTTAGTGGCTGTTTCTGTTTGGTTTGAGCATGCATTCAAATTATCTTGAGGAGCAGGTTGTGTAGCTGCTTCATAAAAATTGACATCTAATACATCCGATTCTGGATCCAAGGTAGGACCTAAATTAGACTGGGGAGTAGAATAATTTATTTCATTGATTTTGTCCACGTCTTTTGATATTTTTAAATTACAACCAGATGAGTTACTAGAAATTTTATGAGAAACTTTTTCTAAAACTGGGTGAGTGTCCAACTGATTAGAAAATAGGTTTTCATTATGTTCTGAAACTTTTGTAAGTTTTTTATCAATTATCTTAGATACTTCTTGTTCACTATTTGTCAGTCGTTGCATTTTAGAATCACACGTTTCTACCTCCCTTACATTATCCTCAAAATTATCCCTATTCAATAAAATACTGTCATCAGCAGCTGAATCACTTCTCTCTGGCAAAGGTTGTGATGGAGACATTTTCAATTCTTCCCTGTCAGCTAAAACTATTTCATTGCTCTCAAAAGGAAAACGCTTTAACTTTTTACTATTCTCAAAATTCTTATCAAGTGACTTTATATCACAATCAGAGACAGGGGAATTTTCAACAACAGGCTGAGTAGCAGCTTCATAAAAACCTTGTGTTAAGATTGTATCCTCAGGGAACTGCTTAAGATTACATTCATCGAAGTTAAATGTTTCATTCATTCCAGTTTCATCACACATAATTTTCTCTTCTTTCTTTGGAATAGTCTCTTTTATATCTGGATGTTCATTGCATATTGCAGGTTGAGTTGCAGCTTCGAAAAAACTATCATTCAAAGGGACTTCTTCAGTTTGAGAACAATGTATATCATCAGAGAGTTTTTTTGGAGCCTTTGAGATACCACTTGTACTAGAGCCAGACACAATAATAGATTGCAGTTTTTCACTTTCCATAAAAGCATCTGTTGCTTCTTTGAGTTCTTTAAGGGTGTCAAATTTATCAGAACATTTACTTACATCTGGTTTATTCACTTCTGAGTTGCTATTTACAACCACGGGTTGAGTGGCAGCTTCAAAGAAACTGGGTGAAAAAGATTCATTAGCATTGCTTAATAAGAGATTATCTTTAATAGTTTTATCAGCTACACTAGGTTGAGTGGCAGCTTCAAAGAAACTGGACGAAAAAGATTCATCAGCTTTGGTAACTGAGCCAGTATCTTTAATAACTTTCTCAGCTCCACTAGGTTGAGTGGCAGCTTCAAAGAAACTGGACGAAAAAGATTCATCAGCTTTGGTAACTGAGCCAGTATCTTTAATAACTTTCTCAGCTACACTAGGTTCGGTGGCAGCTTCATTGAAACTGGACGATAAAGTCTCATCAACTTTGCTTGGCCCTGGCAGGGTTGTATCTTTAATAACTTCTTCAGCATCAGTTGGCTGAGTGTCGGCTCCAAAGGAAGTAGGTGATAATGTTTCAACTTTGTTCATCAAAGCACTATCTTTATTAACTTCTTCAGCTACAGCAGGTTGAGTGGCAGCTTCAAAGAAACTGGATGAAAAAGTTTCATCAACTTTGCTCACTGAACCTTCTTTAATGTCATCTTTAATAACTTTCTCAGCTACACTAGGTTGAGTGGCAGCTTCAAATAAAAAACCGTCTATTGTATCTTTACTAAGTAGTCCATTTTCATTTAATTTAGCATTTTTAACAGGAAAAAGCTGATTTGCTAAACTGCTAATTGACTCATCATCAGATTCATTAAAATGTTTCATTAGGCCGTCACAACTTTCTTCTTTTTCATAGGAATCATTTTTTTCACACGATGTTTCAAACATATCAATGTTTTGTGAAGCTGGGAGCAAAATATCTTCTTCATCGGAAAGTTCTTGCTTAGCATTATCCGAGGTTTCTTTAGTAGGTAGGCTGTCTGACTTATTTTTCTCCTCCCAATTAAATGTAGTTTTCTCAACAGAATCTTCATTATGTTGTACAGCTGGTGGTGTCGCTGCTTCATAAAAGCCATCTTCTGTCAGATCTTCTGTGGATTTTTTAATTCCACTGTTACCTACATGTTCCTTCAAACAAGATGTTTTAATTTCAGATGAAACATCAGATGCACTTTGTGTTTCTTCTAATTTATTTCGGTTTGGACAAACCAAGTTGTCAGCAGAATTTAATGCCCCAAATCTATCAGCAGATCCCATCTTTGGAAAATTTTCCCATTCAAGTCTGTTATTTTTTGTTCCTTCATTTGGTAATACAGAACCCGACCTGTCAACTTCAGCATCATCAGCAACAGATTTTTGAGTATATATTTCATAAATATTTAAATCATTTTTATTAGGTTCTTCATTACCAATTTCACTAGAATCCTCATCACCTGCAGTAGTTTTTTCACAAAACATTTTATTGATATTTAAACCATTGTCATCTGATTTTTCATCAGAAACAGATGAAGAAACTTCCATATTGTGCTTGTCACTATCTATACCTTTCATAGTCGAATCACAAACTTCTAAGTCATCGACATCTGGTATATTAGACCTTTGAGTGCAAATGTCATAAATAGATTCAACATTCTGAGAATCACACTCTGAACCATTACCGATATTTATTCTCTCATTTCTATCAGATGTAGAAGGATTAGTGCTTAAACATTCCTTATAAGCAGTATTTATTGTGAGGTCACCAGAATCAAAATTTAAGGTATCTATTTCATATATATTAGGATTTTGTAAAGAACCCTTATGATCAATAGTGCTTCCGACAACTTCTTGTTGAATTGATGATGTATCACACTCATTTTCATCAAACATATCCAAGTCCGAAGAATCAAGTAAAGAGTCAATGTTCTGAAAACATAACATCATTTTAAGTAATCTATGTATATATAGATATGTCCTTTTATAAATAAGGAATTATTGAGATAAATATTTAAGTGCAGTTTATTAGGTTATGTATGCGTGTGTGCGCTCGTGCACACATGCATATGTGTGTTATGTATACATATTAAGTTAATGGGTTCCTACGACTCAGCCATTAAAGCGCATACACTATTATTAAGGAGCAAATTATTGAATAATAACATTAGGTAGGGTCTTGAGTTTGGAGACCTGCCTTAGAGGGAGAAGTTTTCCATATGAGTAGGAAGTTGTAACTTTTGCTCAGTGGTAAAGTATTAGACTAAGAATACCTGGGTTCGACTCTTAGCAGGTGAGAAATATTTTTCTCTCAAATAAAAATATATTTAAATTAATTATTATTTACTGTAGGAGTATTTCACAACAAAAATGAATAAAATAACACAATATTTCAAACCACAATTCACAACAAGTAAAACAGTGGAAAAGACTAGAAATGACATTATTAAAACAAGGCCATGAACAGCCACACCGGAAAAAGAGAATAACCTCATAGGAGCAAAAGGTCATATTGGTGAGCCGATTATTTGTAAAATGTTGCTAGTTTTTAAATATTTAAGATATTTGGTTTTGTGGGACATCACCATCTAAGATTTTACGTTTTAGACTCAAAAATGTTCATTTGACCAATACCATACTCAATATTCAACCATTCCATGCAACACTTAAATTTTTATTCAGATGGGGACAAAACAGAAAATTTGAACATATCCATTGTTATGAGTCTGCTCAAAAAATGTTATAAAACCAATCTTTTTGAAAACTTAATTTTCTACAATTATTCATTTTTTCTCTATTTTATTTTTCAGACTTCAGTAAATCAACGTTGCTACTCATTTATTATTATTATTTATTATCATCAACTTTTGCTACTATACCTAATTGAGGGGGAGGGGGAGGGGTTTCTACAAGGACACCACCCTTTTCACAATAGCAATAAGCCAGTGTAAGTGTTTCATTTCAACTTTAAATACATCATATTCTTTTTATTAGACAAGTAGGAGGAGGGGGAGGGGCATAGAGAAGAGGTAAAATCCATAATATTTCTGTTATTCTCAATTGGATTAAAAAATATTAAACAACTTTTTTTATTATAAGTTTAATCTTCTAGAAACCCCAAAACAGATTTTGAAGGGGAATTTTCAAGAACATTGATATAACTATGTCTTTTCAAATACAAAGCCAGAGTATCAAAAAATTAATACCTTCTTATCTTCTGGGGAGGAATCTGAAACAACATCAAGAGCTCCATCTCGCTCAGGCGTTTCTGGAATGGTCAGTGGATTGTCTGAAAGACAAACATTATGCATAAAAACAAAATATTCTTTAAACAAAATAGGAATGCTAAAAATTATCAGAGCATTGTAAATTTTATCAGAATAAGACCACTTAAACAGGAGATTGCCAATCCTTTATAGCTATAGTGAGGTAGAAAAACTTAAACAGTTGCATTACACCAAATGAAATTCTATTTTATCCTTCAAAATTAAAGCACTGTTCGAAGTTTACATACTGTCTTAAAAACAGTGTATTAAATTACTTACTACCTCAAGGAGCCATCTTGGCCAAAGTAAGACGCTTATTTCAAGACCTACTGTACACAAAATATTTTATAAAAAAAAATTATGTCTCATAATAATAAAATAAAAGTATATTAACTCACCTTTTTCTGGAGTGGTAGGTTGCTGTCTTGATATCTAAAAATATGCATTATTGATAAGATTTCATGGTTTAAAAGTTATTATGCAATTAATTGGAATTAATAAATAAATAATATATCGACAGATTGATCAGCAACCTCATATGTCAAAAAAATGATAAATCCTAATTTTTGCATATTTATATTAATTGTACTGAACTTGATTTTCTGTATCAAGGCTATATTCGAAATTATTTTATATTATTCACCTGTTCTTTGAAGTAATTGGAAGAAATGTATCAATATTTTCATTTACTGAATGATTTAATCAGTTTTTTTTTTATGTCTCCTGTAAAAAGTAATTTTCTTAACTTACAAGGTTGCTGATCAACAATGTCGATATGTAAGGGTCTAGCATGTTACTCATAAAACTTTAAGAACCCAGTACACCTAGCTGGTGTGAAAATAGATGGTTTTTGAGAAATATGGACACTTTTATTTTGTTTCAAAAGTACTTTAGTTATTTATGAAAAATGTAATTTTGTTCTTTGGCTTACATTAATATCAACAAAGCACTCAGTTTATCATATCTCTTGTCACACTCACAAATTTGTGTCACCTCTCTGAATGGAGCAGTATTGTAACATAAAAATATGTTTAATAAAATCATTGAGGTCTCAATTTCAGGAATGGCTTGTAATTGCCAAATAAATCAAACACGAACTGGCTGAGAAGATATATCCCCCCCCCCTACTAGCATACCACACTGCCACAAGCCCTCCATACTTAAGAACAAGCAATTTTGGCTAAAACTCCTTTCCTTTCCAAAACCATTCAAGGCTCATAAAAGCCAATTTTGAAATATTCATATTTACAAAAAATAGATCTACTGACATAGAGAGAGGACTATAGAGATAGGAGTTGATTTGCATCCTAGGCTGTTCACAGTCACCCAACAACCTCCATATATATATATACACACATACTGGCTAAGGTAACCGGCTTCACTTAGGAAATAATAATGACTGCGTTGCTCGGGGAGTCTGAATAATGATGTAATTTCTTTTGGCTTCACTATGAACAATATTATACACTTAAACTTAACGTCTCAAGTCTTTAGCATACTATTTATCGGTAACTATAGCGGACCTCATAAAATTGTTTTAAGTTTCAAAGAAAAAGAAAAAAGAAGAAGAAAAAATGAGTTCTTTATCAATCCCTCTCCTCTGTTCAAAATATTGTATACAATATAAATCATAAACATGACAATGATAGCATTCAATTAAGTACCTTAGGCCAAAAAATTCATATTATGGGCAGCAATTGTTAATATAAACTATACAAGAATAAAAATTTATTTTCCCAATAGTGTCCCCAAGCACAAGGATTTTATATATATTTAATTACAATTAATAAAAATACACTAATGTATAACTGAAGAAGAAACTGTATTCACAGTTGTACTTACTTATGCTCCGTTGAGTGTAATATATTAGCAGATCATTGTTAATAATTAACAGACATAAATGGGTACGCCTCCCCAGTACTTTCAATCCCCTTTAACCTTGTTTTGTTTCAATAATTCATGATATTTAATGAAATATTTCTAGGGGAGAACATAAAATCACTAAAAGATCAAATAATAAATGTTGTATAAGTCATTATCATGTAAAGTTTAATGAGTACATACGTTCTACTGGTTGAAACACACCATTTAATGTTTAGTTGTTATTTAAAACAAACACCATCATTACTTCAAATTATTAAGCATCAACTACAACTTCCCGCCAAAAAGCCAAACCAAGCCGGCCAGATCAAAGGTGGTCTGCGAGGAATTGACTGTATGCCATGTGTATACTGACTGTACTATCTCCTCCCAACTTCCGCGCAAATATTTGGCTTAAACTAGAGCAACTTCAGTTATTCTAAATAATAAACCATAGGAGTGCTTAAATATAAGTCTAAAAACATATCATCATTGTTCATAGTATCACTATATTAAAAACACTTTAATGAGTACTAATAAAATTGCTGGCTCCTGCTATAGTTTTTAGTGTATATCTCGTTTATACTTCGTTATATGACAAAAGTCTATGTAATAAAAGTAACTCTAAATAACAAAATAAACAACTTTTGTAATGTGCATATTTGTCGAAAACCCAATATGAAGCAAACTATCGATATTTTTCATTTAAGGCTTTCCTTATAACCTCCACTCCTGTTTGTCTCAGAGAATATTAATATATTCACTCCTGTTTGTTCCTAAAAATGTTAATGTTAGTTTAACTGATAATCAAAGAGGCATTAATACTAACTCACATACAGAGTTCGTTTTAGTCTTTATGTCCTTTAAAATTGTTTAAGCCCACTATAGATTTTAGCGTATATATTGTTTATACTTTGGTATAAGACAAAAGTTACTCTAAATAACAAAATAAACAATTTTTGCTATATGCATATTTGCCTAAAACCAAACAGAAGACAAAATATGCTTAAATTACATACCGAATTTTGTTTAGTTCAGTTCTGTCATTAGTAATTAACTGAATTGTTGACCCCCACTATAGTTTTTAGCATATATCTCATTAATATTTTGCTATACAACAAAAGTGTGAATAATAAAAATTACTTTAAATAACAAAATAAACAACTTTTGTTATGTGTGTCATTTTCGGAAAACCAATAGGAAATTAAATAACAAACAAACAGACACCAAAGCTACAAATTGCAAATATTGAGTCTATAGCATGCTAGAGACCAATATCTAGATACCAATATAGAATTGGCCACTATTCGTGCAGTAAAGTATTGATCTAAAGACTCTTGTAGTTGCAACAACTGTGTTCTTTTAGAAGCTGCTCTTCTCATATTCCATCATAATCCATAAGACACTTGATGTCCTCAAAACAGGATTTTCTAGGCCTCCCTCTTCCCCTACGCCCAAGAAGTTTCACTCTCCTTTTGTCCACAGCCTTGATAAGATTTTTCTTCTCTCTTACTTCATTAAGAACTTCCACATTGGATTTTTTTTAGTCCAACTGGTTCTGGTGATTCTGTGCCAGATCCAAATTTCCTCTGCTTCCAATATACTATATTCCCTTTCAAGGAGGGCCCAGCAGCTTTTGCTCCAGTCATACACTCCGTGCAAAAGACAGCAAAGATTTTTTTTGGATCCAAGTTTATATGTTTATTAGTAATAATACTCCTTATGCTTTGGAAGGCTTGTTTGCAAAATTCTATTTATCTCTACTTAGGACTTTGGCACCAGTGGAATGTCATTTGCCAATCAGATATAATGAATGGATGTACAGTTAATCTTCGGTTGTTTCTTTCATTTATATTATTGCCTCTTCAATAAACATATTAAACAGGTAAGGTGACAGAGGGCACCCTTGTCTCACACCTTTCGTAATTCTAGCTCCCCTTTCACTTTCTTTAATAAGGATTTGTGTACTCGGATTTTTGTAAATATTCCAAATTAACCTTATTTCTTTCCAACCTATTCCTATTTTAAAATAGGAAAAGTTTTGGTTACCTCATTAAAAAAATAATACCATTTGACAGATGATAGTTTAGCTTTTTAGTCAAAGAACAATGTTTTTTATTTTTATTTTTGAACAATATTTCAAAAATGAAACAGTTATGGCTGAGTACTCTTTTGTTATAAGAATTGGCCCCCTAGATCGGTTTAACACCACTGTGTAAAACCATGTGAGTTAACACAATTGGGTTTCTTTTTATCATTATTTATTTATAAAGTTATTTGAAGCCTAAGGTCTATACTAACAAACCCACAAGCAAAGGAGGAAATTCAACGCTGCATCAATTAAATTCAGCCACGTTTATGCAAAATGGTTATGGAAAATTTTTAAAAAAGAGTGTGAGTGTGCCAGAAAAGCCCATTTGCCCTAAGTTTTATTGTATACATAACCTTATTCTGTGTACTTTACACTTCAATAAAAAAATTAATAATTTAAAGGGAAAATACTACATTTTCTATTAGTTTCAAATCTTGTTTTAACCATACCCTGTATATTAAAGAACAGAATATAATATGGTGTGGTTCATAATTTAAATGACTACTACTGACTACGAAAGAGTCCTGCGTAAGATCAATTCAGTTGTCAACTAAATTCAAAGCACAACTTACCAGATATCTAACACTGTTGTTGGTGTGATGGTACCCCTCCCTAATACATGCAAACAACCACAATGAACTAAGTTATTATCATTTCATTTTGACAAAAAAAGACAACAACCAAACTGATCAGCAGTAGAAGCCTTAGTAGTTGGATATTAGTTGGTATTCAAACTTACATTGTATAAAGCTGATATATTTCCAAATGTGATTGTATCTCCATCATTGATGTGATAATGAACTTGTGGTTTAAGTATTGTCTGAAACAACAAAAATAAGTGTTTATGGGATAAATAAAAAAAATTCAAAAAGAACACAAATAGATATAGTGTATATATATATATACACACTCATTGGGAGTACAAATAAGTTTTGAGAGATTTTTTTATAACGTTGAAGCTTAATTGACAAAAATCAGTAAGCTTTATTTTATTCAAAGTATTGTCCATCATAAGATATAACTTTTGCCATCTTTCTGGCAGCATAGGGATTCCACATTGAAAAAAGTTCTCAGATTTTGAGGCAATCCAAAAATCTACCTAATTTTTGGCTTCTTCATAAGACATGAGAAGTGCTGCTCAGCCAGGCCATGAGTCACTGGACGGCACAAGTGGTAGTCGGAAGGAGCAATATCTAGTGAATGGGGCGGGTGGGGTAGGACATCCCATTGAAGAACATCCAAAATCTGCTAGATGACTAATTCAATATGCGGCCGAGCATTGTCATGCTGTAAGATCACTTTGTCATGCCTGTTGGAATATTGTGGGTGTTTGAGCCTGGCTCAACTGCATTAATTGTAGTTGATAGCATTCCGCAGTCATGGTTTTTTAGGCTGGAGAACCTCATAATAGATAACTTGGGCTGACCCCACCAGAAGCAAGCATTATCTTCTTTCCATGAATATTTGGTTTTGCCATTTAAATTAACACATGGCCGGGCTTACCTCACCCTTTTCTGCACTTTGGGTTGTCGTAGTGGATTCATTTTTCATCCCCCATGATGATTTAATGGAAAAAACCCTTCTGATACTTTTGCCTTTGGAGCAGTTATTCACACGTGAAAAGATGGCGTTCGACATTTTGTAGCTTGAGTTCATACTGAACCCAATTTCCTTGTTTTTGTACCATACTCATAGTTTTCAGACAGTTTGAAACTAATTGTTGAGTCACTCCCAAGGTTTCAGCGAGCTCTGCTTGAGACTGGCGTGAATCTTGGTCCAATACTGCCTCCAACTCAATGTCTTCATGATTTACTGGATTCCCTTCACAATCATTGTCAATGGGGTCAAAATCCCCACTTTTAAAACATCGGAAGCAGTACTCACATTTTTTATTGATGGAGCATGATTCCTAAATGCTTTGGACAGCAATCAATGTCCATCAGCTGTAGTTTTCTTAAAATAAAAACAAAAAAGCAGGGAGTCCCGCAAATTGTGTTTTGTTGGCACAAAGGCTGACATGGTTAAAGCACAAAGAAAGTTTGTTCATATAGTTTATGCTATGGATCTTTCTTCTTTAACATTTAGACAGACTTTTTACATCAGAAAGATGTTCAGTTTGACCGTTACAAGCAGTGGCTGAGCACCCTTACTCTCCTGTACTTGATACTTTTTGCTCTCAGGTTTCTTTACTTTTTACTCTTTTCCCTAGGTCTTTCCCGCATATGCAATAAAACAAAATTTTGACACATGTTTAATTTGTTAGTAATACATTTCATGTCCTTTGATCTGTATTACAGGAATAGAAAGCACATATTCATAAATTTGTAACTAAGCAGAAAATTAACAACTGCCAAATGACTATAAAAAGTCCACCACGCACGGAGGGGCTGCATAAACTAAGCAGATTTCCCGCGTGAAGTTTATCAAAAGATAAATCTACATATCGGTACACACAACACCACTGTGAATATTAAGTGAATAAATACAAACGTTAAGAAACCTCCCGACAGAAAGCATCTGAATCGTAAACAAACAGTTCTGCCAACTTCTTACCGGAAAGAAAAATAATTACTGTAAATTATCTGAATATAACATATTAATTTGATTGAAAACTATTTAATATGCCTAGTAATGCAATTTATAATGAATCAGAATAATTTTTATCTCTATCAATCAAATTAAAGTAGTACAAAAACTTATGAAGGGGGGGGTCACCAGAACATATTTGCATGTATCTCGTATAATAAAAGTCTCATGAAACCAATATTTGGTATTTAAGCTTCGAATGATGTGGTTTATTACATAACCGAGTATTGTTTATGTAACTTGAGTAGACGTGATGGTTTGCTGAAGACTGAAAACTGAAAAATGCAAATATTTCCTGTAATATTGAAGATAGGGAATAAATGTATATAACAATATTTATAGTAGCTTTAATTTGCTATATGACTGATTCTACACATTTATTCGGTCCGACGCATAGTAACGGAGATATTTCGAATTTTCAAAATTCTCCCCCTCTAAACCCCCCTCCACCTAGTCCGATTTCAGCCGTTAACGAACTTCATCTTTCTTCTTACATAAAATGACTAAATATCAAGTTTGGTTACAATTAAAAAATAATTGTGACTGCTAGAGCAGTACCAGACAAATATATAGATAGATATATACAGTTTTGAACAGACCTCATTTTCATCATCTCCTAGGTAGGATTGATGGACATTTGCAGAAAAAATTTAAAAATCCTGTCATGAGTACGACATTAAGGGAAATCTGCTAAAAATGAATCTAGATTTATGTCAGTGGATATTCAAAGGAAGACTTTTAGTGGATTTCCCTCTAGGGAAATTAGTTTTTGAGGTTATGGTAATGACACGATTTTTTAGCAGGTTTCCCTTGATTGAATTGAAAAATGTCTTCGATCCTATCAAGGAGATCACAAAAGTGAGTTTTGTTCATATATATATATATATATATATATATAGGAAGGAACATATACATTTTTCCAAGCTCATAAATAGAAAGGGAAATTGTCCAATTTCAAATTGGCACTGTCTGAGCCAAAAACATACATACAAGAGCATAAATCATGTATTGGGATATTTAATAATTGCGTACAATCTGCAATTATTGCAGAATAGGTGTTGAAGACACATTTTTCTTGTTAAATGAAAAATGTTTGCTCATAGATGCAAGAGGACAGGAACACAGAGATCTTCGGAACAAACTCTCTGAGACAGGTTGGCTCAACAAACTCACTACCGGCCCGCGATATGCCTTTTTCTGAAAGCACCGATTTGCACTGAAGTCTGCTATATTTTATACTAGATGCATCTTTTTTCAAATTATAAAAGCATTGGGAAGAAAATTTTATAAAGGCAAGAGGAGAGAAAATTACAATCCAGGGCAGAACTATTAGAGTCATGCCTCTACATAAACTGATTAATGATATGGATTAATTAGTGAATGATCATACAGCCTAACCTAAATAAACCCTCCAGACTAACTCCACTCACTGGTTGGTAAGAACATTGAACAGCTCTTCTATAAGTTTCATAAATGTAACTTAAATTAATTAGGTTCTCAACCATTTAAATGTAAACTGTTATATTTAATTCTTTCTCTTGATGTGAATTAGCTTAAAACGATGTTAACAAATAATGAGTAAACTTCTAAATGATGCTACAAGATAAACTACCCAATTAAGAAACAACATAAAATTCCAAATGAATAGTTTACTAGAAAGAAAATAGTAATTCAATACATAAGCTTTTAAAACTGAAAAATTACCTTTCCCAACTTTGTTTTATTAGTACTTCCCACATCATAAAGAAGGTGGCCATTAGGATCCTCTGCATCTATAACAGCATGCTTACTTGAAATGACCTAAAACAATTAAAATGAATACATTTGTGACACAAATAGTAAAAAATAAAGTATTTATAAGTGTGATAGTGCAATTGGAGTTTTACAGAATAACATTAAAAGTCCGTTATGCAGGAGCTGTATAAAGTTTGCAGATTTCCCATGTAATGACATGACACACTTGTGATCTCATCTCCCAATATATTTCCTATTTTTAAATTGAAATCCGATATGTAGAATTGGGGGTTTACTGAAGGTAGAAATCAAGAAGGTATGAATAGCTCGCTTAATATATAAGCTACAAAATATGTATAGAACAACAACTGTAGAACACCAATAGCTCAACAAGATTGGTTCTGTAATGTTTTTTGATATGACTCAAAACAACGGAGGTATTATGAATTTTCTAATTCCCTCTCTTATCCCCTCCCCATTACTGGTCTGATTTCAGCCACTGTCTACTATGAACTTTAATGTAGAATAAAACAATCAAATATCAAGTATAGTATACATCAAATAAACATTATTAAGTTCAGAACATAAAATATTGAATGATGATGTCAAGACATAACATATTTGTATGTACCACCCACATTTCGTAGTTAACTTCCAATAAAGTGATTCTTGATATAACAGCTTATTGTTGCCATGACATGAGTATGAAAACCCAAATACCTCGGTTAATATTTATGATACTGAAACTATGTATAGGACATTAAATTAGTAATAAGATTGTTACTAAACAATTTTTTTTTATTCGACATATAACAATAGAGATATTTTGAAATTCCCCATGCCACTGGTCCGATTTCAGCCATTAATGAACTTGCTCTCTATTTTTACATAAAGCATATATATATTTTATATTAAATTGAGTCATCAGTATAACCTCAATAGCTGATTTTCCGTAAGGGCTAAAAAGTCTAGCAAGCATTCCATATAAACTGACTATTTCGTACATGCTGGAATGACTCACAGATGATATTCTGTTTTCTTATACTCTATTTTTCCCTTAGTAAAACATCTATTTAACAAGGCTAAAAATTTAACACTTTCAATGCTGCCATCATAGCATATATCCCAGTGGGTGTCCAGCAAGGTATGACTGACGTTTAAGCTTTGACAGGAGCACCCTGTTATTTAATGTGATTAGAGAAAAGCCTGCACCAGCATAGAGTATCTCTATTCACTTATTCGGTTTCAGGTAGCCTTCCACAATAGTACTCCACATTTAATTCATTGACCTTTATTTCATTGTTGGTAATTTCTTTTAAATTAGTGTTTTTCTGCAAGAAGTTCATTGACTTCTGCCTTATTAAAAAGGTTCTCTGAACTTTATTATTATTAAACTTTGATATTTAAGGATACAAATTAATACTGAAAACATCCTTTAGCTGCTTCCTTATAAGGTAAAACAAAAATTGAAAGAATGTTACTGCTGTTCTTTGTGTGTATAAATATAATAGTTCTAATACAGTATAATATCTGTTCTTTTTAAAATATCAAAGTCCTCTTGGGTATTAAAAAGTAATTAATTGCAACACAACAGTTGGTTAATAATGAAGTATACAGGAACCAATACAAGACAAAATAATTTAGTTCTTATATGTAAGCGTTCACTAAGTAAGAAATCTTGTTAATACAGGATTTGGCTGAATAAAACAAAGTTCAATATGTATATGTAAACATTTTGCTGGATTAGAAATCGTGCTAATACATAATTAGGCTGAATAAAACATAATTCAGTACTTATATGTAAACATTTTACTGAATTTGAAATCTTATTAATTCTGTATTAGATTAAACTAAAAAAAAAATAAGTAAAATTCCCACAATAAGTCTAAATGTTGAGATATGGAAAAAAGATAATAATGGTGATGAATAATGAATTTGTGTATGTCTAATACTAAGCAAAATAATGAAGAAATATCTGAACGTAAATATTCAATCTATTTCCTAAGATATATGTAATAAATAAAATGCATATCAATATCTTACATTATTATTGATGACTATGTCGCAGGATTCATCTCTTCCAATTGTGTTTTTTGAATTGAAAATAGTATAAAATATACCTCCTATTTCAAGAGTTGCCACCTAAAAGTAAATGTTCCTCAAAATCACTATTGAAAAAACTCGATTAACTGATATAGAATATTCGATATTTCCAAAATAAAGAATAATGTCAGAAAAACCATCTCAAAAATCAAGAAAGAACTAAGGTGACAAATAACTTCAATTAATCCAAACAACTCTTACAGGTATTCTGTCATTAGTGGAATTAACTTCTTCGTAGGATTCTGAGTACAAAACTTGAGTACAGTCCATTTTTAAAATGACACACCACTTATTAAAGTTAGAATTGGAAGAAATGTAATTGTTTACATGTCAAGTCAAATTTGCGGGAAACAACACAAAATGCTTTATCAAAACAAGCCCCTCAAGGATGAGGAGGTTATTCCTGTTGACATTTTATATAATTGTTTTTTTCTCAATTTAAGTTCCAAAAATAAAATTAAAAATCAGAGTAGAAACTTGATTCTCATTTAACGTTTTATGTTTAATTATATAATTTTAAAAGCTAGGAGATTTTTTTTACTAAAACTATAGGAAATGTTTATTTCATAGTAATCAGGTCGTAGTTATTTAGGGTGTGACAACACTGGTTTTGTGTTTATGTCGAATAGCTACAATCCGGGTGTACTTATGGAGCTGTCTTTTACTATTAGTTAATTAAACTTAGTTTGATGTACAATTATTTTCTTAAATTGAATTCAGTCGTAATTTGATTATAACACTTTCTTAAAATGGATTCCATAGGAATGTCGTGTATAAAGTATTTATTATTTTTGTTTAACTTACTTTTTGCGGTACGTATTCATTGAAGTATAAAATATCAACAAAATTTCGATTTAGTTTTGTATTCTATATTATGTCTTGCATTTCAGATTTCTGGACTAATCATTTTATCAATTGGCATTATGATACAACAAATGTATGCCACTTATTCAGTTTTTATTGATGAGAAGTTATTTTCATTGCCAGTGATTTTTATTGCTGTTGGAGTATTCATATTCGTGGTTGCGTCATTTGGATGTTGTGGAGCTATTCAGGAAAGCAATTATATGCTGATTACAGTGAGTAATTTTTTATTCTGTGAAGTCATTTATATCACCATGTCTATTTACAACAATTTGTGTTTGTGTAGTATGCAGCTCTTCTATGTTTTATCTTCCTGATGGAAGCTGCAGGAGGAATTGGTGGTTACATAATGAAAGATGATATTCATGAAATGCTTTCTGTCAAAATGAACAATTCTTTGAAAGAATACACCAATATTTTGTATAAGAAGACATGGAATGCTCTTCAGTTTGATGTGAGTACTTCAGTTTTATTACAAAGGATTGAGTTTTTGCTTTACTAGTAGGTTCTTTAATTTTGCACGGATGAATATTATATTTTCAAATGCAGATGTTAGTTTTCTCTGACACAAATATTAGTTTTAAAATCATGCCTTAAAGTGTTTATGTAACATTTGCTTATTCATTTTTCAAAAGTAATTTTTATAATATAATTCTGGTTATGGATACAATGAAATAGAAATTTACAATAAACACAGTGATCAAACCATGTTTCTTTAGTATGTAGAATTCTATTTAAGTTTATAATATATTGTTATTAGAAGTGTATACTTCCATGTAAACTTTTAATGAGTGCAATTGAAATTCAGAGAACTCTTTATTATTTTCTTGAGGAGCATCGTGTACTCATTAAATATTGCATTTAATTTTTTGGTAGTTGCTATTTCAGCCCGGGTGGAATAGTGTTCCCATATTTTTCTAATTCAGAAACAGAAAATAACATTTACTTAATGAGGTCAACTTATTCTATATCCTCACCATCACTTTCAGTATGCGATGCGATGGAATAAACCTTTTTAGCAAGTCTTTCAGTGTTTGATTGTAGTTATAACATGAAAATTGTGATTTGCAACTGGTGGTATTATGTACATTTCAACGAAATGTAAGATAGAATATGAATTATGTTGTTGCGATCTGGCTGTGGCGATAGGCAGTGGAAGCTGTAAGAGATGATAAATCCCACAACCAAATCACTAACAAGAATTTTAGTTTTAATCTCACCGACAAGTGTTCTCCCTTAAGAGGATCTGAGATATGACTGTATTTAATCCCTCGCGACTTCATCCTTATATAAGCAGAGCCGACCTCGCCCTTTGATCCCGCCAATCAAAATATGATCAAAAAGTGTATTTAACGGGAAATTATTATCAAAATTCATCCGTAATATTAATTAGTGTATCAACGTTAAGAGCTGTGAATGTTATTATAAAAATCCATCTGCGTTATCTACTAAAATACGGGAGCACATGGACTTAACTTCAAATTGGATATAACTCTTATTTAAAGGTAAAAACTATACATTTAAGTATTCATAAATAATAATCTTAATGTGCTCTATGCTGGCATTATTCAGAATATAAAATATATGGTAATTTATGATTGGTTTATGTAATGCAATGTCAGATTCATTACAATGTCTCTCAACTTCTTATTTTGCTTTACCCAACAATTTAAAGCAAGCATTTTAATAAATCACACTTATTGCAATGCTTTTTTTTTTTTTTCTTTTTTTTTTTTTTTAATAGCAGTATTAATAGAAATACGGCTAATACTATAACTATAATATATATGTGATCATTTAATGGTGAGTTATTTAGAAAAAAATAAAATAACTTGTAAAATATGTGTCTGCTAAAAGTTTATCAATCTATTCGAAGCTGTACAAACTATGCAGATTTCCCAAGTGGTGGTATTGTACTTACAATAGATGAATTCATCTCACATGTTATCAACTCAGTGAAGTTGTTTCATAATTTTTTGGTTGGTATTATAATTATATTGAATACATAATTTAACTTTTAAAATCAATTAATTTTTGATAATAATATTAGTATTAGCAAATTTCCCTTAAGGCAAATCAGCTATTGTTGTTATACACATGACACTATTTTAAAAAATATATATATAACCAAACTCAGTGTAAATTTAGCTGCCTATAACTATTAACACTTAATTACCCCCATTTATACTCATCTGATTTTCACTTTTGGGTAACTGTCAGTAAGCATTTCATGTCTAGTTTAAATGTCAATTCTTTGTTTACATGATGTTTGTACTGTAGGAGAAATAAAGAATACTCGTATATAGTGAGACAAGATCATCATTTAGTCATTCTACTATTTAGAAAATCTTCTTTGATCATGATGGACTTAAAGCAATTGTGTACGATTTGTTGGGACCAGTTTATTGTTGTACTTATTTCCGCTCCATCCAATCTATTGTTGCATTCTCCAATCTGAAGCATCCATTGTTCAACAAGCTCATGCAAGATTCTCTTTTTTCCTTTCTTCATTTTCTTGAAAATCAAAATGTACTAACTTTGGAACAACTACTATGCATACAACTTGGTATTGATGAGCTTTCTACCCTACCACACTGAATCCGCTATCATTAATAGGCTATGGATCAAAATGATCAAAACACCACTTTTCACTATTCCCTTTTTTAAAACTTTAAATGTTTCATTCAAATTTTCACAAATTAGTCCCTCTTCGGGAGTAAATGAGTCTAATACTAAAATGTCCGTCATGCGGGGGCTGCGTAAACTAAGAAGATTTCCCATGGGAAGGCTTACAACAGAAAAATCTACATACTGGTTACTCCACCATGAATGTTAAGCGAATAAATACAAATGGTAATAAGAAATGTTTCAGTCAATTTACAAGTTAATAATATCTACTATGGAAAGCGTCTGAATTTTAATCACACAGGGCAGCCCACATCGTAGAGCTCAATAGATAGCATTATTCTCGACCGGAAAGAAAAACAATTGATGTAATATATTTGAATATAACATTAATTTTATTGAAAACTATTTACTATAGCTAGTGCAGTGATTTGTATGGAATCAGAATAATTTTTATCTCAATCACTCAGATTTTAGTAGTCCAAGAACAAAAGAAGGGGGGGGGGTTCAACAACGTATTTGCCTGTATAAATGAAGGCTTATTTCAAATAATGAAGATTAGACAAAAACAATATTTGGTATTTAACCTTGTAATGAAGTGGTTCATGATATAACACCTTATTATTAATATGACACGAGGGGTTTATTGAATTCGGAAAACTATAAAATCCAAATATCTTGGATAATACTCATTATGCCAAAATATGTATAAGAACAAATTTAAAGATCATTAAATTTTCAATATTTGTTCTTTACAATTTTTCAATCCGACATATAGTATCGGAGATATTTAGATTTTTCGAAAAATTTTCCCTCAAAACCCCCTCCCACTGGTCCGATTTCAGCCATTAACAAACTTGATCTTTCTTTTTACATAAAACGATTAAATACCGAGTTTGGTAAAGATAGAACAAACATTGCGACCACTAGAGCGGTAACATACAAATATATATATATATATATATATATATATATATATATATATATATCTGTATAATTTTAAACGGACTTCTTTTTCGTCATCTCCTACGCAGGATCAATAGGCATTTAAAGATAATTTCCTAAATATTGTGTCATGAATACAATCTCAAAAGCTGATTTCCCTTTAGTGAAATCTGCTAAAATGTAATCAGCCCTTGTCTAGTGAATATTCCTTTGTGTTGATCGGCTTCATCTAAAAACCTAAAAGATGTGATCTTGGTTATATGGTGCATATAGTCTGCACAACTCCTGAAGAGGTACAAAGGGATGTGAAGTGTTTAAATGAGAAATAAATAAGTGAAAACAAGATTAATTATATTTAATTCTACTAATAATAATTTTTTAGTTGTTAGTACCTGTTGTATACTCTGCATTTATTCCTTCTTCTTTCTAAAAAACCTTTTACATTAGTTTGATTTGGACTTTGTCGGTTCTCGCATATTTTCTTTCTTTCTTTTTTTTTTTTTTTAATGTAATCTATGTTTTAATTACTTGTCATTCATAGCTGAAAAGTTCTCTTAAATGCTCCATTATAGAATTATTACACTATCTCAGATTTAAGTTTATTCTCAACAGGATTACTTATATAACATTTTTCAATCTATTTTTTATTAAGAATTTTTTATTTTATTGCTTATCTAAATCCCCACTCCTGGCAAGATTTTGACCAATGACAAACATGATGTTTAGCTTTATATAAAACATTCAAATATTGAGTATGGAGATAATGATAAATAAATAATGGCATTACCACGCACACACACACAACATATATATATATATATATATATATATATATATATATATATATATATATATATATTGAACAGATTCCATTGTTTTAATCTCTTAAGTAGACCTGATGAACATTTAAAAAAAAATATTTTGAATACCATGTCATCACTATAACCTCAGTAGCTGAATTCCCTTAAGGGTAATCTGCTATTAAGACTTGAATATCTTTTATATATGTTATATATTCTTTATCTGTTTCAAATATATTATTGAGTATTCTTTGTTATAATGTAGTTATCGTGCTGTGGAGTTCATCATTACAAAGACTGGTCTGTAATTTACACTAATGGTACACTCCCACATTCTTGCTGCCGGTATATTGCAACAGATGAAAGCTGCAAAGAAGGTGCCGCATCAAATGAAGGTTGTCTCCCTGCTTTGGAAAAAGCACTTGAACACAATATTTTTCTCATAATTGCTTTTGCTATTACTGTAGCAGTCGTTCAGGTAAGAAAAATAAAACTATCATCACATTGATACAACACAAATTATTTTATTTAAATAATGTTTTCACGTATATTGCTGTATTGAAATCTATTCTGTAGACTTAAAACAACATTACAGGACTAGACCAACAGTGCATGAATTAAAAAGTCTACGAAATGTACATATGTAACATAATGAAAATGAAAATCAGATGGCTCAGATGTTTTTTGTGGAATGCAAAGCAGTCCACTTGACATTCCTTGCTATGCTTATGACACTGGGGACCAAAGTTTTCTACTTTTTAATTCAAGTAGCAACTCATTTGCTTCATAATAATGAGTCAAAGTGGATAGAAGTCTAATCTCGATTTGTCACATAGAAGTGCATCAGATACCACGACCTTATACCCATGCTCGTGGTGTTTTTTGTTGGTTGTGAATTGGCTTTTGAAATTAAGCTGGCTTTTTCAGCATGGAGAAGCTATTTTAGGTTTCTCATGGTAGGCATGCCTTGTTAATGACTGTCTTTTTTAGTTTTGATCACGTGCTCAACAATAGATCTCGCTAGTTCTTGTATTAGAGAGGTTCTGGAACTGATAGTAAATTCTTTGAGCAAGTGTATTGTGCATAAGGGTAGTCTGAAAGGATGGTTCATATGGCCGGCAGGTGTCCGATGCGATGCAGTTCCGAGTGGTGAGCTTTTGGTGGCATCAGTCAGTCTTATATACTGGCCTATGTTCATCCAATGAGTGGACTCTCTCTCCCCAAAATAGGTTTTTGGACATCCGATGTTATCTATACCCAAAAATAGTATCTAATTGGAAAAACCAAAGTTAAGAATTTTTTTTTTTAAATGCAGTCTGCCTGCTGGAACCACTAATATCCAATGAAAGTTTGACAATAGATTGTTCATTGGTTTTGGGTTCGGCATTTGAATGTCTGTTATTCATATTGCCTGAGATTTAAAAGGTTTAATAGCGAGTATTGAAAAAAAAATGGAGGCACCACTTGTTGAGAAGGTATGAGAGTAAAGCAAGTAAAATGTCATTCCTCTCAACTCATTAAAAGATGTTTGAATAAACTAATAGGCGTATTTCACTGTACAAAAACATATGTTACAATTGTAACACAATTGCAAATTTTTTGAATTTAAAGATATACTTTTGACAGAAATATTTGCGGAATCTTTGATAACTCTCGGATCTGTTAGAAACAGGCTTTATTGCTAAATTGAGAGTTTCTTTTATTATAAAAAATTAAGGCCGAAGATACAGAAAGCTCTCATTGGTAAACTCTGGTAATCATTACTTCACAAATATACGCTGCTTCCATTGATCCTAGGAATAAAATATTACTGTCATAAAATTAATTTCAATTTCTTCTTTTAAATAAAACTTTTTCTTTTATCGATGTTTCATGTTTTTTTTTAAAAAAAAAAAAAACTTGTTTTTATTTCTTTTGTGTATAATACTACAATTTATCAATAAAATTAAAAAATAATTGATTTTGTTTCAGTTCATTGGTGTAATATTTGCCTGCTGCATGTCCCGATCTATTCGCAAATATGAAACAGTTTAAACCTTTGAAGTTTGTTCCCTCACTATATTTATATTATTATTTTACCAATGTTTATTCATGTTGATTGCAGTCAAATATCTATTTGCAATTTTTATTATTGTACTTATATTTTATTGGGATTTTCCAAAAACGTTTTTAAGTGCATGGGTACATATTAATTGTAATGTCAATGTACCTGAATTGGTAAAACCCATGTTTATTTGCTGTAGTATGTTACATTCCCCAGTTCACTATTTTATCTATTATGACACATTTTTATGATGCTATGCCATGATATTGGTGTGTATTACTTATTAACAAGAATTAAACGAGATCCACCAAACCACTCTTTAAGTTTTATATCTAAATGTGGATTAATTCTAATGGCAATGCAAGGTTTGTAGGATCTTGCTAAGTTCTTGGTGATGTCATTTTTACAAACGTAACTAAGGATATCTTTATATAGAGTTGTTTGTGGTCTTAATGTACTTAATATTTTATACTGAACTTTATATTGTTTATCTTATCTTAAATCTTATTAAAATAATTGAGTAGTATTGTTGTATTGTCACCCTTGTAGTGCCGTTATAATATTTAGAGTAATGCATTGTCTGTCTTTCAAGTGCATTTTTCTCATGTATTAGTTACTTTGAATCTCTAAAAGAAGACTTATTTAAATTTTTAAGACTGTTAGGCTTGTCCTTTCTATCATCATGACCCTATTTGTGTTCAAAAATTTACGCGCAAATTTAGAGTAGAACCGATCATAGTTTTGTTTGACTGTACATACTAGTTTCCAAAAATGTATATTCGATTCAGAAACCCCTCTCCTTTCTTGTAATTATTGTGCATTGTCTAGAGTAAAGAAGCACTTTTAATATCTATGCTTTCCAGAAACTTTATTAATAACAAAATATTTATTACCTGAGAAGGATTATTATATTAATGTTGTATAAATTAATATTCGAAAAGAACGGACTTTATTTGTTATTTACTGTTCTTTTCTCTATATAAAAATAGTTTGCACTTATTAATTAATAAATGTTTGGTTTCTCCTCTATTATTAATTATATGGCTTTCATGACTATGTGTTGCCTTTGACGTATTTGCAATTTTGATACAAATAAATATTGGTAATAAAATTTCCTCTCAAAGTTAAATGTTGTAGTTTACACTAAAATTATGACAACATTGTTTGCACCCTAGCTCTATTAAAACTTTTGTAAGTGTTAGAAGAGGAATGATAAAAAAAAATGCTTTAAAAAGAAATTCTCCTTTTTTTCTTTTCTTTGTTATATGAACTATATACTCTTCTATAGAATCACAAGTCTTACTCTTAGTTTGTTATCTTAAGATATACATTTGCTAAGCCAGATGTTTTTCTTGGTGTTCTCTTTCAAAGACTTTGCCTTTGCGACTAACTCTCCAAATATATTATATACAAATTAAAATTGTAGGATTTATTTATTTTAACATGTGAGGCCTTCAATATTTTGTATTGTTAATTTTATTCTTTGAACTCAGACAGAGAGAAGTGGGTTAATTATATATTGGAAATGATTGGGAGGGGGGTTAACTGAGAAAGGGACTGCTTTTGTAATGACTTTATATATAATAAAATAAATAAATGTTTAATGTAGGAAAAATTATTTTAAAACATATGCTTGAAATTTGTATTCGTAATATTGATACAGTATTCTTCCTTTTTGCCCTTTGTAGTCCCCCAAATACTGGGCCCCAATATTGTTCTTGTTGTTTATTTATTTAATATTATTTAGTCCCTGTTTCTACTGTTTAGTTTCACTTCAATTAGTCGTAAGTTGTTTGGTAAACAAATATGCTTCCATATATTGATTTATAAATTATCCAGCATTCTTTATGAAGCATTGGTTCTTTTAATGTGTTCTATTTTCATTAAACACTCGTGATTGTCTTAACTAATACACAATAAGTGTTGGGAGATTTGATTTATATATGTAAGTCTACAATTAGAGAATAACTTCAATCAATATGATCTGTACTTCTTTCAAAATTAGATAAAACAAAAAAAATAAACTATCTCAAAACTAAGTTTGTCATTTTAAATCTTGTGTTTATTTTTGACAATTTAATGGACAGGATAAATCTGTCAATTTAAATATTTGACTATTACTAGTATTTAGATTTATAAAAGTATTTTAATTAATATGTTATACGAATGTCTTGAAAAAATTGTTTTACGTAATTTTATGTATAGTTTAGATGAACCTACAAAACAAAACAAAAAAAAAACAATATTTTGAAGTTGATCTTTCTTCCTTTGTCTTGAACTTAATATAAATCTTATAATTGTGAGCTTACAACAGTATTAGCAAAAGAGTTTTATTATATATTTAAAAACAACAACAAAAAAACCAACATTCATTCTCGATAATCCCAAGCATATTATTCTACACTACTTAAAAACATTTTTGGTATTGGTCAATTCTTAATTTTAAACATTGCTTTCAAGATATGATTACATCTTTTGAATTGATTAATTTCTTGGGAATACTAAAAATTCTCCCAACACTTAAGCATTTTACAATAGTTTTAACTTAATAAAATTTCAGTTAATTTGTATGTGAACTAGAGAATAGTTAAATATTTCTCCTAGTGGTTGTATTATTATTATAGGTCATGTGTGGTTGAAAGGCCAACAATTCTATTAATTTAAAGTATGCATTTTCCTTGCATAGTATGGTCTCTCTTTATACTTTTTGGCTGTGTTTTGTTTACTTTTGTATTGTTTTATTTATTTTTTGTATATATTTATATGATTTGATATAAATATGCACAGTATTTTATAATGTTTTTTACTGTTTTTATATCTTTTATTTGTATATTTGTTGTTTTGTATTTTCTTAAATTTATACATAATCAAAAATATACCTAAAACCTTTTGTTATATATTTGTATCAATGTTGACAAAATACATTATATGAATGTACTTTTCATTTATGTTTATTTATTATATGTTGTAGCCCCTGATTTATATATCTCTTTAAAAATTCTAGTTACAATGAACTTCGTACATTGGTGGTAGAAATATGTTTTTATTCTATTATTTAACTGCAAGAACTAGAAGATAAGCCCTCTGTATTAGTGGGTTTTGTTGGAAGTTATTCTTCAATTTCAATTCAGCTTACAAAATCCTTGAGATGTTTCAAGTATTTAAGAAAATTGTTATTAGTCCCTTTCCCCTTGCTCAGCAATCTTATTTTCATATGCATTTGTTTATTTTTATATTTTAGGAGACGTTCCGTAAGGTTTGTACTCATGACACTATTTAAGAAAAATTTCCGCAAATATCCATTGATCCTAAATAGGAGATAACAAAAATGGGGTGGGATCAAAATTTTATATATGTATGTATACACACACACACACACACATACTTGCCTTTTACCAATCTGGTGGTCACAATTTTTTTTTTTTTGGTTGTTATCTAAATTGATATGGAAAACTAAAGATCAAGTTTGTCAACATCAGGGGTGAGTAATCGAAAAATGTAATTTTTTCCATTGTTATGAGTGGGGTCAACAGATCATTATTATGTGAGATAAATGGAAACATGTTGTATGATGATGTCATTAATTAAGATTTTATGGTCTTGGCTTGAACATTTTTATTTGATGTATAACATAGTCGATATTTAACCATTTCATTCAACACTAAAGATCTTGTTCTTTAGTGGCAGAAATCTGACCAGAAATAGGAGGGGGGGTTCAAAGAGTGGACTTATATTTATATAAGTATAAATATAAGTCTACAGTTATATATTTATAATTATATAAGTATAAATATAAGTCCAATATATTTCCGTTATTATGAGTCAGATCCAAGAATGCTATATATCCAATCATGTTAAACTTTTGATTATCTATAATTATTGTTCTATACTTTTTCTCAGTAACTCAAACATTACAACACCGAATTAATTCATGTTCTCTTTTTATCAGTCTTCGGTAAACGTCCACTTCTACTCATCAGTTTTGGAACATAATAAGACATACTCATTAAAAAATGAGAGTTGACTCAATTCCACCTTAAAATTTTTAATGAAGGTGGTCTATGAAAATTTGGCTAAAAATATTGTGCATTTACTACACTTTATTAATTTTATTGTACTTAGATATTTCAAATATAAAGATCCCTTTTATTACATTTCTAAAGGCCTAAGCAATTTCAGTAACTACACTACCATAGGAACTAGTTTCTCATTCCTAGCAGATTTCCCTCGAGGGAAATTAGTTATTGAGGTTGTAATGACGCGATTTTCAAAACATTTCTTTAAATGTCTATTGATCCTCACCAGGATACTATGAAAATGAGTTACATTAAATACTATATGTGTGTGTATATATGTTTTTTTAATCATTGCCAAACTCATTATTTAAACGTTTTATGTAAAACTTAAGATAAAGTTTGCTAATCGCTGAAATCTGATGTGGGGGAGGGGAATTTTTACATATCTCTCTTATTATATAATGGATCGAAAAATTGTATTGGATCAATCTTATTGCAAATTTTATTTCCTATAAATGTTTTTATGCTTTTTTTTCTCTCTCTCTTTTGAATATTAACGGAGATATTTTTATTTTTAGTTTCCAGCCATATCAAACCCCCATTCCTACTTATCTCTTATTAACAATTAGCTGTTATATCATGAAACACTTTGATTGTAGCTTAAACACCAAGGATTGTTTTTACCGGTAGAGGGGTTTAAAGTAGGAATAATTACAAATATCTTAGTTGTTGTGAGTCGGGTCAAAAACTTTTATACAACAAATCTTGTTGAAAATTTAATTTTTTAATTATTGTTTTCTGTAACTCTAATATTAAATGAGTTATTTGTATTTTTTTGGTGTAAGCCTTTTCTAAACTTTTACTCATCCGATTTTTATGTTAAGTACTTTACTGAACATCTTCAAATGCGCTGCTAACATTTGAATACCTGTTAACAGAGGCTTCTCACTACTGGAAAAATAGAGAATAGATGGTGAGATGTGATCAGTGTCACATTTTAGCATGTGAGAAATCTCTTAGTTTATGCAGCACCTGCGCGGCAGACTTTGTGTATTTGTACAAACACAGTGTGACAGGCTTTGTGTGTATTGTACATACACAAATTTGAAGGAATCTTATTTTTGGCATCTCTTTTTATACTGACTACTTTAAATATGTAACACCAGATGTTTAGCCAATCAAACATTTTTAAATGTACTCGTAGACTTCCACGGTCCTGGTCATTAATACTATTAAGGTCTTCGGGTCTTGACCGTGTCTTCATATTGGTTGCCAACGTTTCGCTAGACATGCTGCTAGCTTCCTCAGGGCTATCTCTGAGACTGAAGAGTTGTTAGTTCATCTCTGGTATATATTTGAGTCTTATCCGGTTTCCTTGGGCGGAGTCTTCCCTTCCAGGTGTCTACGGATACTTGGTCCGGTGGTCGTTCATCGCCTATACCGTCGTTTTCGTTTCTTTTTGGAGGTCTCTGTGGAATTACCGGCTTCCAGAGTTTGCAAACTCTGGAAGCCGGTAATTCCACAGAGACCTCCAAAAAGAAACGAAAACGACGGTATAGGCGATGAACGACCACCGGACCAAGTATCCGTAGACACCTGGAAGGGAAGACTCCGCCCAAGGAAACCGGATAAGACTCAAATATATACCAGAGATGAACTAACAACTCTTCAGTCTCAGAGATAGCCCTGAGGAAGCTAGCAGCATGTCTAGCGAAACGTTGGCAACCAATATGAAGACACGGTCAAGACCCGAAGACCTTAATAGTATTAATTTTTAAATGTGTTGAAACCCCTTCTTTTAGACATTTGGTTGGTTCTTTATCATTTTGCCAGCACACTAAAAAATAATGAAGGAAGGAAGGAACATAAATTAACTATAATTTTATTTTAAGGTATATTTACAATTACAATAAGAAACAAAAAGATCTTACAGTATTGATGTATATTATGTTTAGTATACAGACATGTAAAGGTCATTAAATCATGGCAGTTAAATTTAATCATTTTAATAACTACAAATGTTTGAGCTCACAATGATATTACCGAATGAACACATTGTTTTATTCCCTCATAATTACATTTATCGTAGAAACTAAAAGCATACTTTTCACACTACTTAAAAAAAATGGGTAGGCGATTGATAAAATAATCTACAAACTAAACGAAGTATTTATGTGTGTGCACTGAATCAGAAAAATAAATGCTAAATAATGCTTTCAATTGTCCATTCCATTTCAAATTAGATACACAGTGATGTCCACAGATTTTGATAAAATTTATATAACTACTGTTATGGATTTGTCATCATATACATATTCTTTTTTCAATCTCAAGTTTTTTATTTTCAACATATGTTGTCAAATACACAGGGAGAGCTGAACTTCTTTTCTTTTGAAATACAATATTATTTTCCAAACACCACATGTAGTATATACATTGTAAGTGGAGAACAAATTTAAATTAAAGCAGTTCCATAAAATAGGCCTATTTAATAGCTTGAAAAATTAATCAGTAAGTCAAGTTAGAACACTTTCCAGAGTGATAACCAAGAAACAGGCAGGGCTGTAATGAAATGAATGAACATAAGACAAGAATGATAGCAAGGATAGAGTCAAATATTCTACGGCCAGAAATGTTTAACCACAAGTGACATGAAAATAAATGCGATAAGTTAATTATAGTTACACAGAAAATCACTCTAACCATTTAAATCATGCTCAGTATTAGATAAACTAATTCCTAACCTAATGAAATCTGACAGAAATAATCAATTTTTTCAGTAATATTATGTAGGTTTTGAATTCTAAGGTGGATTCAGCTGATTATTTTAAGGACTTTGTTGTCAGACTTTCTTATCTTTGGCTGATTCTCATACAATGAGCCTATTGAGCTACATTAATAAAGATAATGTAAGAATTAGTTGAGAACATTTGGAATTGATGTTTGCATATCAAGGAGACCAGGTACACAATTTATTGAAACTTTATTAGAAATACTATGTATTCCAAAATTATTTATGTCTTTAAGGTCCTTGTTAATCTGTGATTCATAAAAAATTATGACGATTTTATTTGAAAAAAACAACAACAATGAACTTAATTATCTTGAAACAAGCTATTTCATCCAAACTATATTAAATATTCAAGTCAGAAACTACTTGATAACTCAGTCCCACTAGATTTTTTCTTTGTTTTGTATCATTAAAAGTGGGAAATAAAGTAATCTTTTTATGGTCATGCGTTGGGTCCCTGAAATTTCCAGTCATTATTTTTATGGGTAGATGCAGGGAATTATGGTAATATGCTCTTTACCCTATGGATTTTTTTTCTTCTTAAATCCTTATGAAAAGAATTGTAATAAAAGAAAAATTGTTTCAATAACCATCACCTAAAGGGGGGGGGACTATTTAAGTATTTACTATATCAACAAACCCCCCCCCCTTTTTTTGGTTGTCAAAAATATTTCCTGCCTGTTTTATAAGAATAAGAAAGTAGATACATTATTGTATAATAAAATGCCTCATTTGTAAAATACTAATAATGTTTGAAGTAGTGAATTTTTAAAAATGAAACGCAAAGGAACTCTTGAATATTGCCCAAAAAAATTGTACTTTCAAGTTTTAATGAATTCGATACTGAATGGTGAAATTACACCATGAGCAATAGCTGAAACAGAGATAACTTCTAACAAGATAGCAAGTTTGGCTAAAGATACCAAGTAGCCACAAGAACAAAAGTTTTTGTCGTCTCTTCTATCTAGAAAGATCATTACTAAGACAGGTTCACTACTGTTGTAAAATATGCCAACTAATAATTGGCACTGATAAACGATGGGAATCAATGTCTTAGCTGATCCTTATAACTGCCACCATTTTCTATTAGTGTTGACCTTACCCAGGGGAAGGGTGGAAATTCTTTTGCCAATCTCCCCTTTATGGGGGAATTAGCCAACATGGTTTAAATTAAAATTTAATTGGATATTTGGTTTTGGATTAATAGAGTTCACCTTATCTCAAAATATTATATTTTATCTATCTTGAGATACATGGAAATCATATTTCCATTATTCTAGGTCTTCATTCTTATTTATTAAAGTTTTCAATTTGTAAAAAATATATTTATGTTGTGTGTAATCATTAAAAACAATACTTTGTTTGTTTATTAAGACATACATTTTTTTTTTTTTTTAAACCTCTTCTTTTCATGGAGTAGCCATTATAGATGCTTTTAACAAGAGATGTAATGTAATTAAAAAATTAATTATTCGATCACTATTATCTTAAGAGATTAAAGAAAAAGAAAACCTATGACTAAATTTCTTAAATAACTATTAATTGTTTGAATTCATTTTAGATTAAAAAAAAATTGTAAGAAAACTATTCACCAATGACCAAGGTACACAGTATATATACTCGTATACTAAATTATAGTCACATCTGGCTATAACTGTGATTGCTTCAAACAAAATACACACTCTCATCAACAGTTGAAAAATAGGGGTACTTTTAGAAAATATTTAAATCGGGGAAGATACCCAAATTTAACCATTAGACTTAAAACACAATGTCATTTTTCTAGAACCTGTTAAGTAAACTGAAAAATACTTACATTCTTATATGAGAATCTGGGAGCCATCAGTAATATTTTATAGGGCTCCATTTAATAAATAGCAATAATGATTATAGTTAGATCATTGATTTTTAATAATTCCCAAGTGTTTTCCAGACTCAAGAGAGTGTATTCTTGAGAAAAATGAAAGCTCTATGAATCACTTCTTTGTAGAAATAATCCTCAGCAAGAAATGCTCTTCCGAATCTTCTAACAGTCATTTTTCAAAATACAGCCCTTGAGTCAAGAATAATTTTGTCCCTGGTAGTTGTAATATTTTTTATCACTTGAATTGGGAATAATAAAATTCTTAGAAAGATGAAAGTAAAGAAAAATCTCTTTTATAATAGGGGCTCAGGTCATCCATGTGAGTTAAGGTGTTTTTTGTCTTAATCTCACATGGTATACCTAGAGTGGCAAGTTCGATTCTCGCCTGGGCAATAGGAATTTATTTACTGACAAACTCATTAAATAATATCCTTATATATATGTTGTTTTTTTGGAGTTTTGGTCAATGTTGGTGAAAAAATAAATATTCTCGGAATATGGACATAAACTAAGATTTTTCTCACCAACATTGGCCAAAACTCCAAAAAACAACAAATCCATATACAAATATAACCTGGTCGAAAACAGCAGCACAATTATATATATATATATATATATATATATATATATATATATATATATATATATATACTAGCTCAGATACCCGGCTTCGCCCGGGAATTCATTTGAGGCTGAATGGTGATGGAATTTTTTTGGTAAGGCTTTACTTTGCACAATATTTTGACATTTACCCGTCCCAGTGTTTAGGGTTAATACCCGTTGTTGCTATTTGTTATTAATAAAATTATTTTTTTATGTAGTACTTCACTGTCCTGCATAATGTCATATTTCCCGTCTCCTGAGCATTATGCATAGATTTGAATTATTAAGGAGAAAATATTGACATACATTTGAATTAATTTTTTAAGGTGAGGTACCTGGTAGTTCATATTGAAAAGAAGTGTTGAGCAAATTTCTCTAAATAACAAAATAAACAACTTTTGTTATGTGCATATTTGCCGAAACCCCAATAGGAAATCATTATTATTAATTTCAGGCCTCCCTTATAACCCCCACTCCTGCCCGTCCCTAGAAATGTTAGTATGGCTTATTATAAGGAAGGCGTTAGTACTAATTCACATACCGAGTTTGGTTTAATTCGGTTGAGTCTTTAGTGCCAAATAAAATTGTGGACTCCCTCTTTAGTTTATAGCGTATAACTCATTTATGCTTCGGTATACGACGATAGTGTATGTAAGAAAAGTTTCTCTAAATAACAAAATAAACAACTTTTGTTATAAGCATATTTGCCGAAACCCCAATAGGAAACGAAATATCACTATTTTTAATTTCAGGCCTCCCTTATAACCCCCACTCCTGCCCGTCCCTAGAAATGTTAGTATGGCTTATTATAAGGAAGACGTTAGTGCTAACTCACATACCGAGTTTGGTTTAGTTCGGTTCAGTCTTTTGTGCCAAATAATATTGTGGACTCCCGCTATAATTTTTAGCGTATAACGCATTTACACTTCGGTATACGACGAAAGTGTATATAATAAAAGTTACTTTAAATAACAAAATAAACAACTTTTGTTATGTGCATATTTGCCGAAACCCCAATAGGAAATGAAATATCACTATTTTTAATTTCAGGCCTCCCTTACAACCCCCACTCCTGCTCGTCCCTAGAAATGTTAGTATGGCTTATTATGAGGAAGACGTTGGTGCTAACTGACTTACCGAGTTTGGTATAGTTCGGTTCGGTCTTTTGTGCCAAATAAAATTGTTGCCTCCCGCTATAATTTTTAGCATATAACGCATTTATACTTCGGTATATGACGAAAGTGTATATGACAAAAGTTACTCTAAATAACAAAATAAATAACTTTTGTTATGTGCGTATTTGCCGAAAAACCAATAGGAAACGAAATATCGCTATTTTTTTATTTCTGGCCTCCTTTATAACCCCCACTCCAGTTTGCCTTAGAGAATATTAATATAGCCTAAAGTCTAAGTTGGGCTAGTAGTAATATACATACCAAGTTTCATAAAATTCGGTTCAGCCGTTTATGCGTGAAAAGGTAACAAACAAACAAACATACACAAAAGAAACAAAATGCAGTTATGGTGTCTATGACATGTGAAACGAAAAGTTATCGTGAAATTTCGCGAAAAAAATCAATGTACAGACAGAGGTTACAATTTTATATATATATATATATATATATAATATATCTTGCAATAGGTTGGATTGCAAAAAGGTATATAACCAATCTTTTGGATAGAGTAATGTAGTACAATTATTGGTCTATGGGAATTTGAAAGTTTACATAGTTATTTATATTTTCTTAGTTTTCAGCGTTCAGTAAACTTCTCTCTCCACTCTACTCTTGAGAGTTTAACTTGAAGTTATTTTATATCTAATCATATCCCCATTATGTTGATAATAAATCAAGGACGGGAATGCAGTACAATTTTTTATTTAAACAACCAGTGGATAGATCTATCCTTCTGTATAAAGATTGCAGGTTCCTAGCAAAATTTAATACTAAAATTATTTGTAAGGTATACAAATCTGGCCAATAGGAGTGGGATACAATTTAGCTATAAATAGAATAAATACCAATATTTTAATTTGTATACTCTATTCCTTTTTGATTTATTTAAATTATATTCTGATGGTAATAAAATGTTGCAATTAAAAATAAGTGTAACATTATCGCCTAATTTCATATTGAAGAACCTTATAGGTCCAAGATTTATTCCAAGCTAATTTGTTCCAGAATTCTTTGGAATATGTTTTTAAACTATTAAAAAGCCATTTACTTATATGAATTCTGAAACAGTGGGTCCTGATTTCAGATGTCATCACATATATTAGTTACTCACAGAAATTATCAGAGAATTTATAATGGTGTTCCTTTTTCTTTTAGACCAGTTTGAGAAAATATTGTAAAACAAAATTGTATCTACTTTAATATTCTACAGCATAAAATAATCATGGAAAATAATTAAAAAGACTATTTTTAAATAAGTCAAAATTTCAATGATACATTGCCAAAATCAAAATATGCTGTTAAGAGTCACTAAAGATACTCAAAGCTGTATTATTTATTGTCAGTGGATATACGTGTGTGGGTGCGCTCACACACAAAAAAGCAGGTTACTAGTTAGTAAAAATAATATGGCTATAAAATAATTACACTAATGTATTTACTATTTAAAATACATTAATATTTAGTTGCTTAAAATCTTAACATATTTTTTCAATGCAAAATTTCATTTATTTTTAAAGTTACATAAACTACTTTTGAAGTGGCTGATGGTATGTTACCTCACATATGCAAGAGGTATTTACCCTGTCATAAGAAAATTTATTATACTTGCAATATGAAAATAACCTCATAAAACCTGAAGTTTTCATACATAATAGACACAGCATACCAAGAGCTTGAGAACTACATGAAACGGGTGTGTATTTTACAAAAAATAAAATAAAAACAATAAAATAAATAAATGGTGGAGAGTTTGAATTCACAGCCATGCTCTTTAAATGATCATCTATGATCAAGGCCAATATGATCAGAACGTTTTTGATAAAGAAAAACACATTTATTTTAATTAATAAACACAAACACAAGCTTCTGAATCCGTTTCAAATTAATTAACTAGAATAGAATCCGTTCATTTTTTATGCATTTACTAAAAACTTATACATGTATAAGAGATATGATAATACATTTTCTATATATAATAGAATAGATTCGAACATGACAGTTATATTGTATGAAGTTCTCATTTACCTTCTTAACTAATAACATTCCATAAAATTCTTAATAAATTAAAAAACAATCAACATTACCGACATGTAAAAACAAAATTTAGCTATTCTAATCTTTTAAATTAATATTCATAACAGTGCACTATTTACTATACAGTTACTTTTACTATATCTAGATTAACACTATTAAATCATAGTCAACTTAAATAATACAATTTACCATTCAAATTGTTTTATTGTTGTTGTTTTTACAGATAATATACTTTCATTGATCCTTAAACACTATATTTCTTGTAACAATTTAATATTTATCAGATGTATATAATTCATATGTGGCTGTTTATTGAGCAATAACATATTATTTCATTATAATACACACAGTATTTTATTTTCTATTGGTGACTATAATTTATTGGATTTTTGATGGATTTACTGAGGAAGGATTTTAACATTTTCTAAGTTACTCATATAAATTGTATAATTATAACATTAAACTTATTTACAAAGGTCATATTAATATATTACATAATTTTATGATTGACAAATTTCTGGAATTTATAAGACAGATAATATTTAAAATAAGTTTCCTCTAAAGTAAGGTCAATCATACATGATGTCTCTTAATGCTTGCATTATTCTACAAACAATTTGGAGTTCATTATGTACTGTAATTCACATAATTTTGTCTATTCTTAAAAAAAAATTAAGCATCATCCTTGAGGGCAGAATAATAGGAAGAACATCCTAAAATGGTGGGCACCTAATTTGTCGTAGTCCAAAACAATACATGACCATTTGAAGACACCTTGTATAAGATTTATAAGCAGATTTTCTACAAACCCAATGAAATCCATAAAAAAAATGAACCAAGTGTGGCCGTAGATACATTAATAATAGAAATATTTTATAAATAGCAACTAATAAATGCACATTTTACAATGCAATTGGTTTCAAATGAATATTTTGAATATCAAGTAAGCATTATTATTATTATTACCTATATATTTAATGATTTTTCTAACATAACAAAATAGTTAATATGCTGTGCTGTGGGAAATCCAAGAAATGAGAAATGCCTGGGAGTACTGAAATAATTGACTTTATGGTCTCCCACAGAAGAATAGTCGTTCATTCAAATATTCTGCTAACTGAAAATACAGACAGCTTTTAAATGTCCCTTACTAAATCTCATAAAGGCTCTTCATCCGCACAATAAGGCTCAAGTTCAATCCCTGGAAACCCTTGAAAAATTCACTTGTTTTGAGAAATTAAATGTTCATTAGTTGTGTTGTATACTTCAGTAGGGTGGGAAACTTAAAAAGTCCGTCACGCAGGGGCTGTGTAAACTAAGCATATTTCCCACGTGAAGGTTTACAATAGAGAAATTTCACGAGAGGTGAGCAATCAAGGAAACGACCGAACGAGCTTTTGGCGGGAAAGTCACTCAACCGTTGATTTAATAAAAATGCAAATATCTCGGTTAATATTCAAGATAGAGAAAAAATGTATATAACAATATTTATAGTAAATGTAATTTGCAATAAGATTAATTCTGTACAATTTTTCGATCCGGAAATATTTCGAATTTTCAAAAATCCTCCCCTCTAAACCCCCCCCCTCCCACTGGTCCGATTTCAGCCGTTAACGAACTTGATCTTTCTTTTTACATAAAACTACTAAATATCGAGTTTGGTAACGATTAAACAAAAATTGCGACCGCTAGAGCGTTAACAGACAAATATATATATATATATATATATATATATATATATATATATATATATATATATATATACAGTTTTGAACGGACCTCATTTTCGTCATCTACTAAGTAGGATCGATGGACATTTGAAGAAAAATTTCGAAAATTCCGTCATGAGTACAACCTCAATAGCTGATTTCCCTTAAGGGATACATTCTTACAAAGATTTCCCATTGCCTTCTGTATCAGGCTATGTAATAAGGAGAGCATTATGAAAAGTTGAAATAATTGTTAGGTCATTCCCCGTAGCCACCTTGAATCTTAATAATGATAGACATTACCCAATATCAACTTAGCACCCCCCCCCCTCCTAGTATTTACCCTACTTACAGCGAAGATTTAAAAAATGAGGGACATATTTAAATGTGTTAAATTACAATTTTTATCCATTATCATTTTATCATAAGTGCTATTGTTATCATCAAAATAGTAGAGTACAAGTGCAAATAGTCTCTCATGCAATGTAAATGAATTTCCACCGAATTTGAGGAGGTCTGCATTTTTTTATTCATGACCAAACTTTTGAATTTATTCTGCAGATTGAAGGATTTGTGTTTTAAGTTCATAGCTGTGGTATTATACCACTCGAAAGTAAGAAATACATTCAGTGCCAACAAAAATATCTAAATTTTGAAGATGCAGCTGCCAAAATAAAATATTTCAAATTTCTCCACATCCATTAGAGACGGAACATATATATAAACCCTTTTTTGCTTACTATAATTAATTATTTTCTATTAAAATTAAATTATTTTCTATGACATTTATTATTCTGATGCATTGGAGCTAATATACCATATCACACTTTCAAATTAAATAATTTTAAATGAAGTCACATAGCACCTGCATCAGATTTTTAACACTCATTTTAGCAGATTTCCCTTAAGAGAAATCAGCTATTGAGGTCATACTCATGGCGTGATTTTCGAAATTTTTCTTCAAATGTCCATTGATCCTATCTAGGAGATGACGAAAATGAGGTCCGCTCAAAACTGTGTGTGTGTATGTATGTATATATATATATATATATATATATATATATATATATATATATATATGTGTGTTACCGTTCTAGCAGTGGCAATTATTGTTTAATCATTACCAAATTCAATAGTTAGCTGTTTTATGTAAAAAGAAATATCAAGTTCGTTAACGGCTGAAATCGGACCAAAGGGAGGGGGGGGGGTTAGAGGAGGAGATATCAAAATATATCTGTTACTATACGTCGGATTTAAAAATTGCATAGAATCAATCTTATTGAAAATTAAATGTAATACAATTATTGTTATATACATTTATTCTCTATCTCGAATATTAACCGAGATATTTGTATTTTTCAGTTTTCAGCCTTCAGCAAAACTCCACTTCTACTCATGTGACATAAACCATACTCTGTTACGTAATAAACTACATTAGTCGAAGCATAAATACCATAAATTGTTTTCAAGAGACCTTAATTAGACGAGATACATGCAAATATGTCATCGTGACCCCCCGCCCCATTCTTATGTTCTTGGTTTGATGAAGTACTTAAGTAAATTTGATTGATTGAGATAAAAATTATTCTGATCCATTATATATTACAGTACTAGGTATAGTAAATAGTTTTCATTTAAATTAATATGTTATATTTCCGCAATTGTTTTTCTTTCCTGTGAGAACTTGGCACACCTGTTTGTTCATATTTGAGGTGGTTCCCGTCTGGAGATTTCTTGTTATCGTTTGTATTTATTCAGTTGATGTTGAGGGTGCTATTGTGTTACCAGTATGTAGATTTATCTATTGTTAAAGATCACGTGGGTATCTGTTTAGTTTACGCAGCCCCTATGTGACGGACTTTTTGTAATACATAAAATTAAATAACAAGCAGATTCACCTTTTATGACAGCATATTGTTTTTCACTGCTAAAACATTGGGTCTCCTCCCTACCACTCTCTCATTACCCCATTTTATTAATTCTTTGACAACATAAACCAAAATCATAATCACATTTCGATTTTGACAGCACAGCTTTCAATAACAAATAATATTGTAAAACTTTGGTTATAGAAGTCAAATTACAATATCTGAATATTACATTATTTACAAGAAAATGTAATTAACAGTCCAAAACAGTTTAATATAACTAAACAATTAACTATAAAAACTGTAAAAGAATAAATATGTGTTGAATTGAAATCTGATATTATTTTTATTCTCGATATAACAAAATTCAAATAATCAAAATGAAAACATTAAAGTCAAAAGTGTCCTCAATATTTGGATGGCTGATATATTAAACAGAAATATTTAATTCATTATAATATAAATAAATAAGTTTAAAAAAATACAAAACCCAATACTTCTATATGTAATATTACCATTACTGGAGATATAAAAAAAGGATGCACTATTCTAGAGGGATAGAAAATACTCCTTTTCAACAATGATACTTTGTATCTTGAATTAAGCAGATTATATATATATATATACATATTGAATAATAATTATACAATCAATAATAATAACCACTATTGAGATATACTCATCTTTCATAGTAATTATCATACAAAATAAAGGAAGCATACCAATTGTTAACACTTCTCAGTTGAGTATTTAACAATCATAAAATCTCAACATCAAATATTCCATTTTTAAAAATTCATCCTCTAACATCAAACTATTAATTAAATATCTATTACAACGTCCATAGCTTACAAAGAAAACTCAATAATCAACATTATATACCCAATTTATTTAACAATTCATTAGAAAACATATCTAATATCACCCGAAGATTAAAGATCACAGCATATTCAATGGAAAATATGACATGAATAAAACACCAATAAAAGGAACTTCCATCCGGAAAATATAGTCAAAAGTAGGTCTAGTTCAAAAAGTTAATTTCTGTTAAGGATTTTTAACACATATGTTCAAATAAATAAAATCATTTTTATGCAGAATGTAAACAAAATAAGCTATCTTTCTTTTGATCTTAATGGTACTGATTACAAAAACATAGCGCCTTCCTTACAGTGTCCAAATTGTCAGCACCATTGATTGAGAACACCACATTTATACACTGTTTACGAATATATTTAGTAAGGGTTTTTAATGATCCAGTCATCTGATTGCAATCACATTTTCAATGGGTAGGCAGTCTTTCTTACTATTATTATTATTGTTTTTAGATAAGAGGGAAAGAGGACTGGTTTCAGGAATAGTACTCACATTATTCCTAAAATTCTAAGCAAGCATCCTTGTTGAAGAGCGAAGGAAATCAGCTTCAAAGTAGAAATAAAGGTAATCAGGTCCTCCCAATCTTTCTCTGATTCTACATTTTTTCAAACCCCATAATGAACTAGAACCTAAAGAAAAATAAGCTTATAATAAGCTGTAATAAGTATTGGCACAGGCCCAGTCCTAAAAATCCTTCAAATGGGGTGAAATATAACAAATTTTCATCTCCTAACATTACGCTCTGTTTACACAGTGGATTTCTCAGAATCTGGTTTTTCACTGTAACTGCTCTCAATACAATTCTAGGGGTATCAGTACAAATCTCATATACATTAGAGTGAATCTCTCTGAACCTTTCAAGGTTCTAATTCTATGATCCCCAAGCAACATAAAAATCTCGTGTGGAGATTAAGCTATCAAAGTCCATTATATACTCCGGGCCTACTATAGCGGGATTAACAGCAAAAGGTTTCTATTTTTAAACAGGAGTTCAATGAGGTATATGAAATCAAAACTATTCGCAATCAAGAATCAACCTTTCCTCAAAATAAGTTTTTAACAAACAAGAGGTTCCAATAAAAATCAATATCCAAAAAGCAATTTAAGATGTACTTTTAAGTAAAGGGGGAAATGGTTGTATACAGAATCACTAAAGAAGATGGAGCTAAGGTACACAGCAGCAACAAAAGGTATAAATGCTCCAATTCTATATTGAGGTGTCTTTTAAATAACATAGGTGTCTTTTAAATAAGTCGGCTCTCAATATAAAAAATGTGAAAGTGATATAAGTTTCCATTTTCCTTTCAAAATCGTGAATGAATACTCAATATTTTGGTCCATATGATAAAAACAAGAAGAGTAGAAGTAAATTTAAAAGCAAAATAATACTCCTATGCACATAGTTATTTTTAATCTTATTCCTTAAAGTCAAATTCTATTTAATTGTAAACAAAAGGTTTCAAAAATTCAATGGTGCTTCAATTTATTTTATATTTTGTGTTTATAATTTAATGATTACTAACCCATTGAACTAGGACTCACTTTGGCCAATATAAACAAAACATAAAATGCCTGAAACATACATCATTTTAAACATTTAACTTTTTACATGTTTTAGAAAACATTCTACATTTTTCATAGGTATAAATATTTAACATAATTAAAACCAACTTTGAGAAAAATTCTTTTTCACAGATAATACTTTTAAAAATAATTGGTAAAGAAACTTACAATATGACTGGTAGTGTTTGAATCTAGGACATCCTGTCACAGCCAAATAGGAAAGTACATTTTTTAAACAATTCTTAAAGAATAATTTTAAGATGTTTTTCATCTAATACAAATAAATATTTAGTTTGCATATACAAAATATTGTTTTCCTGTATAGGTACCTTATTAAAAGGAAGAAGGCTAAAACTTTTGTCATCCAATAAAGAGGGTAAATAAAGCTCTTCCAAAAAATATTATGACATGAAAAGAACAAAGGTGCTATGCCCAAGTAAATCCATAAATTAAGATTGTCTTTTATTCACTTTGAAAACTGAATACTATTCCTCTTTTTAATTGTCGTTCAAGTCCCATGCTTTCAAAAGCTTTGACAAAGATTAGCAGCCCAGATTAATTTAAATTAATAATTAGCAAGCATAAAAAATTAAATATGATTACTATGTGTTTGCATGTGTGTCAAGTATATGTATGTGTGCATATATGTATGCATACTAATGTTTGTGTATGTGTGCACATATTTCCGTATATATGTGTGTGTGTGTGTGTGTGTGTGCGCGCATACACACATTATTTTTAATGTCTCTTCAAATAAAACATGGAGATATAGCTAACACACCATTAGCGTGTAACCAATAACACAGATTCTATGCCTCAGAATATAAGAAAACAAATGAGCACAGCACCTATGTACTTTATGTCAGTATGGTTTAATTTAAACTTTATTACTTTATATACCTAGAAACTAACTTTGAGTCATGGGTTTAATTATGGTCATAACATTGTGCCCATAAGGATTTATTTAGTAACTGGCTTACTAAATGAAATCTCTTAGTTCCACATTGGATTTGAAAAGGGTGGTAACCTATAGATAACCTGTCCCAATTCACCTTTGATGTATAAAATTTACATTAATTAAAAGAAAAAGTTGAATTATATTCGGGTGTAAGCAGGAAACACTACTTTACCAATTTTAAGAAAACTACCAATAAATGTATCTGTATCTTTGCTGACCAATTCTTTGGGCATTATTAAGTTAATGTAACTAGCAATTTTGGTCAGAATTAGATTTATTCAGAAAGAAGAAAAACAAATTGAACATTTTAAAAGCAAATAAGCATGAGTTCTCTTTGTTAATATTTTTAATTATAACAAGAAAATATAGGTTTCTTAAAGCAGTGGTTCTCCAAGGTGTTAATTTCATGGCAAAGAGGTCAATGTGAAAACATACAATTCAATTGCAATAACAAAAGAAAGTATAAACATTCATCTTGTATAATAACATTTAACTAGCACATATATAAAAAAAAGTACCTCAAATGATATAGGCCGCTTGAAATTAAATGAATCTGCTCCTAAAGAATCAAAAAATTGAGTTGTACAGGTAATGAAGAAAAATTAAGAGATGTGATAAAAGCCTTTTTGGTGATTTCAGAACTCCTGCATTTTTCCTGAGGGATGGAGGCAAAACCTTAAAAGAAGTGAATCAACTTTATACTGAATCCTTGGGGAAATTGAGGTTTCTAGATGAATTTAAGACTACAGTTTCTTTTAAAATGTATAAATTAGGAGAGAATGATGTGATAACCTGTGAGCTATCCTAGTTGCATTTTCATGCATACATAAAATGCCCTTTTGAAGCGTGATTTGTAAATCTTTGGCTCAACAGCTCATGAAAGGCAAAGGCGTTGATGGGATGGCCAGATGGATGCATTACACACCACAGATCGCTACTTCTATACTCCAGTAGAAACACAGTGATGAGTGAACTCCAGGTGAATATCTATAAGCCCAAACTCAAAGCATTATAACCATGCTGGAGCAATTAAATTTAGAGTGTGATCCCCATTATTGAATATGGCATGTCTGTGGCAGTAATATAACGTGTTATCTACTATATAACAGCATCTCCAACCCCCACCCTTTGAAACATAATTCGTTATTTTAAAAGAGTCATTATGTCAGCAAATCTCATTTATAATAATACTTAAGAGCCAGGAATACTAATTTGGACAATGGAAAACCACTGTTGTATTTATTACAAACCATCCAAATGTAATTTCATCAAATAAAATTAAATCCAAACCAATTATTTTCTTACATTAATATATGCGATTCAAAAAATATATAATAATTATTGACAAAACACAAATATCAATTGGAAAAAATGATTTTGTAACAGAAATAAGTACAAGGCACAAAAAGTCAAGTACAATAAGCTGGTAATAAATATAAATTAAAAATTAATTCCCAAAATGCTTAAAGCTTCATTTCATAGGAAATGCTATTAATAGTCTGTTTTATAGAATAATACCTACCTAGGGCAATTTTAAAGGAGCCTGTTTTCTTATCATTAATAAGGTTATTTATAAAGCTCATTCTTATAAATAAATCTACAGTTGAATATTTGTGAAAAACATGAACATACTCACATTCCTTATTTATGGCTGAAACAGTAAACAAATACAATTTAAAACATCAAGGATATTCCTGAGTTAATTGATTATTAATTACAAATTCTTAATAAATTAAAATTTCTCTGTAAAAGATAAAAATTATCCAGTATGAGTCTAGAAACTGAAAGCTAAACTGGTAAATTTAATACACCCTAATATAACTCACAAATGTCACAACCTCTTAACTTATTCAACAATGCGTTTTTTTTTAACCCTAGCAGCTCCAAAGTATTTTTCATCCCATGCCACACCAAGGACAGGGGCAAGGGGGGGGTTGTCGAGCCCTACATTTCAGTAATTATCTTATAAAATTATTTTATCCATAATTAGATAATCAGCATGGAGAGCAAACAACTTACTGAGATGGAAAATGCAGAAGCGGTGCTTGGCTACACCAAGGAAGGGGAAGGGGCTTGTCCCACCCTCACCCAACTTTTTCTCTAACAAATTATTCTAGGGCAAATTTCTAGGGCAAAGGAACAATGAACTCTAACAAGCTGTACTCTAACAAGCTAGTGCAACTTAACTTGTCTTTTGCTTCTATAGAAGATTAAAAAAATGTCTTATTTTATCAGGATGATCAAATATATGTGTTACACCAGTAATTTCCAAATTAAGTACATAACTACTGATGAATTAGTGCCATTCTTGGATTAATTATTATTCCTCGAAAGGCTGAAGAAAGTGAAATCTTTCAAAATTGGCATAGCTTTTGATACAAGAAAGAAATACTAAAGAAAATAAAGTAAAATATTTAGATGCAATCAGATAATAAATCAAATATCTAACATTTGGCATGGGTGTAATAAACATTAAATATAAAAACATATTACAATTTATTCATCTTATAGCTCTGTTACATTTTATTTTATATACTTATTCTTTCTCGTTATTTTAATTTTTTAAGTAAATAATTATGCTGGAGATGAACTTTTTCACTAACAAACTAAAAAATAAATAAAGGGGATTTATATAATTAACTAATTAAAATAATGGGGAATAAAAGCTAGAGCAATTATTTTATAAAACACGACTTACCAGAATGCAGGTATGGAGACAGAGGTAATTCACTACTGTTAGTAGTGACTATAAATACAAAATTCATTTACTAAAACGTAAGATAAATTCCTGGCAGAAATTTTGTTTAATAATTTTGTCTTCCATGTCCATGTTTCTTCTCTCAGAAATAAAACCTCTCCTATATTAAATTAAATTAAAGCATTAGTAAATTAAAAGTGTTCTATTTGTTAAAATTGTCATGCTACTTATAAATAAACATATTTTGTCAAGCCATCCTAATGGTTTAAGACTTATTTACTTTCAATTACTACAGGGAACAAGTAATGTTTACCCTCCACAACAAACAGGCCACATTTACAACTCCATATAAACATATATTAACACAAAGATACCTTAAAAGAGAATAAATGAAAAAAAAAAAAAACAGTAGCCCAATTTTTTCAATATTATAGTAAATTGAAAAGCAATGCTGATTTGTGTTTATATCAATCAACATTAATAAATTGAACCATTTAAAGATTAAACCTTCCTTGAGATATACAATAATAAAATGTCATAGCCTGAACCATTTTTAAACTACATATACGAATATATAGATGACATAATACGTTTTTGATTAGTTTGGCAGCATGGAAGTATGTCAAAATTACAGTAATATTAGGAATATACCTCAGGCAGGAGCTGAGTCTGTTGAAGGGGGTACTGCAGTTGTAGCCTTTGGCTTCCTTAATGTTCTTGTTTCCTGGACGGCAGCAACCAGTGTTCTAACAGCCTCCTCGTGTCCTTCAAAACTGTCAGCCTATGGATATATTGTATTATGGATATGTAAGGCTTCACTAAATCTATAATGAAAATGAATTTTTACACAAACCTATAGTGGGACCTAGAAAAGTTTTTTTAAAAACTCATCAATCCTAATGCCTAAGTGTGGTTTAAAGAAGAAGCATTTTCTTAATTTATCGAGGGACTACAGTACTACATACTGTGTTTGTGTGCATGTTGTGTGTGTGTGTGTGTGTTTGTGTGTGCGCGTGAGCATGCGTGCATGTCTGTGTGTCGAAATATAGTATTGTTTGTAGAAGTAATGTGACATTGAGGGAACAAAAATGATTGAACTCCTAAGTTGTATGAACACGGCCTGGAAAGTTCTTAGATTCACTAAAAACCAAAGTGGAATAATGTCACAAGGAAATAAAATGATTTCCAATTGTCTTACGCAGAAAATGAGAATGAAAAAATAAAAAAAACACCAGGTAGAAGTACTCTAAATTGACTTGGGATTACTTAATGTACAAAAGTTTTAGACTATCCTCTTAATGGGATGCATATACTGACTAAAGATTGATACTTGATAATGTAGGCTATGTAAACTACAACTTCAAGTGTCTACAGTATTCTCTTAATAACATGGGATCAAAAAAGAAACTTAAACAAGGAGTAGCTGAATCCATTAACAAATCAACATATGTATTACAATACAAGGGGAGTTCATTTTATTCGCCAAAAATAAAAATGAACGGACTTTTAAATATAAACAAAATTTAATAACTATACAATAATAACTTTAGAAGTTACTGGTGAGCTGGACGAATAGTATTAATAATATAATTAGGATAAATACAGAGAATATAATATATTTTATATTGATAAGGCCATTATTTTTTACCTTCTTTAGACCATTTAAGTGAAATGCATCTCTAAATGAATCAGGATCTCGGCAGAATTTTGAATTATTTCCCCCTCTTCGCTTAGGCGGAAAAGTCTCCCATGATCTCTGTTTCTGCATAAGACGATTCCCCTTATTTATTACAACTACCAATGTCTTTCGGCGGTCCATAACATCTGTAGACGATCTCCTCCTGAAAATTAAGTTTAAAAATATAGAATATTTTCTGATTAAATTAAATATTGTAATATTTTTAAGAAAAGGAAAGTAGAAATTGAATAATTATTTGGGAAAGAATTTAACTATTAACCAATAGTTTAGTACCCGAAGGGACTTTCCCATTGGTTTTTAATAAAGAAGCAAGGTTAATGAATATGGTTAGTGATTAGATCTGGATCTACTAAATGTTAATCGTGTAGATATTAAAAAGATAGGACCACCCCGTTTGAGAAGGCTTTTGAAGATCAAGCCTCGTATTAATGACAAGAGTCAGGGGACAGACTTTTTTTTGTTTTGTTCCCCTCTGTGTAGTCTACAGAACACAAGACCCATTCAGCTATCAAGCATCACATTCAAATCAAATGAATGGCTTAAAAGGAGTTTTTGAAGAGGGTAAGTATGAGAGGGGAGCTTGTATTATCAGGATGATGACTTCATTATTCATGAATAGAGGACAATGGGCTCTCTGTGATGGAAACTGCCTCAACGTTTATGCTTTGACCATGTTGAAGCTAAATATCTTGTGTGAAGGTTCTCTAAGACCTTAAGCATTTTTAATCTCTAACAATACAAAACAATTACAAAATGCTAGTTGAAAAGGTAGAGAGAGGTTATTGAATGATAACTCTTTATTCTAATAAATCTAAATGTTTCAAATTATAATTTTAAAAGAAAAACTTGCTACAACTTAGCAGCAAGTTATACAATATTTCAGGACACTTTCATAGCATTCATAAGATTACTTCTAACTCTAAAATGATGATAAGTGCTGTTATTTCTTTTACAGTGTTACAAATGAACTAAATTTTCATTTAATAAAAACATAGCAAGGGCCTCTCAAATATTGTGTAATGAAGAATGTTACAATAGTTAAATATAATAATCTATAGCATTTTAATTTACTGAAAATGTTTTCTTATGTCTAAAGGGGGCTAATTATATAAAAGGCAATGATGTTTTGAAGAAAGCAGACTGAGTTCGTAGCTACCATCTTCAGACACAAATTAACCCTTTGACTATGTGGTGGCAGGGAGGCGGGGGTCCTAACAAGAACTGTCGACTATTGCAATCTCTAAAACCCCTAACTGAATGCTAGTGGGATTTTCATTTCTTGGTGAGTATTCATTTATCTGAACTTATAAAATATAAAAACTCGATTCCTTAATGATTCATGTTGCTATTAAGCCCAGAATGATTAATTCTAATTATGGCCCTACAGTAGCAAAAATAAAAGAAAAAAATTGAAATGATAGTCGAGTGCTTCAATAATCATGTCTGACCAGAAGCTAGACCATTACTAAGTGGGGCATGGAAGAATAAACACATTCTGCACAGTGCAGAGCCTTCTAATACCCCATTTACTGCAGCATAACTCAGGGCCCTACTGTAGTCATCTATACTCTGGAAGAGACTCATCATTGTCCTAATGTAGTGATCATTCCCATCTAAGAGGTTGAACAGCGTCTTCTAGAGTCCTCTAGTATTTGATTATGGTTTTACAGGCAACCATAGCAGGTGGCTTATGTGTATTTAAAAACTAAACTTAGCTTATTAAGTATTATAAGATATTTTATCTTTCTGATCGAGAGGAAATGTCACACCTCTTATTATTACACAAATTTATGTGGTGTATTTGAGTTAAGCTCCTCTACATTTTTTTTAAATACACTAAAGGCATTTTAAAAATAAGGACAATAATAAAGTATGTAAAATGTTTATATATATAAACTTCATCATACTAACTTAAATACTCACCCAGAAGATGGTGTGTCAGGATAGAAGACACTATCTTCTGTGTCAGAGTGTGGATGATATGTAGGAGACTTATGAACTCGAGCTGTGGTAGCTTCTGAAATGTGCTGGTAGTCACTATCTTCATCTATAAAAATTCCAGTAATTGATATAATAAATTCAAATTTGAAATCTCAGTCTAAACACCAACAGTGATCTTGTCAAACAGGTGACTTATAGCACAAATCATGGGATGACTTGTCACACTTCATGGAGCCATGACCTTCCTAAAATAGCATTACTATTGATAATGTTCATTGATTTCCTTACTTTTGGAAGGTGTTAGGTAAATAATTGAAGCAACATTTTTTACCATAAATGAACAAATTCTACTCTAGCATCTGTAAAACTCTAGTATGACAGAGCAATATTATTAGGAAAAAGCGTAATAAATTCTGTATATATTGAGAGTCCTTGTATAACACTCACTGGGGGCACTGAATGTTAATTTGCAGACGTACAATTTAGGTTTATACCACACACCTAATTTGAAAGGGTTAAATTATTTCGTAAATATGAAGTTTTGTAAAGGTATGAAAATATATTGTTAATGTATTGGCTTGCCTTCTATCAATGAACAAAAAGGCTAATAGGAAGACTAATTATTGCAAGGGAATCATGAACAAAATCAATGAAACAATAGAACCATGTGAGTTATATCTGTGGAGAAAAAAGGAGTGCACACTGAGATTTCTATAGTACTAATAGAATTTATACCAGGGAATTCTTTCTGCTTAGGAGGTTTCTGTCGCTGGCTCTGAAGTAGCTTCTGTTTTATCTGCTCTTCAAAGTGATCCTGAATGCACTTCTTGACAATAAGAGCAGTTTCATCAGCTCCACTGATCTGTCATCAAACCCAAAACTTCTTTAAATAAATTAAATACTCAAAAAATTATGAAAATGAACATAGTTAATCTGACATATTTACATTTATAAAACAAGTGAAAAAATGTATATACAAAAATATGGCTTTAAGAAAAAGGCCATCAATCAATCTATTGATTTTTTTTGTTTTTTAATAAGCCCTTTTTATGGATGTGTTTCAACCTGTAGGCCTCTCCTACACAAGGGGGTAATGAACTAACTTCCTGCAGGGACCAGCCACAAAAGAAAGTGGGGGCTAGTATTCGAAATCACAATCTTTGAATTGACAGTCAGTCTAGCGCATTCTATTGATCTTAGAGTATCTATCAATTAATTTTAGAAACACAAGACAACAAGTGTCAGTCACTCACTGGCTTAGTAGAAGTAAGCAAATTTTCCACATTCTTGTGTAGCACAAATGTGCCATCTCACATTCTCTATTCCTCCCTTAGTAGAAACACTATGGGAACATGACTTGAAATTTAATCTGGATGAGAGATATTTATTGATAGGGTTTAGTGAACTGTAAAAACAGAAAAATACATAAACGTCTGTTAAGAATCAAGTAAGAGCAAAACATACAGTTCAACTTTAGTTAATAACTCAATCAAGAAGATTAGTGATATAAAATTTTTGATATGAGACTTTATAAGGGAAATTTTTTCCCATTCTAGACTTTATCCCGATTATGAATATAGAAACTGGAAATTAAAATAGACATAGTCACGATTAATTTATGTAAATAATTTTACAGCATGGAAAAAGCGACTGGTAGTTTTTAGAGGTAAATGCAGTGATCTAACTAAGAATTGTGATTGATTCCTGTGTGGACAGTAAGGACTTAATTAGTGAAGAGCTCATTAAAAAAATCCTTAGTTAATTTTGTAAACAAAGATGGGAAGAAAGAATAAGACTAACACACTCATGAAAAGCATGTTCCACTAGTTGATATTTCATTTGTTCTTGTAAAAAGGAAGTTCAGATTTTCAGGAAAAGAATAAAGGAAGGTAAGGAGTCTTGTTTCCTTCTATGTGAAAATATTAAACAATAACCCCAAGAAACTCCATACAAAACCAAAATTAAGATAGAACTATCCCTTTCTAACCTGTATAAACTGGCTGACTCATAATAGGCATTAGCCAGTATGAGTATAAAAAAACAACTTTTGCTCAACGCCTCAGTGGCATGGTGTCAGTGAGAAATTTACTAAGTATTTCTACCGGTTAAGACCAAATAAATCCAAGAAAGTATTTTTGTGCCTACTAATGTAAAATAAAATAAAATATATGGTGCTGTTAGAGACATTTTCATTATGTGGGATGATAATGAATATTTTGATTTTGACGAACCATATAAATGTTTCTCTAAATACAAAAGTATTGAACAATCACATGAGCCTTCATAATCTGTTGCAGGATTGAACGGGAAATAAGAAACAGCATTATCACTGCTCATAAAGAAAATATTTCTAATTAGCAAAACAAACAATACTGCTGATTTAAAAATCTAATGTGGGCTCCAGTGTACACCTTGTACTCTGATTAAACTGACTAAGCAAAATCTTGGGTTGCATTTCATTTAAAATTATTTCATTTGAAAGTACTACACAATAACTCCGTTCCAATGCAGCAGATGAAAAATGTCAGAGAGCCTAATTTATAGATCTTTTTATATACACAAACATAAACAAAAAACGTTTTATACAAATGTTTCGTATATCTATGTCAATTTTTAGCAAAAGGAGAAGTGCACAACAAGACATTACAACAATCCCAAATATGAGATTTTGTTGGGGAGATAATTATTGTAAGTTTGGTTAGCTGTGAATTGATCATGAAGGCTCCCCCACGGCCTCGGTCTGTTATGTGTGTCCCTCGTGAATGGTCCCATGTGTCATTAAAGTTGATATGACAAATATCAGTTTGACCTCTATTTTATTATCCAAACCCCTTGCACCAACAAATTTCAACATTTTAAGACTAGCCATCCAGAATTATGCGAGATGGTAGATATGTACAGACGTTGTGCCGAATCTAGTCAAAATGGGTTCAGAGAGAGTCATAATGGATAATTCCATTGAAATCTGAATACCAAAAATTTTCACTATTTACATTGTAGAAGGAAGTAAAAACATAAATATGCTTAAACATTAGAAGTGAAAGTGATGAACTACCTTTCCTAAATATCTAATACAAATTAATTAATAAGATATATATATATATATATATATATATATATATATAAATATAATAAATATTAAATCTTACAAAATTAGCATAAGAAAATGATTCATTGTTGGAATACAATAATAAATACAATACAGGTAGAAGTTAGGGTTGTGAAATTACCATCCAAGGATGTCTGGTGCTAAATATCTTGTATTTGGTCAGGAGTCTAACATGCAGATGTGATACTCTAACTCGAGGGATATATATATATATATAAATAACCTGACTACAACTCTTTTTGTTTTTAAATTTGGTTCATTCAATTAAAAAATTTCAATTCTATAAATGAATTTATTAATGAAGACTTCATGGCTTATGATTGAATATTAACTTTAATAAGTATTAAGCTCCAACTGATTTATTTAGAATTATTTGGAAGTGGGAAAGAGTACTATTAGTTGAAATTTTTCAATTTCGATTAGCTGAAACAACAATTCTCATGTTATTTCGCCTTATTTTCTCTTATGTTAAAACTGTTGTGTAAATGACAATGATCTCAAATATTAATGTTATGTATCAGGAGGAGCCTGGATAGCCAGCCGTCTTTGCTAAGATCTAAATGCTCTTGATAAATCTAAGCTGTGGTTTCGATTTCTGTATGGTGAACAGGAATTTATTTAGTATGAACGTAGTAAACAAAATTCTTAAGCCTACTGAGTTAGAAAAAGTCCGTCACGCAGGGGCTGCGTTAACTAAGCAGATTTCCCACGTGCGTCCCTTTTTTGCATTTATCTCAAAAATTAAAACTTAAATGAGAACAACATTTGGTATCAATTTTGGTGGCTTCAAATAAAATGCTTCATAACATAATAGAATATTGTTAATATGAGATGAGTAGAAGTGGGTGTTTACTGAAGACCAAAAACAAAAAATGCAAATATCTCAGTTAATAATCAAGATAGTGAAAAAATGTACATGGCAACATTTATAGAACATCAAATTTGCAATAAGACTAGTTCTATACAATTTTTCAATCCGACGCCTAATAACGGACATATTAAGAATTTTCGAAATTCTCCCCCTCTAAACCGCCCTCCCCCTGGTCCGATTTCAGCTGTTAACGAACTTGATCTGTCTTTTTGTATAAAACGATTATATATCAAGTTTGGTAAAGATAAAACAAAAAGTCCGTCACACAGGGGCTGCGTAAACTAAGCAGATTTCCAACCTGAAGTTTTACAATAGAGAAATTTCACGAGAGCCGAGCAGTTAAGGAAACGGCCGAACTAGCTTTTGGCGGGAAAGTCACTCGTCCGTTAGCCGCCTAGATTTAATAAAAATGCAAATATCTCGGTTAATATTCAAGATAGAGAATAAATGTGTATAACAATTTTTATAGTAAATTTAATTTGCAATAAGATTGGTTCTGTACAATTTTTCGATTGACGTATAGTAACGGAGATATATCGAATTTTTGAAAATCCTCCCCTCTAAACCCCCCCCCCACTGCTCCGATTTCAGCCGTTAACGAACTTGATCTTTCCTTTTACATACAACGACTAAATGTCGAATTTGGTAACGATCAAACAAAAATTGCGACCAGGTAACAGACAAATATATATATATATATATATATATATATATATATATATATACGGACCACAGTTTCGACATTTTCTCGGTAGGATCGATGGACATTTGAAGAAAAATTTTTAAAATTCCGTCATGAGTACAACCTCAATAGCTGATTTCCCTTAAGGGAAATCTGCAAAAATGTGATAAGATAACTGTAGATGTTCTGTCTCAATTAGATCTGTTAACATAAAGTAAATTTTAATAAATAATTTTATTTATCACTGTTATTTTATGTATCTATTGTGGTATTATATTATGAGACCATGCATGGAGCTCATGACTTCATGTATCATTTAAATAACTGTTGGGCTTTTTTGGTGTGGCCAAGGTATTTACTATCAACATTTTGTTAGTCATATAATCTAGCTTTCTTCAGGCTTTCTCAACTGAGAAATGCTAGCGAAGTATTGGTAGAAGATAACATGTCATGGTCTATACCAGAATACTCCAATAGTCATGGCGTGAACTGCGTAAACCAGTGAGAACATATTTACAAACTTGCTATGAACTACAATCCTGAAATAACTGGGCATCTGACACCTTGGTATTACAATTATTGTTCTTGTAAATACAGATTATGTCTAATAGTTGTACCCATATAGAGGATATCACTATACGATACTACCAAAAAATAAATGTCCCAGGAAGAGAATTCTACTTGAGACCAGAATTTTAAGAGGACGCTTTTCCTTAACCTGCAAAAGCTAACTTATGATAGGCACTAATACCATTACCCATCTACAGTCTTACCACACTGAATGGTGTCAGTGAGATTTTAACCATTACACTGTGGTTACAGGTATTGAAAATAGGCATTGTATAAATGCATATAAAAAGAACACAGGATATAATTAATACTTTCCCAGAGCTCCTTTAGAGAGCCTTTAGAAATGAAGAGTAAGATAAATTTAAAACTAAATTTTGCAATATTGCTAGTGCTCGTTAAAATAAATATTAGAATCCAGGTATTCATTGTTCCCGGGATTCAAGGAGCCATTGAAGCATAGTTAAAATAAAGTATTAATTCCCTGTACTTGAGGATGAAATCCTTAATATGATGGCTGTTCGGAGTACTTTCATTACAGAAGGGTTTTTGAGTGAATTTTGCCTATATATATATCACTGAGGATTATATATATTACATAAAACTTTGTGTGTGTCTGTGTGTTATTTTGCTGATTTAATATATTTATTTGATCTGTCTTCTGTTGAAAAGCATAGCCTTTTACAAGAATCTGTCTAGTCTTAAAAAAGACATTTGCTCTGATACCCTGAACTTTGCAAAATGGATATATTCTCTTTAGGAGTACACGTAACGAACAACTACTATATTTATATAATTTATAACAGAGAGTAAAATAGTAATTAAATTTGATCAAAAATATTATCATCCAAGCTTAATTAGAATTAAATTTTGCCTAATACCTGCTGCTGGGAGCCCTTTGCACTGTGACTGTGATATAAAGTACATCCCTTACCATCTGCTACTTTCCCTTCCCCTAAAAGCACATAAAAATCCACTGTAAGAAAAGGGCAAATATGAATAATGAACACATACGTGAATATGTGGGAAAAAAATTCATAGATTGCTTTTGTAACAGCAAATATCTGATTTATAATTCAAATTTACTAAAAACAACTTACTGTACTTAAAAACCTTACATTCACTTCTAAGATCAAGAGATCCTAATATATTGAAGAATGGTAATTATAAAAGAATTGTCCAATTTTAATTAAACTTGATGGTTTCATAATATAATATTTCAGCAAAAAGAAAAAAAGATAGCTAATATGAATAGAAATGTCATCAATGTATACTTTTTGGATTGCAAGTAATGAATGCTATCACCCAAGAAAAGTGAAATATCTAGAATAAAATGAGGAGAGGATGGAAATCAAGCAAATTAATGGAGGAGTTTGTCCAAATAAGTGCAATAAAACAGCTCAAAAGAAAAAAAATGACAAACATAAAATAAGATGAACAGGCTTACCCAACACAATTCGATTAAAATAGAACACAATATTCAATTAAAAAGAAATATGCAAATTCTTATTATAAAAATCTTCCCCTCCGAAACTATAGTAGTAGCTGTAAAAACTATGAAAAGCAGAGACTATGTTCTTACAAAGGTTTATAGTGAAATCGAGCACCAACTTCTCAAAAGTGCTTCTCATTGCCGAAATTAAAATAAAATAAAAAATAATCTTGCTTTCTTGAGTACTTTTGTTTACTCTAATATGATTTTGAAACAAATTATTTGTGAGCATGAGAGCATGGGAAATTTCACCCACGAGATTCATGGCATTATTCAAAAGTTAAGCAAAAATATTATGAACTTCCAGTCAGAAGGACTTGCCAAGACATTTTTTTCTTCTGAAAACCTCAATTCGAAAGGGTAAATACTTTCCAACTTTTCTAGAGACTACAATTCTTGAAGGATGATTCTTCTGCCCACAGCTAAACCTCTCCTGTTATGGGTGACAGACTCTGCCATGGCTCTTCAGATGAACAAACCATCTTAGCCCAGGACTCCTGGCCCTAGAGTTCCTCTTTAATTATAATCTCAACATCAATGTCTGCTCTTGTTTATAGTATTTTGTATTGTTTCTCATGCTCAATCTCATTGATGGCTCTTCTAATTTCTGATCTTTTTGGTGTCTTTGGTGGGCTTTCTTAGCCCTCCAACACTCCTAATTCCCTTTGTAATATTCCACCACCATACTTTATCACGGTACTATATATACCTTATATATGACAATCGAGATCTTCGGGTAATGACCATATCTTCATTTCCAAAGTCTCACTAGACATACTAGCTTCCTTAGGGCTGGGACTGAAAAGTTGTGTTCCTATTCAGGTGTATCTATCTATTTGTCAGGTGCCATGGGCAGAGCCTCCCCTTCCAGGGGACTTCGAGTACTTTCTGTTCCCTTGTTATTTTGTCTTCTTTGTTTATAGTGTTCTATCCAGGTGCATTGATTGACTTCCAGAGCTTGCTCAATCTATAGTCATTTCCTCTATTGATGATTTTTGGGCATTTCTTTCAATAACTCTGATGCGTCTTGTTTTCTTTCCTGCTGTTGATCAACTTCTCCCAATGCCTTGAGTTCATCAAATTTCATGTTTGCCAAAATTGTTCTGCTATTGCTGAGTCTTCAGTCTGAAACTTTTTCACACTTTTGTCATGTTTTCCGACCCTGGTGTGCTAATTAACCTGCCTATCTGGCTCATGTATTAAGGTATACTGATAGCTATAGATTGAGAAAGCTTTGGAAGCTCATCATTGCACCTAGAAAGGAGACTATAAACAAAGAAGATAAACTCACTAGGGAACAGAAGCCGAGAAATTACCCGAAGATTCCTGGTTGGAGTGGCTCTGCCCAGAACACCAGACAAGACAGATACATAAACCTGAATAGGAACACAATTCTTCAGTCTCAGAGAAACCCCTGAGGAAGCCAGAAGTATGTCTAGCAAAACAATGGCAAAAAAAACATGAAAATGGGGCTAATAGCTCAATTGTAATAATGACAAGGACTGAAAGGAAGTCTACGAGTATACCTTATATATGTTTAATTTTGCTTCCTTGGAGAGGCTTTTGATGCGGAGAGTATTCTACAAACCATAAAAGAAAGTATAAAAAAATCAGATCATTCCAACCAGTCTAGCTAAAATGTCAACTTCTAAGATATTAGTCCAGTTACCATTCTTCTCAAATACTTAAAGAGTGCAAGCAGGAAATTTGAAATCTCTCAAAACAATAGAATTCTTTACAATAGAGTATTTATTAGATACACGAGCTGTTGAAAATGTCTCTATATTTCATCCTTAGAAGTAAAAAGTGTTGAATAACAAGAGTTGCCATTTTACTACTAGGTCATTCAGCTAGTAAGCCAACAATATGTATATATTAATAGTTAGATCCCCAAAAAATAATTACATATGAAGTAGTCAGATTGTGTTGCATTCAAAACTTACTACCACAACAGCAGCAAATGGAAACTAAATTTCTTACTGTTTAAAAGACAGATTGAAAAAAAGAAGCTTAGAGCCAAATAATTAAAAATTTGAGGCATATTAAAATGGACTAGTGTGAGGTAAGGTTTGCTAAAGTATAGTACAGAGAAAAAGTACTACAGGTTAAATACATAAATTCATTGAACTAACTATGAATTCCAACATATTATAATTAAATATTTTACAACAATGAAATATAAATTTACAAATAACATTATAAAGGCTTGATAAATATAACAAGGTAATGAGGTAGAAAATTCTGCTATAATAAAGAGAAGTGAATTCCTCATATTACATTATATCAACTCTATTTTATTACATATTATCAGAATATTATATATTCCACTAATATATGCAGATTGAAACCCTGAATTTCCATCATAAAGAAATTTCATGTTTGATATTTGCACAACTTCTTTAATATTTTCTACACTGTTTTTTTTTTCTAGTTTATTTATTTTTATTTTTTCTATTAAAAATAGTCTATAAGACTTAGAAATTATTATTGTGAGATAAAAAGATTAATAATCATAAGTTTTCTGGTTTAATGTCGCAGAGATGATAATAATAAAAAGAAATGCACTATATAATCATACTTGCAGAGGTGGCACTTTTGGTTGAGGCAACAGATTCTTTTCGCTCTTTTGATGTCTCTCTCGTAGCAATACTTCCCCTGTCTTCCTGAACAGGAGACTTTTTTCTGTGATCTTCTTTTGTTCTAACCTGAAAAATAAGGAATAAATTATAGGAATAAGTTTAAGCGGCACTAGTTTTTTCCAATGAAAGCAAGAGTAAATTTATTGGGAAAAAAATAAATGTTTATGATAATCTCTGTGTGAGACTAGAGGTTGCAAATTCGATATGATACTTCACAGTTGCAGTAAACTGTAAATAACCATTATTAGCCCACATAAATTAAGTGTAAGGTCTCATAATAAATAAGGCTCAATGATCTGACACATCACATCCCCCTCCCACAGATTGCTGGCTCTCTCATATTTAGTCCTTCCAAATGAGTTGGTTTAGGTTGAAGTTAGTTGGTTAAGGCATAAAATAGGAGATAAAAAGAAACTGCCATCTTTAGATGTCCTTGTCCTATCTATGCACTGAAAATTCACATAAACCAACCAGTTCTTGCAAGCTAATTCACACTGCAATTTGAGGCAGAAATACACAATAACTTTAATCACGAGAGCTTTAAGAATGTCATGCTTTCAAATTTGGAAAGTGAAGAGCAGAGTTTAAGAGAGGACCTATTAATGGTTACAATAAAGAACTGATTAACAATGAATTTGAGAATACTAAATTGCTTAAGAAAAATGGGACCAAAACAGTTGATAACAACATAAAATCTGCTATACTACCTTATGGAAAAGTTCTCAAAAAATTTAGTCTAATGACCATGTTGACTATTGTCAGGATTTTCACTAAGCCAGATGGGACAAAGCACAAAAAGATGACCTGTGGTTAAGAAATCCAGCAATATAAAGTGACCCAATTGCATATGGAACAAAACAATGTATGGAAAGATTGGACAAACAAGCAGGCATATAAACACAAGAGTATTAAAATATGTAAATCCATTAAGAAGTAATAAGTAACAAAAGCCACAGTGGCAGCAAATTTTCATAATTTGAGTTACTAGGTAAAATTTGTTGAAAAGTTTGATCAAATTACAAACTATAAAGAAAGATTAATCAAGACAGTCATTGAAATTCAAAAACATCCAAATAATTTTAATAGAGAAGATGGATATTGACTCAGCAAACTCTGAACACCTGTTTTCCACACAAAATTGGTCCTTAATTCTGGGAAAGCAGAAAGAACAATAAGAAATGCACAGGTCCAAATAACGAACCCACCCAGACTTCAACCAACACCCAGCAACTTCGTCCAAGGAACTGGCAAGGCAAAAACAAAATCAGACAGGACAGCTGATCCTTATTCACAGCTCAGTTACTCTGAAAAAGCTAGCCGTATGACTAGTGAACAAATGGTAGAAATTGTCATGATAGGGTCAATATGAGAAGGCTTCAAAAATCATTATTACAAAATTTCTAATTGAATAAAAAATCAAAAAATCTTTGAGTTAATTTCTTTGCTTAAATTGTTATCCAGAATAGATCAGCTAAAAGACTTAAATCCTCAATGTAATCTTTGTGAATAGTTTTTTCAATCATAATAACAGTCTCTGTTATAAAAATTTAGATGAATCTATATTCAAATAATTTTAGAAATAGCAGAATTAATAAGTTATAAAGGTCTCTGTAGGAAATTAGTTTCTACTGTGGCCAACACAAAAAAATTAAAAAAGCTTTAACACTTTTTTGACTCCTGTTTTAAACTCCCAAGATGGCAAAAATGAACAAAAAATAGAATCATATATATCGAGCGACATGTTCTAGTTTTTTCTTCCACTTTTGTGTGGATTAACCATATTATAACATTTATCCTAAGGCATACAGTTATATAGATTGAAAACAATTTTGAACCTGAGATAAATGTTGCAGGACTCAACAATTTCTGAAATTAATTAATTCTAACTATATAATAATCTATTTTAAATTAGGGAAACACTTGCTCTACATACTTTTTCCATTAAGTGACTTATTACTCCACGAATTCTATGATCTTGAGATCTTCCATAATGGTCACCTTTTCCTCCTATTTCATTTAGAAATTCTGAAACATAACTTAATATTATTTACCATTTAACTAATTTTTTTAAAATTAGTGATTAACTAAACTAAAAGAAAGTGAATGAAACTTGTGAGCTAAGTGACAACTAATATTTATTAAAATTGGGCTTTAGTACAACCTAATTCAATATCACCCAAAATGGAGATATGTAAAACACATTTAGATATCTTTAAATCATGAACTGGAAGGAGTTTAATAAGTGAGAAACTTGTGATTGGACACCAACACATGAAACAAAATTTAATAATCTAGGCAATTATTTATAAGTTAATAGACCCCAGAAGTTATTATCTTTGGAGAGGAAACTATTTTTGGGATATATGTATAAATATTTCTAGCATTTCTGGACAATATATTATATATTTGAGGAAAATTAGATCAAATTTAACTTAAATTACTAATTTCCAATATAAAGAAAATAATTTCTTCAATCTTTTTCAAATCTAAAAATATAAAGAGAAAGAGTATTTTTTCAAGGTTATCTTCTAGGAAGCATAGCTTGGTGCACTTCCTCTGTAGGTGGAACTGGTCCTGACACAGCTGTGTCATCCTGGTTTACTTCCTAGACTACATCAATATCGATATTAGAGTGCTCTGCTATTCAAGTGATAAAGAAATTTATCTCATAACGAGAATTGAATCTGCACCTATTTTTACTCGCACCTAACTGAGGGTAGTGGTTAGGTTTTCTCATTCCCATTAAACCCCACAATGAAGAATAGAAATTGAAGCATACTCCTATCTAAACATTTTTAAATCACCTTTAGACTTGTCAAGAGTTTGTGTACTTCCACCTTTGTGACTTCCATGTTCCATTAGAAACCTAGAAACAAAAAAGAAAATGAAAGAAAAAGAAACTTTATTATTATTAAAAAATGAATAAATCAGTTGCACAATTGCACACTTTCAGCAGATGTGTAAATAGCATTATAATAATGAATTACTAAATAAAAAATACACAGAAATCCATACTGTCTTGAATTAAATCAGTAAATGTTAATGCTAATTTAAACTGTAAAAGATTATCATTAATTCTGGCTTTCATTTCTAGCAGAGACATTGTAGAAATATCAATTTTCATGGAAAATATGAAACACTTCTTCAGCACATGAGTATGACGTCTTCAGGAAGTATGCTAGCAAAGTGCCTCGAGACAATCTAAAAGTACTTATAGATTACTGCCTAAAAATAGTGTTCCATTACACTCAAAAATTTGTATGCCAGTAAAATATGATTCCATTGGAAATGAAAGCTACGATGAGAGTTTAATATTTTTATATATAGATAAGGCCGGAGGTCAATCGTAAAAAGAAACACTCACTCCCTTCTTATACTCCTTTATTCAATCAATCAACATGTTTTGCTTCTCTTTGGATATCATTTAATCAAATCAAATATTTATTAAATATTGGTCTAATGTCAGAAGTTTGAGTTTTATTTAGAGAGCTTTGGTTGATTTGTTTCAATATATTGGAGTGTTTGAAGAGAACACACAGTATCTGTGCAAATAATTATGTGTTTGTTTTATTATTTGCATATTCCTAAGGGCTGACAATAATAAATTGAAATATGATTTTAAACTTCACTTGCTGTCAATCACAGACAGACTGGTATTCTGAGAACAGAAATAATTTGAAAGGGCAGATTATCCGGAAGTGTGCTCATCAAAGAAAAGGGATCATATAAACAAACAATATTTCTGTTTTAGTTGCAATACACTTTTTAAATAAATGCAAAACAAATAATGATCAGAGTTTACATTTACCACCTAATCCATATGATTCAAAGAATAAATGAAAGAAAACTCACTTTAAATCAGCTGAATGTGCTGAAACAAGTGCAGAAAAATCTTCCATTGCTTGTGAGTTAAGCCTTTTCACTGATGGTTCTAACTCCTGTGCTACTGTTGCCAACTGTTTCACTTCACATCTCACTCTAACCACTTCACTAATCTAGGACAAAGTTGCACAAAATCGTAAATCAGTTATGGTTATTGAACGTTATATTAAAATAAGTGAGTATCTAGGGTGTGTGACATAAACTCAACAGCAAAAATATTGGCGCTCTTCAATTTTTGTTGAAACTACCATTAAAAAATTTATGTGGTTCATTTTTTTTTTTCAGATAAGGGGCTGGTGTGTATATGAGAAACAAATACGTAATACAGAAAAGTCAGAGTTTTTATGTAAAGACATTTTTAAGGTAAAAAAAAAATAACAGCAATATTCCAAAATATAAGAAATACTCTTTATTTTTCATTTATAATAAAGGTACAGCTTTAGTTGTAAATAAAAAAAACCCAATTTAGTCTTGATAATGAGAATTACCTCTTCTTGCCTGTATGACAACCTACAGTATTCTTGGCATTCTCCGGATAAGATTTTTCATTGTTTAATGTAGAATTCTCTCCCATTCTTCGATAAGAGTGCCTTTAAATGGCTGCAAGTTATCTGGAGAGTTCTGTCCAACCAGTGTTCTATGATATTAAGATCCTGAGTTCAAACTGGAACTTCAATGAGCATATGCCGATTTCAGCATGATATTGGATTAAAATGATGGCAATGTGTGATCTTGTAACAAAAGTAACTCTTTATCACCTGAGAGTACAAATGCCATGACATACCTTCCTTGGATGACCGTCAAATAGGTGTGAGCATTCAGAGATGGTTTAGAGAAGACATGAAGCTCTCTATTTTTATGAAACCTTATTCCAGCCCAGACCATCACAGAGCACTCCCAAGCTCCATACTTCCCATGGATGTTGCAGGTCGCAGATCACTCACATTGCCGCCTCCACACTCTCAAATGCTTATCTAGTCCATATAAAATGAACCTGGACTCATCTGTAAATAGAACATTGGTCTATTCAGTGTTGTCCAATGTTGATATGTCTAGGCAAATCTAAGGCGAGCTACACGGTGGCATGTGATCTGCTGAGGTGATATCGCTGGAACCCTGGAGCACATGCCCACTTCACCTGATCTTCTGGGACAGTGTTAGCATGTACTACCAATTCCTCTGGCCTCTCAACCCTGTGAACAGTCTCCAGAGCTGTTCGCTGGTGGTTTCTCGGAGTTTCCATTACAATAAATTGGTCGTGGGCTTGGTCTGTGTTGCCTTCGGGCAGCCTGATATTGTCCTCTTAGCGAATTGTCCAATCTCTTATAATGCTAATAGAGTAAATATGGCCAAAGTTCAATTAGAGCTAGCTCATAAAATAGGGACTTTGCTACAGGGACGCATCTTGTCTTTCTCATTTACGATTTTTTAAACAAATTCAAAGTGCACCAGTTTTTTTGCTAATGAGTTTAGAATCCCCACACTAAAATGAAAATATTAATTTTTTTAAGTATTTCTTAGTTTTAATACAATAATCATAAGCAGAAGAAAATTGGGCACAGTATTTATTAAAAGGATAAAATTGTGATATGCAATCAAGAGGCATGTCAGAGGCTATGTTATACAATAGAAACAATATCGAGAATAGAATCAATATTGGGCAGTAGGTAATAACAAATTTACAAATAATTGATATTCTCCTTATTCCAGGGCTCAATGCACAGAAATTAACAAAGAAAACCACAAAATATTCATAAAATTCATCCTTAACAAAAAAAAAATAAATAAATTACCCTTAGCTTATAAACTCTTGGTAAAAACATCCGGAGAGATTGAACTCCCCTAGGACATCTCCTTGACATAGAACTTAACCTCCGAAGATCCCTAAAATTAATCCCTTTAATCAACCTCTCTCTAAAATGTTACCAAATAAACAATCATTGCTATTTATTAAAAACATAATTTATGCTTCAAAGACTAATTGGGACATGTTATCAACAGGTTGCTCTTTGAGTGTCAGAGTGAGACTAAGAATTTTATTTTGTAAGTTCACAACTAAATAAATAACACCCAAGACTCTTCGGGATATTAATTATTTTGGAAATCAATGTACAACCAGATGAGCTTAAAAGAGAGATTTTATAAGTATGCAAAAAGCAAACTGGAATTTATATTCTAATTCAAATGTTGTTTTTCTAAAATTGTTCAGTAATTAGACTAAACCATTTTATAATATAAAAACAAACCTGTGACTGAAAAATATCTTGTTCTAATCTGATTCTACGAAGCTGGTCTTGCCATGAAGTTTCAAAAGTTCCTTTTGCCCTTTCTAACTCTTGATGATATCTGTAAAAATATATTAATATTAAGTCTTTATTTACTTTCTTATTCTGTATGAAATCAATGAAATTTAGCCTGATCCTCATGTTAATTCTACAGATAATCAGCTGTTACTACCCATAAGAAAAATAAATATGTATTAGTTCATTTTGTTTGCATGCTATTGGTTTTGGCACCATGGATACAAAAGACAAACACAATAAATGGCAATTTGTTTATCTCGGTGAATTCAACCGTAGGGCATTTTAGCTAATTTTGTACTTGGACATTTAAACATTTCATTTATAATAAATATAATCTATGAAGCCAGATTTCCTTTATTATTATACTAAATAATATAGGCTACTTCATAGCAGCTCATTCAAAATATCAATCATATAATTAGAGTGAGAGCCCAGAATAAAATCTTAACCTTTTATACAGTGTAATCACAGTATAAAAATACCTTACAAAAATTATTAAGAGAGAAGAAAGGAACAATCCAACAAACTGAAATGCATCCATTAAGAAAATAAATGTTGTTCAAAAATAAATGGTAGCAGATTTCAAATAGCTGATTCCGAAGAAGTAACGAGTGGATGATCACATAATTTCCTTAATTCTTTATTGTTCACAAAACTTCTTTATTGTTCATGCAAAATGAATAAATAGACAGATGTCAGTTAAATGTGATTTACAATAACCTCTGCAAAGTAGCATCTAGGCGTGCGCAGTCTCTAGCAATAGAGTTGTGCCTCTTTACCAAAGGCTGAAGTGCAGCTCGTTTAATAACTGCTACATCCCGTTGGAGCTGGGTTAACCTCTCACGAACCCCAGATACTTCTCCTCCAAGTTCCTATAAGAAATTTCTACATTTATTAAAAAGATTAATTTTACTATATATTCAACTAACCAGTAACTATTCAATTTAGATAATGTTGCAGAACATATTCAACCAACCATTTATATACATCTGAAGGGCTTGTAAGAAAAATCATTACATTTTGTGTATACTTGTAAATAAATAAAAACCCAGCAACCCAAATATTTCCATTATTATAGGTCAGATGAAAAAATTGTATATAACCAATCTTGTTGTAAATTTATGTTTCCGTAAATGTCATCATAAACCCTTTTTCAATATCTTGAATATTAACTGAGATTTTTTAAATTTTAAGCATCCAGTAAACCACCCACTTTTAGTCATCTCACTCTAACAATAAATGATTATATAATAAGTGAATATATTATGAAACATCATATTCCAAGCTTTAATACCAAATATTGTTTTTAACAGATCTTTACTAGATGAGATACATGCGATAATTTTGAGTTATGGTGTCATAAATTAAGATTTTATATCTTCACTCAAAAATGTTTATTTGATCTATACCATACTCAATATTTAACCGTTTCATTCAACACTGAAGATCATATTCTTTAATGGCTGAAACAGGATTGGGGGGGGGAGTTAGAGGCAGAGGAAATTCTAAAATTCAAAATGATGTTATTATGAGTTGTACTGAAGAATGTTATAGAACCAATCTTGTTAAAACTACTGATGATAGCTAAGCAAGTTATTCATTCTTTCTTGTTGTTAGCCTTCAGTGGGCACCCACTTCCAATCACCGGGTTTTTATTTAGTAATAGAGAATATATGGTGAGATGAATTCAGTAGTGTGTCATACCAGCACATGGAAAATCTCCACAGTAGCTGGTGGGACAGATACAGCCCCACCTTTCGTCTGGGGTTTAAAACATTTCCCTCATTCAACTTAGTGGAGGGAGGAAATTTGCCCAAGAATTCTGTTTTTATTTTTTTTCTATAGGATTTGAATTTAGACTTAAATATATTTGGCCCATAGAGAGATACAATTAGTTAGTTACCTTCATCTGATTTTCAAAAGACCGACAATGATTAGTGAATTGGCCTTCATCAATGGTTTTTAGCTTGGGACCCTGTTTAGGTTGCTGAGTTCCTTGGCTGCTTTCCGCACCACCTCCTTAAACAATAAATATATATTAACTATCTCAGCAAAATCTAAATGGAATAATTAATACAAGTAGCAAACAAAAATATAAGCAGTGCCAAGATATGAAAGCCATACCATCAGTTTTCAGCATACTAAGCCCTAAAACTATTAAAAGAAATAAATGACTACACTTACTACCTGTAGTTTGAGCAGCAGGTATTGGAGGTAATGGTTTTCCAATCCAAGGTTCCAGACTTTGAGCAAATTCTGATTTATAATTTGTCCTGATTTGGCTGGTTTGTAGAGGTCTGCCCATAAAGAAAGAACATTAGGCATTTTATTTTAAAAGTTATAATTATTTTTTTTAATTTAGTAGTTTTTTCTAAAATTTTGATAAAACCAACAGCAAGACAACATTAAAGTGTAATCAATTACATGTCCCCCCCCTTCTCCGCTCAAAATAATAATAGCCTTGAGGAGTGGGGAAAATTATGAGCAGATGCAGATAAAAAAAAAAAAAAAAAAAGACAGGTCCAAAGAAGTATCTGGACCTCTTTCCCAAGAACCGGCACTGCCAGTGATTTGCTGGGGAAATGGAAAAATTTGCTCCATGGAATTCTATTTAAAATAACTACAATTCTCTTTTTATTGATTTTATGTGGAGATGTAGATGCATATATAATATTTAATCTTTATAGATATCATGGTCCATAAAGAGGCTGATAAGTGAAAAAGGTAAGACCTATTCCTTACTCTTATATGGCCTCGCATTCAATATTGTAATTATTGTGTAGTAATTTAATTAATTCTCACTAACCTTTTGACTTTGAAGAAAAATAATTTTGAGTCAATTCAAATATCTAAGGCATTATAGAATTTATATTTCCAAAGAACATAATTGCGTTTATAACGCCATATTTTTTGTGGTTACAAAATAAGTAAAAAAAACAGTCTCATTTAAACATTCATTTTTTTTTTTTAGTTTGTGGACCCATTAAAACAGCAATACGATGACTACTATGTATGTATATGTATATATATATATATATATATATATATATATATATATATTTCAATAGACAATCATTTGGCAAAGGTAGTAAATATTTTTTTTGAAATTCAATTAATTTACAAACATTTTTATGTTAAACTCTCTCAAAATCAAGTTGAGGCAATATATATTGTTGATGAAATTTGTTGGTTGAAATAAAAATTCATAATTGGAAAAAATCCCACTTATTTTATTACCCCCGTTGGAAGCAGACTCTACATTATAGAGACCCAGATCCCCTCACATCAGGCAGAGAGCCTGATAAAGAGATTTCTGTCAGGCCAAATACATTTTGAAGGAAGCAGTCTATACTTAATATATAAATGTGTCAGTGGAACTATTAATTTTCACCTCTTATTCTCTAAAATAAATATTTCAAAATACTCTCAGTGAGTTGTAGAAATACTCTTTACTTCAAGTCAATGAATGAATAGCTGTGGTTATACTGTGAGCAATCCTGATCCTAGCTTTAATAAAAATTCTCAATCAAAAGGATGTAAAACCTCTCTGCTAAGACAACTTCATGTGCTATCTACTTCAATCAAGCTTATCAAATAGTTTTCAAAATGAATATTTAGGTTAAATGACCTGATAGGTTGAGTAAGTTGAGATACTGCATTGAGCCGGTCAATCATAGGATAGACAAGATCAAGAAATTGAAACTTTGTAGCCATGCTAGAAAATGTGTGGCAAAGAATAAGATGAGCTTGAAGTACTGGAATTACTCCACTCAAAGACATAAGTTGTGAGTGTAGAACTCTTTCTTTGCTTTCATATTGCCTGAAGAAAAAAAAAAAGATATTCTTCCTTTTAAAAAAATGCATATTTATACAATATTAATAAGAATATTTGTTTCTAATACAGGAAATAAAGATAGGAATAAAGACTCACACTGGCTTCAGTGTTCTTGCTTTAATGTTGCTTTTAATGAATAATTACAAATGCAGGCAAAATTATAATTGACTAATAAACTCCCAATTAGCCTGTCATTTCTCGAAAAACTTTTCTATATTACTGGCAAAGATTTTCAATGCACCCTTAAAATTTATAGAGGCTCCATTCAAAATGTTGTTCATGGATGAGAAGTATTCAATCATGAATAAAAAGGTGAATACAATTAAACAAAATGTATACAAAAAAGAAGTTGTATATTTATAAAATCACTGTTGGAAAGATTTTGCATTATAACCATATATAGATATGAGGCAAGAAATAAATAAAATCTTTAGTCCCACCCTGGCTAGAAAAGGGTGATAACATGTAGATAACCCGTCCCAATTAGCCATAGTACTAAAAAGTGGATGTTAATAAATAATAATAATAATAATGAGGCATGAATAAAATCCACACCCTTTTTGCAGGGTTATTATTGACAATAAATAGTGCAAATAGAGAAAAAAAAACACTATAAATTGAAGGAATATATATTTATATTTAACATTTTTAAATTAATATTTAATACAAATATTAAAAATAAAAAAAAGTAGTTTTGGTTTAAGAAGCCTCAATACACAACCCTATTGCAATACAGAATTCAGAAAGTTGACCTAAGGGTGTAAACACCTTTACTGTATAAGAGGTCTTTGATTTAGTTAGATCCAGTGAAGACAATCATTGACTTGAAGAGTAAGATCTTTAAAAAACTGATTGTTATTTGCATTAATCTGGATTAAATAATTTTTGTTAGTTTTAAGATAATTATACACTTTTACAGCATGAAAAATAATTTTATTATTTTTAAGAATATATAGACAATGAGAAAATTATAAGTTTTCCAAAATTTGGTGCAATATCTAAGTTACATTAGTGTTAACAAGCAGTGTAAATTTATCATTTTGATGAAAACTATTTTACAAATTGTTACAAGTTATCCTCTTTAAATTCATAATAAGCTAAAGGAATAGATTCAGATGTTAACTTGAATAGAAATCACCTAAAATTTAAAGTATTTTGATAGCCAGTCAAACAATAAAAGGATTATAGTTCCCCATAAAAGGAAACCAAAATTCAAAATACTAATTATTGACACATCAGAATATAGACAATGCATGAAAATATTTAATTTGATATTTCGAGAGTTTATTTAAAATCTATTCATTAGTAATTTGTATCATCACCTTTGAACTTCGAGTAACATGGCAGCTTGAGTTTTAACAATTGCATCTTGCATTCCTTGACAAAATGAGTGTATAGTAGACTTCTCGGAATTTGTATTGTGGTGAAGTTCATCAAGGAGGGTTCTACAAGAAACTACTCCTGTTCTAACTAAACTTTGAATTTCACGGACACTCTAAAAATAACAATAAAAAGTCAAAAAATTAAATTTAAGAAATAGCAAACAATATTATTTCATATATTTGCGATGGCAATTCAAATATATGAAAAATTAATTTAAGATCATTCATTGATAACTAGGAGAAAAGTACAGTTCAATGAATGACAGGTGTTGGGGGGGGGGGGGGCAGGGACATATCTTTTTAAGGCACTAATTCCTGCCTTAAATATATAAAAAAATAATAAAAAACATTCATATTCCACATCACCTCTTAAACGAACCCATTTAATAGGTTTACTATATTTTAATATGCTTTAGGTTATTGGGCTGATTAGCCGTCATTGTTTGACTTTTCAACCAATTATAGGTAGGACCATTTAGGGAGACACTGGTAGTAATATTTACTCTCTGATATATCATTTTTCTGACTTTTTCTCTCTCTTTCTCTTGTAAAGTGGTAATACAATGAGTTTAAAGATCTCATAAATGTTAATGAAGATAATTGGCATCTGTTTTGTTTTCTTTATAATTAAAAATCCACTTTTTTAACTATGGTCAAAAACAATTTTTTCTGTATGTAATTATGCATTCTATAAACAGGTCATTCCACATTTGAATTACACTTTTACCTGACCATTTTAGAATTTTCTAAAATTTTGTATAATGGTAGTAGTTACTTAGAATAAGAAAAATATCAAATTTTACTTTTTTATCTCAAATGGTTTCCAAACTATGGCTTCATAAAGTTTTGAAAAAAAACGTTCTCCGTACCTACTATCAGTATACAAAATTTTAGGAAATTCTAAAATGATCAGGTAAAATTGGTGTGTTGAATTGACAGAAGGACCCTAGCTATAAAGAGGGACAATCTTCTTTGTGATTACTATTCAGTCAAACTTAAATAGCTCAACAAAGTATTTAAGTATCCTTATATATTGTTCCTAGATTTTTGGTCATATTTTTCTAGTACTACTTATAAAGGAGGTTTGTCGGAAGGTGTAATGTATAACACAAATTCTCAATAATAGTTTAGTAATGTATATCAATATTATTGATCCTCATTGTTATGTAATTATTGTAGATTTTGGTGAAAAGATATAAATATTGAGTACTAACCATAAGGGATCGTTCTAGATTTTTACAACCCTGAGTATAAGCTGTATCAATGTCAACACAATGAAGCCTCGCTTCTGCAGGAGTATCTCGAAAGCAGTTCACACACAGCATATTCCTCTGAGAATTAGAGAACATAATGTACTGCTCACCATGAACTGGACACTAAAATTAGGCATAGGTAATTAAATTTTAAAATAGTTGCTATAAAAAAAATGGTCTATTATTTCTAATGAGGCATTATATAAGAAAGTAAAGATGCTACTTTATTGACTTTGGCAAGAAATCTAATGATTTTTATTGTATCTTGTATACCAATGGGGTATGATGGAAGAAACAATTTTTCTCCACAAAAACAACCTCACTCAGGCCACTCAAGCACTTTTTGATATTCTGTCACATTCATTGTATCAGGTAAAACATATGAATTATAAGTAACATATAAAGAAAATCAATCTTCAAGAGAAGACGAAAACTCCCAAAAATTCATACACTTCATAAATAATCAAAATCAAGCAACAGATTGAGTAGAAAAAATAATTTTAAGGAACAATATGCCTGGATTTTATTCAGAAGTTCTATAATCAAGGAATCTAAGTTTTTGAAGATGTGGTTTGAAACTAATTAATTTATATTAATGTTTTAGATCATTGTGTTAAACTTTGTCTAATATATTTTATCCCAGGACGGCTCAACTATTAAAATCAACAATCCATCCAACCATTAAAATTATAGCAAATAATATATATATTTTTTAAAAAAATCCTATCATGAGTACAGCCTCAATAGCTGATTTCCTTAAGGGAAATATGCTAAAGTAAGCTTAGTAAGAAATCAACTGAAATAACCCACTCACTCTCTTACTGTGCTGATCATGAGGCACTTTTGCACTAATTTATATTGAAAGGCTCTTAGGGTTACAACATATTTGCTTTTATGTGATATAGTTAATGCAAACTAAAATTATCTTTAATTTTAAAATTAGGATGTGATTGAGAGGTGATTGGCACACTAGTGAAGTTCTTCTAAAAAGGTTTCTTCAAAAATGAAAGAACTTGTAAGAAGATTTTAATATTTATTTCATTTACAAAGGTTTATTTCAGTTGTGTATTTAAGTGAAATAACTGAATTTTGTTTATAAAACTTTATAAGATTCAATTAAATGATTTAAAACTCATTGTACTTAATTTTCTATAAAGAAACTTTCATTGTAATAAATGTATATCACTTTTCTTTAGGATTAACTGACTTGAAATCTGTTAAATACTAAAATTATCTTACGATGCTACTTTATGTACACCAGTAAATTATCTTACCCTTCGATGACCATCTTTGGAACATTTTGACATATGTACTACTTCATGTGTGGAAAACATTTTTGCTCTATGAGTGTTCTCACGACATTGAGTGCACAAAGCTTGACCTAAAATATAAAGTTAAAAATTAATAGTTGCAATTACTAAGATAAACCAAGAGATAGATCAAATCTCCTGAAAAAAAACTCATTATGTGTATAATGTTTAAATGTTATAACCAAATCATTTAAAATACTTAAGAGAATACCAAAAGCTTTGGATAAAATTATTAGCTACAAATCCATTCAGTAAATTGTTAAAATATACCTGAACAAGTCAAGCAATCTCGTTATTCAAAACTCTGTCTGAAAGAGAACTGACAATTCCTCATTGAAGTATGGGGCGGTGACAGCAGAGAAGTAAAAATATATTTTATGTTATCCAAAGCCACTTCTATAAAAAAAATAGACTTTCACCTGGGCAATAGAAATTTATTTAGTGACAAACTCATTAAATAAAATCCTTAGTCCCCACCTCTCTAGAAAAGGGTGGCTACCTGTAGATAACCAGTCTAAATTAGCCCTAGTAGCATAAATTGGACACAAATAAATATTTTACAAATAAAATAAATAACAAAAATGTGTTAACTGGGCTTAATCATATTTTTGTAATATTAATGGTTTGACTCCAAAATCCCCTCCTTACAACTCTCTCGAATTCGACATTAGGGGAGTTGACATAGAAACATTCAATGAGCTACTTTGAGCCCTTTTTAAATTACTGAATAATAAATATGCCAACAGATAAGAATTCCAGTTTGTAGTCATTAATGCTGTAATGACTTGAAACATAGAAAAGTCCCCCCCCCCTCACTTTGGTTTTAAATAATCCCTTCTCAAACTAACACCAGTTTTGTTTATTTGAAGGCTAATTATAGAAATAATATTTTTTAAATAAATAAAATTATATCTAATTACCCATAAATATATATTAAATGAAATCAATTTAGAATCCAGTACCATATTATGAAAAGAGTGAATTCCTGCAAGCTTTGCTTTCAGGAACAACTAGTAAAGTATAAATTAGATACTTATATATTTTTAAAGTTTAGTTTTAATTCATTACAACAATTTTATTATCACATTAACAGTAAAGAAATACTTTTTTTCTTTTTTAATGACATCCAAAACTATTCTAGGAATATTTTTATCATCATATTTTTCATAAAAATTGCCAAGATTTATCTAAATGAACAAAAAAAAAAAATGATAAATACTGGCAGTAAGCAAATTACAATTGAAAGCAGACAACAATTACTTATCCATTTTTACACACTAAAATGAAATGCCAAAATGTCGTTTCACCTCACCCTTTAAAGTCAAAGATGTTATAAATAAAAATATAAATTCAGTAAAAGTGTTGGCTAATAGATTTAGATGTGTCATACACCTTATGCATGATACAATTACTAGTTCACTTATTGGTCTCATAAGTTGGTTAATTTGTAATCCCACTGATAATTATTTCAAAATTGCTCAGGTACTTTTAAATGCACGTTTGTAGAAAACTTTATTCTTTTTTTTAATACAATTTAAGTCCAAGGGCAGTTTTCAATCTATGTACTGGAAATTTTTAAATTTGAAAATTAACTTAGTAATAGAGTATAGTTATCCAGAATAGATTAAGCTTTGTAGGTATTCAATATAATTCCACAGAAAGATAATCTAAAATATAATGGAATTATTAATGAAATGGCTTAGAAGGTTGAAGGATTGATTTCAAATTCACTGCACAAATTCAAGAGTTTTGTTACTATTATTATTATCAACCAAATATAAACCCAATTTTTTTATATAAATAGTTTCACTTTCAGGAATAGGTCCTTGAACAGAGTTTTCTGTAGGGCATAGAAGCATCTGTCTCTCCAACCATTATTGTTCTAATGTTGGTTTCTATGTTGTTAGTCTTCATTATCATTTCGCCCAGATATTTAAACCATTAGGAAACACGAAAATCAATCAAAATGGTACACCATCTCCCCAAAAGTATAGAATACTCTCCTTCCTCTCTGGTAGGTGCTTTGTTATATCCTTATTTATAGAGAGTCCTAAGTTTCAAACTCTTTTAACGATCTCGCTGGCTCAAAGCTTAAACCAACAAACTCTGAGGGAACAGAGATGTCATATATCACGAATGACATCTCTGTTCCATTAGAATTTTTTTATTTATAACTCCTCCAAACCCCTACCCTTCTCCTTAGCCTATGTTAATCAAAATAGGAGGTGCACTACAACTCTAAATATGAATTTCTACATGCATGCAAAGTGTGCAATGACCATGATGATTTAAATTTATCAATTATTTGATAAGGATCTAACAAACCCTGACTTTTGTATAGCAACATTTATAGATGAACAGTTGCAGGCTAAAACCCATGTACAATAATATTTGAAGGATACAAACTTCTCATATCATCTTTTTTTAGCTAAAAAAAATATTCATTTTAGAAGAATTGTAATAACTTTTTCTGTAAGCTGAAAAGGTTTCATTATTATTATTATTTATTAATGTCCATTTTATGTTACTATGGTTAATTGGGACAGGTTATCTACAGGTTACCACCCTTTTCCAGGGTGGGACTAAGGATTTTATTTAATGAGTTTGCCACTAAATAAATTCCAATTGCCCAGGCAGGAATTGAACTCGCTATTCTAGGTTTTTGCCATTTGAGATTAGGGCCAACACTTTAACTCACATGGCTAACCTGACCCCCTGAAAAGGTTTCGGATATATAAGGAATAAAATTATAATTCTATATTTAAAAATATAAAAAAAAGTAATAATAATAAAAAAAAAAACAGATTCATAGTTAATTTTCAAGTAGTAGTAATGGCCAACTAATCTGAGCTTAGTACAATATTCAACATAGCTTTTAAAACCATTCCATTCCACAAAATATTGAAATCAGATTAATTCTGAATTACTATAATATATTAACATCCACTATTTCTATTTGCTAGTATGGCTAATTTGGATGGTTATCCAGCCTTTTCTAGCCAGGGAGGTAATAAGGATTTTATTTAATGTTGTCATACCTGTAGGTGGAGACCGTCGTCACTGGCTGATCTTGGACTACTGCTGGCAAGCGCTTTCGATGCGAGGGCACCATCTTCAAGCCTGTCTAAAGTCGTACTGAGTATCCGTTTGTTTGTCAGTTGTATATATGTCCTGTTATCCGTCGTAGCTTGTTTACATTTTATTTAACACTTTTGTCACTAAATAAATCCGTATTGCCCAGGTGGGAATCAAACTCGTTTACCATGCGAGATTAAAATTCTGAATTTAATAAAACGTTTAACCATAAATTGATATGAAATATTAAATAAAACCACTCAGAATATGTATTACAAATAAACTAATCTCAAACTCCAATTTTAATTACTAGAACCATTCATTAAATGGCAAAAAAAAGTTAAAACTATAGTTAGAAGCAATAATCACAAAGGATATTTCTTTTCAGTAAATTTTAAATAATTTTTTACAGAACATATTTTCAAATCAAAGAGGAAATGTTATTTTGATAATATTCATTTTTAAAAATAAAATGTATAGTTTTTAACGTAACTATAATATTGAAACTAACTTTTTAAAAATTAAATTTATTGTAATCAAATAGATTTTACAACAGATTAGTATTCAAAGTGGTGCAGTATTAAATTGATAGTAAACTCTTTGAGTAATATAATTCAGGTTAAGAGTTTAGCCCACCTTCCCTCCTACAATGGTAAAAGTATTTGAAACCTATTTCATTTTTTTTAATAGTGTTGAAACCTGGTATTTGATTAATTGAGATTTTATGTTTGAAAAACGTGCATAATATTTCAAAGTTGGTCTCTGCAAGGGGGACATGAATTCTTATTTCAAAGAATTCATTCAGATGGGGCAGAAAAATATCTCGTACAAATGAAATACTTTTTCTTTTAACAAACAAGGAAAATAATTGTAATATATATATATATATATATATATATATATATATATATATATATATATATGTATAGTATGAGCAACAAATAGTTGCATTTTTTATAAGGGTAGTTTTTAGTATAAATTTTGCTTGCATTATTTTTATTATTATAAATTACAAAAATGCTTTATAAATAATTTTTACAAATAATAGTATTAATAACAGATAAAATTCATTCATAAATAAGAATAGAAAAAAATGAAGCCGGTTTGATTCTTTTTTTTAATAAAGAGAAAATCCACATTAATGAATTAATATAACTGAGCGTTTTTAGACATTGATTCAAATATCTCAATGGGAATTTTAGCAGGTTTAAAGAATGCATTGAGGCTTAGAAAAAAATAAATAAAGTAAAAGTGTTTTTGTGAGGGACCATGCAAACATTTTTTTCATGTCTCCAAGTCTCTCCAGAAGTCTTATTTCTCTTTTGGAGCTATTGTGCCTTCTCCTTTAAACACACACTTACCTTATCTTATATTTTTTATGAAAATTCTCCTACAATGTTTATATCTGGGAATAGTGCATAAAATTCTTGCCCTCTCCTTAATGCAGGTTAAAACTGATCTTTAAAAAATAGAATAAGGGGTACATTGAACCAATTAGCACTATGTAAAAGGTGAGAGGGAAGAAAGCATATAAATAAAATGGAGAAAAAAATATTAAGGCAGCAGAGGTGTTATTTATGCTTTATTTTTCGTTTTATAAATATTAATGTATATATAACTAATTAAAAATGACATTATTTAAAAAATTTCTCAATTAGATAATCTTTGGACAATGAGAAATATTGAATTTGAAAGTTTATTAGAAGACAAAATTTCTTAAGAAGTATCAGAAACACACACATATATATATATATATATATATATATATATATATATATATACCTAATATAAACAACATATATGAATCACATGCCTCATATTTACACCTACAATGAAATAAAAGAGATAGTAAATTCCAGAAAATTTTATGTTCCATGCTTTTCTATGCAAACCATCTGCAATCTGAAAATTTTTCTAGTGTTCATGCATCTATATCAAATTTCTAATTCATTTATTATGTAAGCTAGCATCGACATAAAATGTCAGTACCACAGGTGTTGCAGAAGAACATTGAAGGCCTGTCTCTTTTGTCGCAATTTGAGCAAGGTGGATTATCTGTATTAGCTAAGTCTATCAGATGGCGAATCACAGTATCAGGAGGAGGTAAAGGGCAGTTATCTTTCAGCATTGTGCTCGCTCTGTAAGTAGTTACCATTTATTTATTATATAGCTTATCATGTATGAAAACGTTAGGTACACTAAAGAGCTTACCCGCAAATTGGGCAGCTTATTCTGTTTTCAGTCGACTTATTTTGAAGACACCTAGCACAAAAGGTGTGGAAGCATGTCAAAAGGCATGGCTCAGAATAATAGTCTTTGCACATATAGCAGAGTAATGGGTTTCTAGGCTGAGATGAATCACTAGGAGCATTGGCGGGCTCCGGTGTGGCCGATTCGCCAAAGTGATATACAGTCGGGATCATGTTTATATATATAAATGTAAGAGCAGCTCCGTTAAAAAACGCTAAAGGCGCTTTGGCAGTGCAATTGCTGACAGGAGCAAAAATAATGAAGTTTGGACTTCATTCGAAGGCCCTAAACTTCGGAGCTACTAAGGGAACACATAATAAGGCGAGCAGTGGGCATATGTAACGGTTGAGCCACTATTGTTTATTTTCCGTACGACCCACTTCTGGATATCGACAAAAACAGATGTTAAGGGTGAACTGAGGGATGAGGCGATCGGTGCGACATCTCGACGGGAATACGCAAGTCCCCTCCCCTACTCGCTGCATGCTGTGGTGGGGGTTTTCCTCCTATCCGCCTTAGCACTTATCCAACACCCCCTCCCCATAGCACCTTTTCTAAAGCTCAGATGAAGTATTGATGTTTTGGTTCTCGCTGAAAAGTATATTTTTACTCCTAAATACCTAACCACATGCTTCCACTGTATGCATGATTAAATCACTTGTACAAGCTAGATGACCCTCTCTTTAAAGGATAAATCTCAGAAGGCAGAATATATTTGACGTTCCATACAACACAGTTTTGCAAATTCTTTATAAATATACATATGTAGGTGAATGTGCGTAGCTGGCTTCAGAGGACTTACGGAAAACGTTATTATACGCAAGCACGCTAGAACTATGTTGCACAAAATTTTGCGAGAACGAGTGTTTTAGTTCACGAGCAATGTACTAATTCTGGCTGATCTGTTAAATCTACAGTTTTTGCTGTCAAGTGAACATGAAAAGTCTATTTCAACAAAGGATTGATAACTTACGCAGAATGACAAACGAAACTGGAGTCTTTTACTTCGTAAATAAAAGCTATAGCAAATGTAGCGAGTTATCTTTGCCATATTTCAAGCTTCTGTGGGTGCTGTTCAAGTACACAATGTCTCATGTATAAATGGAAAAAACTTGTCGAGTTTAACAGCCTCAGGGCTCGGGGATAACTGATTAGTTTGCAAAACAAAATCCACCAAGATTGTATGCTGTTTGAAGTATTGATAGGATTTCTCTTTTTATTAAATAAGGACTCAGATAATGTTATATTGGTTTGGTAATTTCAAAACACCCTTTTCAATAACTACTTTCTAATCTAATATTTTTAGAAAGTAGCCCGTTTTCAAATCGTAATAAATGAGCACCTAAAATAAAATTAAATTAAATTATTTATTAACGTCCACTTTTTGCAACCAATGCTAATTGGGGCGGGTTATCTGCAGGTTACCACCCTTTTCTAGCCAGGGTGGGACTAAGGATTTTATTTAATGAATTCCGTCACTAAATAAATTCCTTTGCCCAGGCGGGAATCGAACTCGCCACTCTAGGTTTACCATGTGAGATTAAAGGCATCGCTTTAAAAATATGATCTTTATTAAAAATCGATATTAATAATTAAATAATCTATAACTTGATTGTTTGCTCTTTCGCGGCATCAGTTCTTCAGCTATTCAAACAAATACTTATTTAAGCATTTTGAACAAAACAAGAAAAATTGGATTTGTTGAAAAAACTGAAAGCCAGTTACTCAAACACACTTATTACCTTCTACCCTTTCAAGATAGTGGATGCAAATTCAAGGTTACTTTAACACAACTAGAAAGGTGGAGTACATTAATGTGTTGCTATGAAAATAGGAGGAGAGGAGATTATTCAGGAAAAAAATACTTGATACCTCGCTAAATAGCCGTCCTACATAAAAAACATAAGTGATAATTCGTAACAAATTAAAATTTTCTATACAACTCACGATTATTTTCCTATTAACTCCTTCTAAGGATAATGGCATCATAATTGAAATACTTTCTCCTTGTCTGTCCTTTCGTAACTCAAACAGTTATAAAAGGCCCAAACAGTTTAAATGAACTTTAATATCTATCAGCCAACTACCCTAAAACTCACAACGTACGCGAAATGAAAATTCGCTTTTCCATTATATGAAAATCAAGACATATATTCACCAATTTCATACTTAATATTACTTCTATTGAAAAAAAATGAAAATTGCGTTCAGAATAGATTTCAATATATTATTTTTACCAGAAGTCTAAAGAGAAAGTGATGAAATTAATTAATTTAAACAACATAAACGGGGTGGACAAAATATTCCAAAAACAATTTAGCAATATTAGTGAAAATATTGAAGAATAAATGTTTTGTCATAAAAGTAAATCCCTACTTTCAGTTGGAAAATTAAATTCTTATATGACTTACGTTGCACCTTGGGTTAGTAATTCACAAAGATAAAAGTCAATTGAAATCCTTCAAGCCTTTTTTGATTGATTGAGTAACAAACGAGAGACATGAATTTTAGTTTTCATGCCATTATTAGTTGTTCTTAGAAAGATCTGAAACGTGAAAAACAAATTTTTCCTGCCGAATTTCAATATCATTTCAAACAGACCTTAGAGTTTTATATATACTTATATTATTGCGCGAAGGGCGGATGGACTCGTATTTAGAAGATTTCGGGCATCTCATGTTTCTCGATGTGTATATGAAAAGTTTAGCTTTCAACAAAATTTAATATTTTAAATATCAGCTGTAACATTTAGATTTTGAAAATATTTTAGCGTTTTAGGTTCATTTTTGACCAACAGCAATTGGAAACACTCAGCAATACATGAAAGTCGTGATGGTTTAGCATATACCGAATCACAAGGGATCAATATGGATTGATTGAAATAAAAATGGTTTTCAGTCAAATTATAAAGATTGGAATAACTTGAGAAAAAAATTACCTCTCCCTTTTTATCATACATGGATAGTGTCTTATACAGGGTGCGGCACAGAAACTTGCTGATTTAAAAGGTTAATAAAAACAAAAATATTAGAGATAACGTTTTAATTCGTTTTACATATTATCTTACATTCTCTGAATTTATTTATTACACTTTTTTAAAAATGACATCGAACAAGTGACGGCCTCCATTGTCAATACACTGAGCTATGCGTTTCTTGAAGTTCTAATGAACTCTTCAATCAATTGGTATGTCGGCGATGGCTTTCCGAATGTTGTCCTTTAGATGAACTAGGGTCCGTGGGCGATCATTGTAGACAACAGATTTGAGGTAACCCCATAAGAAAAAATCGCATGGAGTCAAATCAGGCGAGCGCGCAGGCCAAGGAAGATCGCCTCTCAAGGAGATCAGTCGATTGGGGAAGTTCTCCCTCAAAAGTTCAATTGAACATCGCGCTGTGTGAGCCGTGGCTCCATCTTGTTGAAACCACACATCACCAATGTTCATTTCTTGCAGTTTAGGGAGAAAAAAATGTTGTAATCATCTCCCTGTAGCGAACTGCATTCACTGAAACTGTGCGTTCGTTTTCTTCAAAAAAGTAAGGACCAATTATCCCTACTCTTGATATTGCACACCACACAGTTACGCGTTCAGAATGGAGTGGCTTCTGATGAAGTTGACGTGGGTTGTTAGCACTCCAATAACGCATGTTTTGTTTGTTCACACAACCAGAAATGTGAAAGTGAGCTTCATCACTGAAAAACACGAGCGTGTCGTGAGGCAGGTTTTCACCGAGTGCTTCACATGCATTTCGGCGGGCATTAAAATCGGTTTCATTCAGCGCCTGCGTTACAGCGATTTTATACGGATGGAAATTAAGGTCTTGGTGTAGAATTCGTCTCACAGTGCGGTCAGATAACCCCAGAGCAGCTGCGTGTTTCCGTGCCGAACGCCGAGGAGATCGGACGAATGACTCTCTCACTCTTTCAATATTTTCTGGAGTTCTGGCCGTCTGATGACCTCCTGAACCGGTTTTTGCTACACTTCCACTCTCTCTGAATGTGTTCACCCACGAAACAATTGATTGCCGTCCAGGCACCGGACCTGTAGGGTGAATATTAAACTGAGTACGGAAGGCACGTTGAGTGGCGATAATGGAACGACCGTTAGAAAAGTAAGCCTCGCAGGCTTCGTCCAATGCATGATGGCGACTAAAGAGGAAAGAAACAAAACTTCAAGACTTCCCCTCTCCAATGACATTGGACTCGCCTATGTCCCCACACTCCTCACGACAAGGCGACCGTTACAAATCAGCAAGTTTCTGTGCCGCACCCGTTATGTTCAGAAGTGCACTTTTGTCACAGTAATATGAGGTATGATGACAAGCGATTGACCAAAGAAATAATTCTGTATTTAATACAACAAAATAACACTCTAATACTGAAACAAGATATTCTAAGGACAATTTAATAAATAAGCTGTTTCCATATAACTGATAAAACCTTAGATATTGACGAACATATGTTTCAAATTCCAAAAAAAATCTGACTCCGGAGTATGTTTGTAAAGAATAAAAAGTCCGTCACGCAGAAGCTGCGTAAACTAAGCAGATTTCCCATGTGAAGTTTTACAATAGAGAAATCTGCATACTGGTAACACAACACCACTGTGAGTAAATATAAACGGTAATGAGAAACATTTCAGTTAATTTTAATAAACTCCCAACGGAAACGGCTTCTGAATTGTAAACACATAGGTCTGCCAACCACTCAGAGCTAAACAGAAAGATAGACATATTCTTAACCGGTTATAAAAACAAATACTGATAAACATCTGAATATAAAACAATAACTTTATTGAAAACTATTTACTATATCTAGTACTGCAATTTATAATGAATCAGAATAATTAATATTTTAATAACTCACATTTTAGTAGTACAAGAACTAAAGAAGGGGGGGGGGCGGATAAACAGTACGTATTTGCATAAATCTCACAAAGTAAAAGCTGAAACGACAAGAAAGGTTAGAAGTAGCTTCCACCAGATCCGAACAGTTACGAAAACGGCCGAACTAATCCGAACAATTTCCGATCACATGTCCCACTCACTTAATAAAAATACAAATATCTCGGTTAATATTCAAGATAAAGAATAAATGTATAGAACAATATTTATAGTTAATTTGCAATAAGATTGGATCAATACAATTTTTCGATCCGATGCATAATGACGGAGATACTTCGAATTTTCAAAAAGCCCCCCCCTAAACCCCTCCTTCCTCTTGTCCCATTTCAGTTAATAACGAACTCGATCTTTCTTTTTATATAAAACGGTTAAATGTAACGATCAAATAAAAATTGCGACCGCTAGAGCGTTAACAGACAAATATATTTATATTTGAAAGGACCTCATTTTCGTCATCTCCTGGGTAGGATCGATGGTCGTTTGAAGAAATTTTTCGAAAATCGCGTCATTAGTACGACCTCAATAGCTGATTTCCCTTGAGGGAAATCTGCTAAAAAGTTCTTTATGTAGATCCTGCCTGAAGAAAGTCCGCCACGCAGGGGCTTCGTATACTGAGCAGATTTAGAACTTTCTGCTATGACACACTATTGATCTCGTCTTCTGTGGGGATTTACTGAAGGCTGAAAACTAGAACGTCCGTCACGCAGGGGCTGCTTAAACTAAGCAGATTTCCCTCGTGAAGTTTAGTAATAGATAAATATACATACTGCTAACACAACAGCACCGTGAATAAATACAAACGGAAATAAGAAATGTTTCATCCAATTTCAATAACCTGCCGGCAGTAAGCGTTAGGTTAGAAATGTAATCAAACGGGTCTGCCGCTTCACACCGGAAAGAATAACAATTTCTGTAATATATCAGAATATAACATATTAATTTTATTGAGAACTATTTACTATACCTAGTACTGTAATTAATAAGGAGTCAGGATAATTGTTATCTCAATCAATCAAATTTAAGTAGTCCAAAACCTTAAGACGGGGGGGGGGGGTCACTGGGACATATTTGCATGTATCTCGTATAATAAATAAAGGTCTCTTGAATACAATTTTTGGTATTTAAACTTCGAATAATGTGATTTATTATGTAGCAGAGTATTGTTTATGTAACATGAGTAGAAGTGGCGGTTTGCTGAAGGCTGAAAACTGAAAAATGCAAATATCTCGGTTAATATTCAAGATAGAGAATAAATGTATATAACAATATTTATAGTAAATTTAATTTGCAATAAGAGTGGTTCATACAATATTTCGATCCGACGTATAGTAACGGAGATATTTCTAATTTTCGAAAATCATCCGTCTACCCCCCCCCCCTTCCACTGGTCCCATTTCAGCCGTTAGCGAACTCAATCTTCCTTTTTACATAAAACGATTAAATACGGAGTTTGGTGACCTTTAAACAAAAATTACGACCGCTAGAGTGTTAACAGACATAAATATATATATATATATATATATATATATATATATATATATATATATATATATATATAATTTTGAACGGACCTCATTTTCGTCATCTCCTGGGTAGGATCGATGGACATTTGAAGAAATTTTTGAAAATCGCGTCATGAGTACGACCTCAATAGCTGATTTCCCTTAAGGGAAATCTGCTAAAAGTAGGAATAACTCGCTTAGTATTTGAGCTATATATTGATAACAGCAACTGTAGAATATCAATAGCTTAATAGATATTGGATCTACAACATTTTTCAATATGGCCCATAATAACGGAGATATTTGGAATTTTCGAATTCCCCCTCATAACCCACCCACACTGCACCCTCGTCGAATTTTAGCCATTAACTAGTATGAACTTTATTTTTGAATTTAACGGTTAAATATTGATTTGGTATAGATTAAAGTTATCATAAAATCTTAATCGATGACGTCAAAATAAACGTAAAATCTTAATCGATGACGTCATCACATAACGTATTTGCATGTACTTCACAAAGTATAATAAAAGTTTCATGAAAACAATTTTCGGTAATTAATCGTGGAATGAAGGTAACCTCGCCCCGCCCCCCCCCCTCCTACTCATAGGATTTAAGGTATTAACGAACTTGCTCTTTAGTTTTTCATAAAAAGATTAAATAATGAGTTTGATACCGGCTAGACAAAAATTGCATCCGCTAGAGCAGTAAAAAACAAATATATATATATATATATATATATATATATATATATATATATATATATATATATATAGTTTTGAACGGGCCACATATTATCAAATATCCATTAAGAGAAATCAGCTATTGAGGTCGTACTCATGACGCGATTTTCAAAAAATTTCTTCAAATCTCCATCGATCCTACCCAGGAGATGACGAAAATGAGGTCTACAATTGTTGTTCTACGCATTTTTTCGCAACTCAAGTATTATTAAGCGAGGTATTCGTACTTTCTTGTTTTCACCTTTCATTACCCCCCTCCCCCTCCTTCTACTCATCGGGTTTTACATAGAAATAGAGAATATGTGGGGGAGATGAGATCACAAGTGTGTTATACCAGCAGGTGGAAAATCTGCTTAGTTTACGCAGGCCCTGCGTGATGAACGTTTTACTGAATTAAATTAATTTGTTTATTAACGTGCACTGTTTGGAACTAAGGCTGATTACGTTTTATTGATGTGATAGCTTTAAATTTGGTAGACTTCTCCAAATAAAAATGAAAATGTCAGATTTACATACCAATTTAATTTCAACAAATTACCGAAAAGGGGACATGCAAACAGACGCCACAATTCAATGTGAAACGAAAAAGGTTTGTCTTACCCGAGTAGAAGAAAAAAAAACAACAAAGTAATAATTAAAAACCGTCCGTCCTGTGGGTTAAAAAAGTTGTATTCCTGGAACAAAGCCAAGGAAAGTGTGTAAAATGTGGTTTTTCTGGGGTTTGGCATGCTTTTAACTTTTGGGCCCTCATAACAGTTTAAAATTGCAACTTCGGAAACTTATGCTTGGAAATGTCTATAGTTATAAAAGTCAGGGCCACACCGTTACGGCAAACTTTTCCTATCGGATCTTGCCGCCATACCTTGATGACCATGGCCAAAATTTCATTAGTCGGTATTCCTTCTACTTAATACTCGACTCTTCAATTCTTGTTGGACCTGGACCAGGAGATGACAAAAATAAAGTCCTATAATAGAAATGTCAGCCGTTTCCCACGTGCATCACGTATTTGCATTTACATATCTCGAAACTTAAAAGTTTAATGAAAACAATATTTGGTATTTAGGCTTCAAATAAAGTGCTTCATATTTTAACAGCTTTTTGTTAATGTGACAATATATAGGAGTGGGGCTTTACTAAAAGCAGAAAACTAAAAAATGCAAATGTCTCTGTAAATAACAATATAATGAAAAACCGTACATAAAATCATTTATAGAACATTAAATGTTCAATAAGATTGGTTCTATATAGTTTTTCGATCCGACGGATAACAAAGGAGATATTAAGAATTTTCAAAATTCCCCTATTAACCCCCTCCCTCACCCTGGTCGGATTTTAGCTGTAACGGACTTTTCGTTACGAGCTTTCGTTTTCACATAAGACCTTTAAATATCAAGTTTGGTAACGATCAGACAAACATTGCGACCGCTATAGCGTCAACAGACATGTATATATACATATACAGTTTTGAACGGACCTCATTTGTCATCTATCGGGTAGGATCGATGGGCATTTGAAGAAATATTTCAAAAATCGCAAAATCGACCTCAAAGGCTGATTTCCATCAGCTGAAATGAAGATATATACCTATCAAAATTAGAAGTCCCACTTTCCGGGAGAACCTATCAAGGTCAGCCATATTAATTTTGCATAAGAACCTTTCGGGAAATCAGCTATTGAGGACGTACAGAAAAATTTCTTCAAATGTCCATCGATCCTACCCAGGAGATGACGAAAATGAGGTCCGTTCAAAACTATATATATTGTAACCTCTGTCTGTACATTGATTTTTTTCTCGAAATTTCACGATAACTTTTCGTTTCACATATCATAGGCACCATAACTGCATTTTGTTTCTTTCGTGTATGTTTGTTTGTTTGTTTATTTGTTACCCGAAATTAACAAAACTCGGTATGTGAATTAGCATTAATTCTTCCATGATTATAAGCTATTTTAAAATTTGTAGGTCCAAACGGGAGTGGGGGTTATGTTGTTAGGTAAGGTTGTTTACTTTGTTATTTAGAGTAACTTTTGTTTAATACATTTTTTCGGGAACAATGTATGAAGCAAGTAATTTGCGTAGAAATATTGATATGCTCAACAATTCTTTCCAATATGAACTAGCAGGTACCTCACCTGGAAAAATTAATTCAAATCTATGTTAATATTTTGTCCTTAATAATTGAAATCTATGCATAATGCACAGGAGACCGGAAATATGACAATATTGAGGACAGTGAAGTCTTACATAAAAAATTAATTGTATTATTAAAAAATCCACAGCAACGACGGGTATAAACCCTAAACATATATGAGGAGTTATGAGGGAGGCCTGAAATGAAAAATTGCGATATTCCGATTCCTTTTGTTTTTTCACCGATTTTCTATTTAAATATAAAAATACTATCATTAGATTTTTTACTATCATTAGAACTTTTGTTATGTACACTTTTGTCGTATACCTAAGTATAAATGAGTTATACGCTAAAAACTACTGCGGAAGTCAACAATTTTATTTGGCACAAAAACTCAACCGAACTAAACCAAACTCGGAATGTGAATTAGCACTAACGCTTTCCTTATAATAAGCTATACTAACATTTCTAGGGACGGCCAGGAGTGGGGGTTATAAGGGAGGCCTGAAATTAAATATAGTGATATTTCGTTTCCTATTGGGGTTTCGGCAAATATGCACATAACAAAAGTTGTTTATTTTGTTATTTAGAGAAACTTTTGTTGTTACATACACTATCGTCGTATACCAAAGTATAAAGGCCTTATAGGCTAAAAATTATAGCGGGAGTCAACAATTTTATTTGTCACAAAAGACTTAACCGAACTAAATAAAACACTCGGTATGTGTATTAGCACTAACGCCTTCCTTATAATAAGCCATACTAACATTTCTAGGGACGGGCAGGAGTGGGGGTTATAAGGGAGGCCTAAAATTAAAAATAGTGATATTTCGTTTCCTATTGGGGTTTCGGCAAATATGCACATAACAAAAATTGTTTATTTTGTTATTTAGAGTAACTTTTGTTATATTCACTTTCGTCGTATACCTAAGTATAAATGAGTTATACGCTAAAACTTATAGCGGGAGTCAACAATTTTATTTGGCGTAAAAGAATCAACCGAACTAAATAAAACTCGGCACGTGTATTAGCACTAACTCCTTCCTTATAATAAGCCATACTAACATTTCTAGGGACGGGCAGGAGTGGGGGTTATAAGGGAGGAGTGAAATTAAAAATAGTGATATTTCGTTTCCTATTGGGGTTTCGGCAAATATGAACATAACAAAAGTTGTTTATTTTCTTATTTAGAGTAACTTTTGTAATATTCTTTTAACAAAGTATAAACGAGATATACACTACAAATTAAAGCGGGAATCAACTATTTTATTGGGCGCTAACGATTGAACCGAACTTAACAAAACGCGGTATACCAATTAGCAGTAATTCTTCCATGATTATAAGCTATATTAAAATTTTTTTTAGAACGGGAGTGGGGGTTATAAGGGAGTCCTGCAATAAAAATTCGCGATATTTCATTGTCTATTTGTTTTTCGACAAGCATGCACATAACAAAAGTTGTTTACTTTGTTATTTAGATTAACTTTTCTTTTATACATTTCTCCAGGAACAATGTGTGGAGGAAGTAATTTGCGTAGAAATATTGATATGCACAACAATTCATTCCAATTTGAACTATCAGGTACCTCACCTGGAAAAATTAATTCAAATCTACGTTAATATTTTGTCCTTAATAACTGAAATCTTGTAATGAAATCTGCACAAGAGACGGGAAATATGACAATATGGAGGACAGTGAAGTCTTACATAAAACATTAATTTTATTATTAACAAATGCCAACAACGGGTATAAATCCTAAACACTAGGACGGGTAAATGTCAAAATAGTGTGCAAAGTAAAGCCTTTCCAAAAAAATACCATCACCATTCAGCCTCAAATCAATTCCCGGACGAAGATACCGGGCTTCGCCCGGGAATTCATTTGAGGCTGAATGGTGATGGTATTTTTTTTGGCAAGGCTTTGCTTTGCACAATATTTTGACATTTACCCGTCCCAGTGTTTAGGGCTAATACCCGTCGTTTTTTTGGATTTTTTAATAATAAAATTAATTTTTTATGTAAGACTTCACTGTCCTCCATATTGTCATATTTCCCGTTTCCTGTGCATTATGCATAGATATGAATTATTAAGGACAAAATATTAACGTACATTTGAATTACTTTTTCCAGGTGAGGTACCCTTTAGTTCAAATTGGAATGAATTGTTGAGCAAATTTCTCTATATAACAAAATAAACAATTTTTCTTATGTGCATATTTGCCGAAACCACAATAAGAAACGAAATATCACTATTATTAATTTCAGGCTTCCCTTATAACGCCCACTCCTACCCGTCCCTAGAAATGTTAGTATGGCTTATTATAAGGAAGGCGTTAGTGCTAATACACATACCGAGTGTTTTAATTAGTTCGGTGAGTCTTTTGTGCCAAATAAAATTGTTGACTTCCGCTATAAGTTTTAACGTATAACGCCTTTATAGTTAGTTATTCGACGATAGTGTATATAACAAAACTTTCTCTAAATAACAGAATAAACAACTTAAGGTACCCGGCGATGCCCGGGAAATCAATGTTGACTGACTAATGATGCTATTTTTATAGCAAGACTCCAATGTGTACAATTGTACTTCCCTCCACGATGTATTGTTCTTTCAAAATAGCCAATCCTAAAGTCTAACTTTCAGGGTTAATAGAATAGAAATTTTAGTTTTGAAGAATATATGAAAATGTGTTCGTAATCTATCCCTCTCGACTCACGGTTTTTGAATAATTCAAACCATAATCATGGGTAGCATTTATTTCAATTAAATATCATCTATAATGAACATATTTCCTGCCAAAAACCAATCCCAGCACATAGAGGTTGAGCATAGTTTTATACATAAGATCATATTCGTATTAGTAAGCTTCAGTGGAAATCACTTCCCGTCATGCGAGCATTCAACAGGAAATAAGTAAACTCAATTAACTCCCGTCAATTTCCGCTCTCGCTGGAGCGTTATCATGATTGTTTTCCTTAGATTATTGATTCAGAATATTATTTTAATAATTTATCTACCTAATGGAACTAAATAATAGATCCATAAAAATAATTTCATTTATGTCCAAAAAGCTAGATGAGGGAAAGACAGGGGAAGAGAGCCCCCCTGCAACCTAGTAATACTTTAAACATTCATATTGAGTATATATTAAATACCAGAAATGCTCTTATAGTTTACATTTCTATTGGAAATAAATAACAAAGTTATAGGGAAAATAAATGAATGAGGAGGAGGCGACGGAGATTTATAAGCTCACTAATCCGAACCATATTTACAAATATCATATAAGACTAAAACATAACATCTTTTGTAATAATATGCATTTATTAAAAACACTTAAATAAGCACTAATAAAATTAATGACTCCCGCTATGGTTTTAGCGTATTTCCCGTGTTTACTTCATTTACGGCAAAAGTGAATACAACAAAAGTTACATTAAATAACAAAAGGAAACAACTTTTGCTATGTGCACGTGTGCCGAAAAAAAAAATAGAAAATGAAATATCTTGAATTTTTATTTCAGGCCTCCCTTATAACCCCCACTCCCGTTCGAACTTAAAAATTGTATTAAAGCTTATAACCATGGAAGAATTAATGCTAATTCACATACCCAGTTTTGTTAAATTCGGTTCAATCGTTTGTGCTCAATAAAATAGTTGGCTCCCGCTTTAGTTTTTAGCGCATATCTCGTTTATACTTAGTTATACGACAAAAGTTAATCTAAATAACAGAATAAACATCTTTTGTCATGTGCATATCTGCCGAAAAACCAATAGGAACGAAATATCTCTATTTTTAATTCAGGGCTCCTTACAACCCCCACTCCTGCCCATCCCTAGAAATGTTGGTATGGCTTATTATAATTAAGGTGTTAGTGCTAATACACGTACCGAGTTTTATTTAGTTCCATTGAGTCTTTCGTGGCAAATAAAATTGTTGACTCCTGCTATAATTTTAAGCGTATAACTCATTTATACTTCGGTATACGACGATAGTATATATAACAAAAGTTACTCTAAATAACAAAATAAACCACTTTTGTTATAAGCGTATTTGCTGAAAAACCAATAGGAAACGAAATATCGCTATTTTTAATTTCAGCCCTCCTTTATAACCCCCACTCCTGTTCATCTTAGAGAATATTAATATAGCCTAAAGTCTAAGTTGGGCAAAGTTTTGCTACTAAGCAATATACATACCAAGTTTCATAAAATTCGGTTCAGCCGTTTATGCGTGAAAAGGTAACAAACTAACAAACAGACACGAAAGAAAAAAAATGCAGTTATGGTGTCTATGACATGTGAAACGAAAAGTTATCGTGAAATTTCGAGAAAAAAATCAATGTACAGACAGAGGTTACAATTTTATATATATAGGGTTGGCAAATAAGTCCTTTCGGTTTTTTAAGTTGAAAGAAAACTATTGTATATTTTGAACATAATTTTTATTTTAATCTACAATGTAATGTCCATTATTTTCTATTACTTTGCCCCATCTCTCCATCAGCTGAATAATCCCATGCTCATAGAATGTCTGTGGTTTATTAGCGAAAAAATGATCAAGGTGCTCCCTGACACCCTGTTCGTTTTCAAACCGTTTTCCACCTAAGGAATTTTGTAGAGACCGGAATAAGTGGTAGTCACTAGGAGCAAGGTCCGGTGAATAGGGAGGGTGGGGCAAAAGATCCCATCCAAGGGCTAACAATTTGTTGCGGGTGACTAACGAAGTGTGGGGCCTGGCATTATCATGATGGAAGACGACACCCTTTCGATTTGCCAGTTCTGGGCGTTTTCGTCGAATTGATTCATTCAATTTTGTTAATTGTGATCAGTATATAGTGGAATCGATTGATTTACCTTGTGACAGCAGGTCATAAAAAATCACACCCTTGAAATCCCACCATACAGAAAGCATTATCTTTGGGTGCAATCCCGCTTTAGATGTGGTTCCAGGTGGTTCGTTGCTAGGTCTCCAAGATTTTTTTCGCAACACGTTATCGTAGACAATCCACTTTTCATCCCCTGTCACAAGTCTTTTAAGAAATGGATCGTTTTCTTGACGTTTTCGCAGGGAATCGCAAATGGAAATGCGTTTTGCCAAGTTGGCTTCGGTCAGAGAGTGGGGGACCCAAACATCCAGCCTAGAAACGTAGCCGAGCTTCCGCAAATGATTTTCTACGCTTGTATGTGATATGTCTAGGGCCTCAGCAATGTCTCGCACTGATTGGGAAGGATTTTGATCGACTATAGCCTTAACATCAATGCTTTCAATTTCTTGTGGACGACCTGGTCGTGGTGCGTCGTTTATGTCCAAATTCCCTGCCCTAAACTTGGCAAACCAATTTTGGCACGTGCGCTCTGTTAAGGCTTTATCCCCATAGACCCCGCATATTTTTTTATGAGCCTCTGCAGCTCCCTTTCCTTTTTTGAAATAATACAGCAAAATATGCAATAAATTACCCCCATCTTCTCAGCTGGATCACAAACACAATACTGACCTAATCTTAACAAGTGTTGACAGACATAACTGTTTACATATTACAAATAGGATAAACAATCCTCTGTTGGGATTAATTGCATCAGATAAATGTGACATATTGTAAAAAAAACATGAATACAAAAACCGAAAGGACTTATTTGCCAACCCTATATATAGATAAACACTTCTACTAGTGTTATATAAACAATGCTCTGTTATATAATAAAACATATTAATTGAAGCCTAAATACTAAATATTAGCAGATTTCCCTTAAGTGAAATCAGCTATTGAGGTTGTACTCATGACGGAATTTTCGAAATTTTTCTTCAAATGTCCATCGATCCTACCCAGGAGATGACGAAAATGATGTCCGTTCAAAACTGTATATATATATATATATATTTGTCTGTTAACGCACTAGCGGTCGCAATTTTTGTTTGACTGTTACGAAACTCGACCGTTTTATGTAAAAAGACAGATCAAGTTCGTTAATGGCTAAAATCGGACTAGAGGGAGGGGGGGTTTAGGGGGGGGGATTTTGGAAAAATGAAAATATCTCCGTTATTATGCATTGGATCGAAAAATGGTATAGAACCAATAATATTGAAAATTAAATTTACTATAAATATTGTTATATACATTTATTCTCTATCTTGAATATTAACGGAGATATTTGCATTTTTATGATGTCTGTGCTCGGGTATAGTTCGGATTATATCGGCCATTTCCGTCGGCTCAGGTGGGAGGGTTCTTCTAGCCTGTCGTTCCTAACCTTACCTTACCATTGTTACTTTGTGAGATTTATGCAAATACTTTCTGTTCATCTGCCCCCCCCCCTCCTTCTTTAGTTCTTGGACTACTAAAATTAGAGTTATTAAAATGTAAATTATTATTCCAATTCAAAAGCCGTTTCAGTTGGGAATTTATTTTAATTAACTGAAAGATTTCTCATTACCGTTTGTATTTACTCACGGTGGTACTGAGTTGCCAGTATGCAGATTTCTCTATTGTAAAACTTCGCATGGGAAATCTGCTTAGTTTACGCAGCCCCAGCGTGACGGACTTTTTTTTCATTGAACGTTTACTTTGTGAGATATATGCAAATACGTTCTGTTCACCCTCCCCTTCTTTGTTTTTGGATTACTAAAATTTGAGTGATTGATATAAAACTGATTCTGATTCATTACAAATTACAGCACTAGCTTTAGTAAATTGTTTTCAATAAAATTAATATGTTATATTCAGATAAATTTCATTAATTGTTTGTCTTTCCGGTCTATCTATGTATCGCTACGAGGCTGGCTTGCCTGTTTGTTTACAATTCAGCCGCTTTCCGTTGTAGGGATTATTAACTTGTACATTTGCTGAGCATTCACGGTACTTTTATCTGTATGTATATTGTTTTAGCAGATTTCCCTTAAGGGAAATCAGCTATTGAGGTTGTACTCATGACGGAAGTTTTGAAATTTTTCTTCAAATGTCTATCGATCCTACCTAGTAGATGACGAAAATGAGGTCCGTTCATAACTGTGTATATATATATATATATATATATATATATATATATATATATATATAGAGATATTTGTCTGTTACCGCTCTAGCGGTCGCAATTTTTGGTTCATCATTACCAAACTCGATATTTAGTCGTTTTATGTAAAAAGAAAGATCAAGTTCGGTTACGGCCGAAATCGGACCAGTGGGAGGGGGGGTTTAGAGGGGAGGATTTTCTAAAATTCGAAATATCTCCGTTACTATACGTTGGATCGAAAAATTGTACAGATTCAATCTTATTACAAATTAAAATTACTATAAATATTGTTATATACATTTATTCTCTATCTTGATTATTAACCGACATATTTTTATTAAATCTGGCCGGCTAACGGAGGAAGTGGCTTTCCCACCAAAAGCTAGTTCGGCCGTTTCATTAACTGCTCAGCTCTCGTGAAATTTCTCTATTGTAAAACGTCACGTGGGAAATCTGCTTAGTTTACGCAGCCCCTGCGTGACGGACTTTTTCTTTCCCCTGAGCCGATGTCAGACCTGTTTGTTAACATTTCAGAAGCTTTCCGTCGGGAGGTTTCTTATTATAGATTGTATTTACTCACTTAATATTCACGGTGGTGTTGTTACCGGTATGTAGATTTATCATTGTTAACCTTCACGCGGGAAATCTCCTTAGTTTACGCAGCCCCTGCGTGACAGGCTTTTAGCAGATTTCCCTTAAGGGAAATCAGCTATTGAGGTCGTACTCATGATCCGATTTTCGAAAAATTTCTTCAAATGTCCATCGATCCTACCCAGGAGATGACGAAAATTAGGTCCGTTCAAAATTATATATATATATGTATTTGTCCGTTAACGCTCTAGCGGTCCCAATTTTTGTTTGATCGTTACGAAACTCGATGTTTAACCGTTTTATGTAAAAAGACAGATCAAGTTCGTTAATGGCTTAAATCGGACTAGAGGGAGGGGGGGTTTAGAGGGGGGATTTTCTAAAATTCGAAATATCTCCGTTATTATGCATCGGATCGAAAAATTGTATAGAACCAATCTTATTGCAGACTAAATTTACTATAAATATTGTTATATACATATATTCTCTATCTTGAATATTAACCGAGAGATTTGCATTTTTATGAAGTCTGTGGTCGGGTATAGTTCGGATTAGGTCGGCCATTTTCGTAACTTCTCGGCTCAGGTGGAAGCTTCTTCTAACCTTACCTGTCGTTCCTGACCTTACCTTACCTTCGTTACTTTGTGAGATTTATGCAAATACGTTCTGTTCATCTGCCCCCCCCCTTCTTTAGTTCTTGGACTACTAAAATTTGAGATATTAAAATATAAATTATTCTTACAATTCAGAAGCCGTTTCAGTTGGGAATTTATTTTAATTAACTGAAAGATTTCTCATTACCGTTTGTATTTAATCACCATGGTGTTGTGTTACCAGTATGGACAATTCTCTATTGTAAAACTTCACATGGGAAATCTGCTTAGTTTACGCAGCCCCTGCGTGACGGACTTTTTTGTTTTATTCATTGTTTCGTATTACAATGTATGAAGCAAGTAATTTGCGTAGAATTATTGATATGCTCTACAATTCGGGTGGAAGGCAGTTTAACCCCACCCTTGGTGGAAATGACCGATGACGTATTTTGGAAATTTTTGAATGCGGTCACTAAAGTCTATCCTCCACAGTCTTAGGATCCACCAAATTAAGTGTGTTAAAAAAGATAAAAAAAAGATAATGTTAAAAAAAAATGGCCGCGGTCGCCATTTTCAAAAGTGTGCCACCAAGGGTGTGGTTAAACTGCATTTTCACCAACAATTCTTTCCAATTTGAACTACCAGGTCACCCTTGGTCTTTGTACCGTATCAAGGGAAAGGTTCTTTATTCAAACATGGTTTTGAAGACAGAAGACTTTCTATGATTATGAATTATATGGTCCATTACGTTATGAAAAAACTACATGCCCAGGAGACGGGAAAATATAGAAATATTGAGGACAGTGAAGCCTTACACAACAAACAATTTTATTATTAACAAAACCACAGAAACGACGGGTATAAACCCTAAACATTGGGAGGTGGAAATGTCAAAATATTGTGCAAAGTAAAGCCTGCCAATAAAATACCATCATCATTCAGCTTCAAATGAATCCCCTGGCGAAGGGGGTAACTTAGCTAGTTAATATATAAATTTATTAGACATGCATACACTATTTGGACGGACTTCATTTACGTCATTCCCTGGGTAGAATTGATGGGCATTGGACAATTTTTTTTTTCTCGAATATAGCGTAATCAATACAACCTCTGCAGTAGCTGATTTCCCATATGTCAAAAACTAATGATTATGACAAAATCAAGTTTTCAGATGCCGGTTTATTATTTATTTATATTAACGTCCACTTTTTGCAACTAAGGTTAATTGGGACGGGTTATCTACAGGTTACCCCCCTTTTCTAGCCAAGGTGGGACCAAGGATTTTGTTTAACGAATTCCGTCACTAAATGCATTCCTATTGCCCAGGCGATAATCGAACTTGCCACTCAAGGTTTACCATGTGAGATTAAGGCCAACGCTTAAACACTCATGGCTAACCTCAGCCCCCGCCGGTTTATTATAGTATTTCAGTTAATAATTATTGCTTAATAGGATATTTTGTTAATAATTATGAAAGAAAAGACTAATGCAAAGTAAATTATGTATTTATATTCTGAGAGAAATGTTTTGTATACCAGAGATGTTTATAGTTGCCTCAGGGTTATGATAACAGTAAACAAAGATTACTCCAATTATGAATAACTGCTTTTCCAGATACAAATATTCATTGAGCAGCAAGCATCTGCTATTTTAGTGCCTGACACTCTACAAACTTAAGGTATGTTGCTTTCGTAATTTTTCTATAAATTCCTTTAACTGAAAGTAATACTAATTTATAGGTTTAATAGATTTATTTGTATTTAAGTGTTCAATGCTAATGACACATGCAATCTGATTGTGAAATAATTCAATTCACAAATCATATTCAAAACGAATTTTTACTTCACTTCCTTTATAAAATAAATAAAACATTTAAATATAATATAGTATACAATTTTCAGGGAAACATATTTTCCACTTAGAAAAATTGGAAATTTTGATATAATCACAAATCGAGGTCTAATTGGTATCGATAGTGATTAAACTTTTTCTATCGATCATGGCTTCCATTATGTAGAGTTTTTAAATATTTTATGGCGTGTAGTTCGTAACGTAGTCGGAAAGCAATTATTTTAACTAGTAACTCTGTGCTAATGTTTTTCAAGTGAAGGTCAATCCTTAGTTTTTGCTTAGATGCCTTTGTTGGTGTGTGTTTTAGTGATTATTTAAAGAAATTAATTTTAGTTTAATATGGGTTTTCTAAAACGAGTTTTGGTGTTTTACTGTTAGAAGTTATTTATGTTCTTCATGCTGTGATATTATGGACAAAGAAAAAGACGAAAGACAAAAGGAGAGAGAGAAGCGAGCTCAAGAAATATTAAATGGCTTTCAAGTGTATCCTTTATTTTGAATTTCAACTAAAGTAGTATATCTCAAATATTAGCTCTTTTAATGCTAAAATTAAATATAATTTTACAAATAATGTATACTGTTGTTCACTTCGTAACAATTATTCAAATTGACCAATTTATCTAATGATTTTATTTTATATTTGGTTATGAAAGTATTGTTTTATTTTGGTGGCTGCTGGCATATGAAAGAAGGTTAAACAGCTTTATCTTTTAACATTAAAATTATTGTATATTTGAATGAAAATTGTTATTGTTTAATCTAAAAACAGTCATAATGTTTGAAGTACCTTTAAAATTTCAATTTCTTTTACGATATATAAGGTTTGGTTAAATATATGGACAAAAGTATACATACATTTTTTTAAATGTACAACCATTTTAAACAATGAAATTTTGTGTTTTTTAATATCATTTGCTTTTGTAAATTTAGCCATTGCCTTTTACAAGATTTCATTTCTCTTTTTTTTGTACTTTTCGAAAACCAATGTACCCATTAGAGCTCTTATCTTATATGTATTGAAGACAAAGTTTAATTACCATATTCTAAATTAAACTATAAGCTTTAATTTTTGTGAGTTTTCTTTTTTATCGTTCTCTACTTAATTCTCACCGCTTTACCTTAATTCACTAGAGCAACTGTAGTATTACTGAGTAAATACGAGAGTAACATACAATTATGTATCATCTATGGAACTGTTTATATTAATCTTGTTTAAAATACAAACTAAAAAATGTAAAACATTTTTCCCCAATCAAGGTTTTCATGGGAGCTGTAAATGTTACCTCAAATGTAATTAGGTTAGGGATCTTTTAAGATTACTTTATAGTGACCTGCTTGGATCCATCATGTATCTTTGTTTTAAAAACATAGTTTTATTTGTAGATTTCCTATTGTTCGTTTCATTTCAACTTTTGTCTTTATCAGATCCTTCAGAGGAATGTTTTACTCCTTTTCATGTTTTGAAATTACTTAACGAGAAACTGTGTACTCTGAACAAAGTTTATTACTATTATACTTTGCACCCCCCCCCTCAAATAGCATTGCTTCTGGCCGATCATATTTGAAAGGACATTGGTTTTTGCTTCTAAATCTTCTATTCAAATATCGGGAGTCATAAAGTTACTGATAAAGCATTACATCTGTTTGTAATGGCTGAATTTTATTCATTTCAAGATTTGAGTTGTGTGTACCTAATTGGAGAAGTTTTCGTTAAACGGAAAAGATGAAAATGCATTTACTGTTAAAGAACTACAGCATGAGAAACCAAAGTTGGTTTTAACGAAGTTAAATGCATTACTCGTGCCCAACAAAAAATGCCATAATGAATCCCACTAATTAACATGTGTAGGAAATATTTTTTCATGTTAAAACCATCAATTCCAGATTTAAGAATTCTTTTCTTACATTGTTGATTTGTTTGAATAGAGCCAATCCTGGCACATTGAATAACGTGTTAACATTATTAAAACTTGATTTTCTGATTTTAAATTGTTGGTTTGTAAATTCTAAATATTCTTTATGTGCAAATTTTAATTAAATTGCTATAATTAGTTAAGGTATAAAACTGAAATGTTATTCTTGAAGGACCCCAGTAACATTCAAAGACCTCATAGGACTATTGTTTTAACAAGTAAGGACTGAATGTTGTCTCTCTTTATAATTCATTTTTTCCATGTTAGTCTTGATGGAAAAATATAAGTTATTACTTTTCACAGTTAGTGGGCATATAACAAATAAGGTGTGTAGTGTGTGTATATATGTATGTATATATATATATATACACACACATATATATATATATATATATATATATATATATATATATATATATATATATATACATATATACATATACATATATTTTCTCTGTTACCATTCTAGCGGTCACAATTTTGTTTTAATCGTTAGCAAACTCGATATTTAATCGTTTTGTGTATAAAGAAAGATCAAGTTCATTAATGGTTCAAATCGGACCAGTAGGAGGGGGAGATTTTCAAAATATCTCTGTTACTATATGTTGGATCTAAACATTTTATAGAACCAATCTTATTGCAAATTTAGTGTTCTATAAATGTTGTTTTATATACGTTTTTTTCATTATCTTTAATATTAACCAAGATATTTGCACTTTTTAGTTTTCGACCTTCCGTGAACCCCCATTCCTACTCATGTCATATTAACAATAAGCTATTATATTATGAAGCACATTATTTGAAGCCTAAATAACAAATATTGTTCTCATTGAACTTTTATTTCTTTAGAAAAATTGCATTTGGAAAATCTGCTTAGTTAACGCAGGTCCTGCATTGCAGGCTTTATTTTATGATGTAGTATCTGCAGGCTATACATGGTAATTGATCCGATGAATTAGCCTGTGGCCTGCTTAAGCTAACTAATGGTATGCATTACCCAGTATATGATAAGGGATCAAAAATAGGTTTATTTTTTAATTTATTTAATGCAATGTAGGATATTTATATAAATAAGAGCTCTCTCTAAAAATCTATGAGGGGTTTTCTATTTAATTTTTCAAACCATTCTAAGAACTATTTCATCAAACTCGAAAGTGCCGTCTTCTGTCTGTTCATGTATTTTTCAGTGACTCAAAAATAGCTCAGAAGGTTTCAATGGGTTTTAGCAGATTTCCCTTAAGGGAAATCAGTTATTGAGGTCGTCTCAGGATGTGATTTTCAAAAAATTTCCTCAAATGTCCATTGATCCTACCCAGGGATAACAAAAATGATTTCAAAATTTTATATATATATATATATATATATATATATATATATATATATATATACGCGCACATACACACACACACGAGCGCACGCACGCCTGTTGCCCCTCTAGGAGTCTCAATTCTTATTTGTTCGTAACCAAACTCGATATACAAGCGTTTCATACAAAACTAAAGTTCGAGTTCGTTAATGGCTGAGATCGAGCCAATGGAGGGGGGGCAGGTTAGAGGGGGAGAATTTTGAAATATCTCCATTAATATACATCGATCAAAAAATTGTATAGAACCAATCTTATTTAAAATAAAATTTACTATAAACTCTATCTTTACTATTAACAGAGATATTTACATTTTTTAATTTGCAGCCTCCTGTAAACACGCACTCCTACTCTTGTCACATTAACAATAAGCTATTTTAATATGACGTACTTTATTTGAAGCTCAAATACCAAGTATTGTTCTCATTGAACTTTTACGTTTTGAGATAGATGCAAATATGTGACACACGTGGGAAATCGGCTTAGTTAACGCAGCACCTGCATGACGGACTTTTACATTTGTGAGCTAACTATTCCAAGGTACCACATAGGATATATATTATACGAATTTTCAACTGGGAGGTGGGGTTTACTTGGATGTCAAAGCACATTTTCATCAGAATCTTCATTCATATTTTTTTTTGTGTAGAAAATGTGTTAGTGTTGTATGAGAGTGCCTTGATATAACCTAAGTTTTTTTTTATATTTATCAAGGATATGAATATTGCCAGCATTTGTTGTTTTATCCTTTAATAGCATCAACAGATGAGTGGGTTTACTTTGACGTCAAAACGTATTTTTATCAATATCTTGGTTAATATTGATTTTATCCGGAAAGTGTAATGGACTAATTGTGTTTAAAATGTATTTTTTAATCCTAATATGTTGATATTGTTGTTAGTTTTGGTTGTAAAAATTATGACTTCCAACTTTCTATCACCATATTATATAGTCCTATGACAATGCTTCAAGAAAATTGTGAAATAATTTATTTTTGTTTAGGGAATTCATTTTGCCAACATGCATTATATTATGTTCTTATATATATATATATATATATATATATATATATATACACACACACACACACACACACACACACACACACACTCTATAATATTACATTTGGTCATTTCTTTATTTTATCACTACCAAGCATCCTTAATTGTTAAAAAGTGGTTAGAACACATTAAGGTTTTGAGGGACGGATAAATGCAAAATGATTAATAACTCTAATAAACTGAAATAAGTTACTTGACCAGTCTTATTTTCTACAATTTTTGTTATACACATTTACTCTGTGTATACCTTCCTTCCTCTACCCTTCTGTTTTTAACAATTAGCTGTCTGTCATGATGTGGCTTACTCTGCCGGTCAAAAGTTTGAGACCACTTCAATTTTTTGTAAAAATTTGGATTATATTAAACGAAATAAACCAAACCAAAAAGAACCTTCAATAAAACAATAAATAAGTGAATAAACAATTTATTATAAACGTATAATAAACCGTTAATACTTTATTGAAACACAATTTAAAAATATATACAATGCAGGTATACTTTATTTTCGTCAAAAGAATCCTCCCTTGCTTTTCAAAATTGCTTTGACCACTCGTGGCAATCTTTCTATTAGTTTAATGGCAAAGTATCCCAACAAGTTTTAAGACGCTCCCAGAGGTCTTTTCGTGAACTTGGAGCATCATCTCTGACCTTTCTACCAAGTTCTCCCCAAAGGAGCTCAATTGGATTGAGATCAGATGATTGAGCCGGCCAATTCATATTTTTCAAGATACCGTCATTTTCCTGGTCTTGCAAATACCCCCTGCACAGTTTTGATGAGTGTTTTGGATCTTTATCCTACTGCAGAATAAAACCATTAGATTTTAGATTCAATTAAACGAAGACCAGAAGGAATTGCATGGTCTTTCAAAATGTCTTTATAGCCTTCTTTATTAAGTATTCCTGTGATTTGTACAAGATCCCCTTGCCCAAAGCCTGAGAAACATCCCCACACCAGAATTGACCCTCCTCCATGCTTTACTGTTGGAACTATGCACTGAGGAATGAATTTTTCGGAAGGTGTGCGACGAACCATAATCCTACGATTAGTTCCAAACACCTGAACCTTTGATTAGTCTGTCCAAAGTACCTTTCTCCCATCCTCCACACAGTAAAAGCCTTGTAAGCAAGTGCCCAAAAGTTCCTTTTCTTTTTATTGGCTGGTCTTAGAAGTGGTTTTAGCGTACCGACACGACCCAATAAATTGACTTCCCTGAGTCTTTTTTTCACGGTAGAAAGAGACATGGACTTTTTCAAGGCGCTGTTGGTCTCAGCTCAAAGCTCGGGACCAGTGTGTCTTCTTTTTCTCTTGCTTTTCAAAATAATAAATTGATCTAGGCCTTCCAGAACGAAGTTTGTCGTGATGAGAGTGTGTCTCTTCATAGCGAGCAATTGTTTTATGCACATCAGTTTTTGAAACTTTCAGTTGTGCGGCAATCAGGCGCTCAGAGTTTTTCTCTTTGTGTAGTGTGTAGATCGCACTACGCAATTCAACGGATAATTCCTTCTTTTTTAGCCATTTATAAAAATAAAAAAAAATGAAAATTACCCGTTCAGTGAACTTCTTACAACTTCGGCAGTTTTGAAATCAATAAATCAAACTAAGAATAAAATTGATCATCTTAATTCCACTTGTGGGAATTACTAGACTGTAAATAAAACTCCAGACACAACAAACAAATTGTTTATTCTTATTTATTTTTAGCATGTTAGTAGTCTCAGTGATAATAAGATTAAATCAAATTATGTTCTTGCTATTTACGATAGTCTTTCATACACCTAATTAGCAAATTTGTTTATTAATACAAATATGTAATAATAAGATACCTATATTTTGTAACAATACATTGATGATTAGGTAAAATTGAGGTTTTGCATGATTAAAGTAGATTAATTGATATAATTAATAGGTGGTCTCAAATTTATCTAGCTTAAAAATCACTTATTGTTTACTTTGGATCTTAATCAACAGTGAAATAAAGAAATTGAAGGTGAGGTTGGAGTGTTGTTTAATCTGTTAGTTATTCCAGAAATGGAGCTGCATTTCCTTGCCTTTGTAAACACATGAAGGATATCACTTTGGAAATGCACAATACTATTTAGTTTATATAGCACCAGTGTGATGGACTATTATTCTAGTTGCTAAAAAGCATCCTAAAATGAAATACACTGATTAATATTGCTAGAGTAGGTTTTCCCATCATAATCTAACTGTTTCCTTTTCTTTTTAATACCGTGGGCTGAATATAAATTTGCAAACAACCACATTTCAGTTTTCCTTAATTCTTTGCAAGTAATTGGATGAATCTTCGGGATGCAGATACAGGAAAGATCCTTTGGCAGGGAAATGAAGACCTGTAAGTACCTTTGTTTATATATAATAATCCATTAAATGTTATAAAGTGACGTAAACTTCTTTGCTTGTTGTTCTTTTTTATTTAAATTTAATTCCAGATCAGTGCCTGACAAAGAGCATGAAGCAAGAGTCCCTAAGCAGATTCTCAAGTGCCGAGCAGTTTCCAGAGAGATAAATTTTTCATCAGTTGAACAGATGGATAAGTTTAGATTAGAGCAAAAAGTACTTTTTAAGGTAAGTCATAGTACTTTTGATACACAAAAAAAGTTCAGGATTCAAGTCGTGTAAGTAAATTTGAGCATGATTCACTGTCTTCTCTTCCCTTGGTGAGTTACTGTAAATTTACTGTCAATGCCTTATGGATTGAATGTCCCAGGGGAAGAAGGGATAGTGGACCTTCGAAGTGATATGTCACTAGGACGCCCTGAGTTCTTGGAGCGTCCCTGGCCCAGCCGCATGTTTACTTGGTAGCACAGTAGCCTTAGTCAGATTCATAGAATTTCTGAGCTCACGGCAGTCATAGTCATCATCTGCACTTGAAGTTTGTAATCATATTCAATTAAAAAGAAGTACTTATTATTTTTTTATTATTACTTTTTTTTTTAAATAGCATTGTAACAATATGTAGTGATGAAGCTTTCATGTAATGTTGTTACATTATGACAAATAAAGTGTTTCACAGATGTTGGTGTTTATTTATCTTTATTGATAGGAATCCCATTCTCTCTTTATTTCTATTTCTTCATTGTTTAGTTAAATTCATACTAATTAGTGTGATTTGTTTATATTTCAAAACAATTCACATTTAATTTTTTGAACATCCATTCATTATTTGGAAAAAATAAAAAGGTCTTAAAGAGTTGTCAAATACTTGTTTATTGATCAGCAAAAAAGTCAGCACTTTCTTACAAATTGGAAACATTTCTCATATTCAGGAGAATCTGAGGTTTAATTATAACTTATATGTGCTGTCACAAATATACTACACCAGCTGGGAGCGAGCCAGAGCATAATACATTTTTATTTTATTTTTTGAGGTCTATCAACATAATTTATTGAAAGGTCGATACGATTACTATTTATTTCTTGTTACTTGGGTTATTTTTGAGCATTGAATGTTCTTAGTCAACAAAATTGCATTTTCAAAGGTACATTCATCACGTCTATGATTTTATTTATTTGGAGTTTCTAGTCTTCTATTCTTAACTGTGTGAAATAATTTATGGTTCTAAGATTAAGCAAAACTGACATAGAGTGACTGGTTTATGGTATGTTTAAATATATATTGACTGTGCATTTATATGGCTGAGATAGTGATTTGAATATCTAAGTGGAACTGGAAATTTATGAATACTCCTACTGAGTTGTGAATACTATGATGAATTCATAGTAAATCATTGAAGAGGAGGAGCATTTCCATCTTAAGGTATATATCTACAATTTGTTTTCACCATTAACAAGATGCCTTACTTTTGATATAGAACAAATAGATATTTGCAAAACATGATACCCTACGAGCTAATGATTATTATTCTTTCAGCCAATTACTATTATAACAACTAAATTATTATTGAAGGCAAATAGAGGTTAGATTTTTCTTTTATTTTTCACTTCATCTTTCAAATCAGAAATAAACATAATATAATAAAACTATATTTTAACCTGTTTCCTTGAAAACCAATTATCTGTTATAAACTTCTTTTTTCGAAGTTATAGGACTTTTAAGCTCTCATTGAGATATAATACCCTTTGCAAATGATTTCAATTGTGCAAGGAAGCAGATATAGTTATTATTGTCTACTGAAAATGGAGGTTTTATTTCTTTATCCCCCTTAGACAGTTATTTATTAAAATATATAATGAAAACGGATTTTATAATAGCAGTCTTATATGATCGGCCTACATTGGCAGCTGAATCTATTTCAGATACTGTATGTTCTCAGTGGTGCATCTGTACATTATGTGTAAAAGTGAGAAAGTTCCTAGAGATATTTAAAATGCTTTTTACTTGCTGATTTTGTATCATAATTTGAAATAAAAATATGTTTCATATTTCAATCAATTCCCTGGCTATTTAAAACAACCGCAATAAGACTTAGAATGTATAATTAAGTTAATGGGAGTTTTTGATTCACTTTTCTGAATATATTTTATTGAGTAAGGTGTAAAGCAAATTTTAACTTAGAGATATTACGCTATTCTTCTAATTTGTAGAAAAATATCTACCAGCTGCAATCCAGCTATAATGAAAGGCTTTTCATAGAAACTGAGGTCCTATATCTATTGTAATTAAATTATCAATACCTGTCAGTGAAAAATGTTTTATACTGATCATCCTTCACTACTGACCTAATCGACTTCTGATAAACCAATTACAGTGCCATTTGTATATTTTACGACTCCATTAAACACATGTTTCGGATATATTATTACTAGAGCATAGGACAAAAGTCAAAACAATTGTGTTTCTACTGCTGGTTTAGTTATGTAAATATAAACATTTCACCCTACATCCCCAAGTTCATCATTCTTGGTTTTACATAAATTTCGTTTTCAGAACGTAACCACAACACTTGATCATTAAAAGTAATTGAGAATGACCACAAAACATTGAACATGAATACCAAAATCTTTGAGCCTCGTTTTATGTTTTTGAGTTCATACAAAACAAATAAAATAAATTTATGTTGTCTGATCACTTTATAATATGCATGTACTTTCGAAAATGACATTCAAGTGCAATAAACCTGAGAATGCCTTAGGGTGAAACATTCTTTGAGTAGATAAACAAATGGTCAATTGACATATATCCTAAAAATATGTTGATAACTAAAGAACCAATGCAACATAATAATAGTATTCTTACATTTGAAAACCCATAGATATTTGGGAGTGCATTTTCATGTGATGTTTTATTATTCTTATAAGACATAAGAGTTTACTTTTTTCTTCGAGTAGAAAAACATCTTGTTGGTCTAAATCATAAATTTATTTCTTAACTCATATTGTCAAGCAGTTATTATTACAAGGTATAATTTTCAACTTCAGTGGTTTTTGGTTATGTTAAAAAAAGAATAATAACAATAAATTTAGATGGCAGAGAACTTGTGAGCGAATTTTAAAATGGCTGCTTGTGGAAACTAGTGTTATTTATTGTAACTTTTTAATATGTTAGATTTTATTTAATAGGAAAATGGAATTTCGGGGAGAAAAAAAATATTATTTCTTCTACTAAAATTTATTTTTAGCTCAAGTCTTCGAGCAACTCAAAGGTGGCTTCCATTTGCATGTAGTGATAGAGAAGTTTGTCAATTTTGAAACGTGTGACACTATGTGAACCAGTTTCCATTCTTTCTTCTGTTTTATTAACTTATAAAAGTCACATTGGAAATAGTATTAATTTCAGCCTGACTTGGTTAGATGTTTTGCATAATGAATTGGACTCGTATAAAATATATCGTGACAAAAACAGGGCTCTTATTTAGAATTTGCAGAAATTCAAAATTATTGATGGTTCTTTTAGGTACAAAATGTTTTCTTGTTGTTTAGGAGCCCTATATTTTGTCAATTTAAAATGAAATTCAGCAACATCAATTACGACCACTGAAAACTCACCTTGCTTTATAAGTTTAGTTGACGGAATGATCAGTGCTTGCTTAAAACAAATATTCATGAGAAAAATAAGGACATTGAATTCTAACTTATGGAATTTTAGTTTTAAACTCTCTTTAACTTGAAAATAAAGGGTTTTTATTCAATCTTTCAGAGGCAGAAGTACATGCTTTTCCATTTTTATTTGTGAAACCTTAAAGAATATATTAGATGTATATTACAGTTTTATTTTTATTATAATTAATTATCTTAGAGAATAAGTAGTAATAATTTTTTATCTTATTTTTTTTTTAATAATTAGTTACTTTTTAACTGCTAAACAAATAAGCTAACCTTTTAATATTATGATGATGAGATTGTGTTTTTCTTTGTTCTATTATTTTCATTTTGCATACATAAAAAAGTTAAAGCACTTCATTCATATTATTGAGCAATTATGTAATGGAGCTTTGCTTTTACAATTTATTCATTGTCTGGCTATTGCCTGTATATCACTTCACTACTATCAGCTCATGGAACGAATGTTTCCTCGCACAGCTTGGCTCACAGAGTGGACATCCAACTGGCAGCTAACGCCTTCCCTCAAGTAATCATTATTTATCATTCAAGTCAATAAGTTCCGGCCAATATTGGATTTTCTAGGCTGCCATTTATGGTCGTTCCTTAACATGTCTCATTGATTATGCTTTACATACTGTTATTCACTGTTTTATTCTTAGCATGTTTAGAGATCATAAAATTTTGTATAACGTTTTCTTGTGGCAGTTCATCTGGTTCCATGATAATAAAAGTGTTAACTATTATTTATTCGTATTAATATATATTTATAGTTTGTATATCATTTGCTTAAAATGAGAGTTTAGGACCCCTTCTTTTCAAGTGCTAATTCATTTGAAATTAACAGCTCTTAAAGTAGGCAAAAATGTTGCCTTTTGTTAACATTTTCTTGTAGAGTTGGCCTTTAATAAAAAAAAATAAGGACCTGAATATTCTTTATAATCTATAAAGTATTATTGCAGTAATATAATTTATTTTTTTCACCCCATCACTTGTTTTTAAATTGAAACTCAGGTAAAAGGAATAGATATTTTATCATATCTTAAGAATGTTAATGTAGTTTAAATTTATATTAAACCAATTACTTGCTAGAAATTCCTTGTGATACTTTTATAGGGAAGTTTTTTCTGACTACTATCTTCAGAACTAAATACAGAAACAATATATTCCAAATTTTTAACATTAAAAATTGAAGTGCCACATAATTTTTTTGTTCTTGTTATTTAGTTTTGGGAAAGCCTACTTATGTGCCCATTTTGCCAATTTTATAATGATAATTGTTTTCGGATTACTCAATATATGTAAGGCAGATTACGCAAAATGCCTGTAAATAGTCATTACATCAAAAGTTGTTAGTACTTGTGCCCTCACCATAAAAGCACAAACTTTGAAATTACCCCTTTTCCACCCAAAAATATTGTTTTTGAGCCCTAGTTACCGTGCTATTTTTCTTGTAAAATAGGAATAGCAAGGTTTGGAGATATGATTGTCTACTTTTTCGGCTTGGTGTAAGGAACTTATTTTTCAATGTCATATATCCTCAAATTAGCCCTAACCTTAACCTGATATTCTACTTGAGATATGATAGCCTAGTTGCGACAAGTACTGTACATCTGTGTATTCATAGATAATATGAATATTTATTTTCATAAATTGTACTTCCTTCTGCCGTTTATGTTTGTAGTTTTTATATGGTGGTTGAATCACTGGAAATCAGTTAAACTAGAAATTAAAATATGGTAAAAGGATTTGATTTACTGGTTTACAATACTACCCTCACCATAAGCAAGGGAAAATAAAATTTGTTTGATGGTTTTCTTTGATCAGCTTGAATATCTAATTGTACAGCTTTCAGGTCATTTGTGTTTGGTTATTTCTATCGACTTTTAAAATCGGGGAAGTAAAAGCAAATTTGTTTTAATTAAAACATTATAGTTCTCGCTTTGTTTATGTTTTCATATTCAATTTATATATTATCAGTAGCGTTCAATTTATTTTTTGGGTTTAGTTTTGGCTTTGTAACACTTAGCTTGTAGCAAGAATGGCTACCAATGCTGAATAGAGCCCGAACTACCAAATGAGTTTGTGCAGAAGATGCATATTGCATTAGTATTAGGCGGGATGAAAACTAATTTCAAAATATTGTTCAAGCTGGTTTCCTTTAAGAGAAACATTTTCAAATAAATTCCCTTGATTTGAATCCCATTATATTTCTAAATGAATAATTAAATAAATTAATTAGAATTAGTTTGTACTTTTTAACTAGATGAGTCCAATATTCCATGGTTGAGCCATTTGAACTGTCTACTTATAAACATTAATTCAAGTTTTTTTTGTAATTTAAAATTGTTTGAATCTGAAAATGATAAGAAGTAAGAAAGACATCACTGTTCAGTGTTTCAAGTATTAATTTTTATTATTTGAACAGTGAAATCTGCTGGTAATAAATATAATGCATATAAAGGAACGCAAGTGAAGTTTTGGAAAACCTGTTAACTGCTTGAACATGTTTATGTTTCCTACAGTCAATTAGTGCTAGCAGAGATATAGTAAATACATTTTTCTTTTTAGACTCTTTAAATTATATTTACAAAATTTGTTAAGTTTCTATATGTTATAGAATGTTTATTAAGAATTAAAATAGAATTTTCCTTTATTCTAATATAAAAATTGATGCATCCTGGAATTTCATTTTAGTAAAGATTAATTATAAATTCTGATCATACAACATGATTAATTTTTTCATTAAGAATTATTGCTTTTGAAATTTCAGTTAACAGGTTTCCTCCCATCGGTATTTATATTTTGTATCATATTATTAAATGTTGGTGCTGCAGCTGGCATTGTATTTCTTTTTAGCTCTTACAATTAGTATAATTTGAAATTTATTACCAAGATTTTTAAGGTCAGCATAAAACTTTTTATAATTATATATTTTATCCATTAAAATAATCAAATTTGATTTGCCAATATTGTTTACTAGTTATTGGAAATGAATTAAACAAAGGGTCTGTCCATACCTTGTATTGTATTGTTTATTTTGTCTTCTGTTCACTCCCCCCTACATAAGCTATTTTTTTCATTTTCTCATCCTCCTTCATAGCATCAAGCCACCATTTCCCAAGCTTTTCATGCTTCCTGGCTGACCAATCCTCCTATATAGCAATGTTTGATGTTGTTCAGTATACAGTTTTCATGTACCTTAGGCAATGTAGGCTTTCGAGGGTCATATATTTCTGATTCTTCCTACACATGGAAAATTCACTGATGTTATTTGGTAGAAGTACAGATTTCACTACCATTAGTAAATGCTGGTCTCACCTCCAATTTATACGTAATGGCTTATCTTACATTATTGAATTAGAATTGTATTCTGTGGTAGTTTACTTTTTTTTAAATTTTTGTTTTTGTATAGCTGTAATGTAAATATGTGGTAGGTAAGAGTTGGCTGGCTTGGTTTACTGGGGTTTTAACCTTTGACTCAACCAAGTCTGATGAGACTCTCTCCCTTTCCCCATGGCCTGTTATGAAGAAGCCACTTATTTCATTCACTTAATATTTCATAATTAAAAAAAAGTTATTTCTAATAAAAAGTAGCATTGTTGTACAATAATGAGGCCCTTAAAAAAATGTTAGACCCATTATAGTTCTAATAAACTCATAGACTTCCACGGTCCTGGTCATTAATACTGTTAAGGTCTTCGGGTATTGACCGTGTCTGCATTTTAGTTGCCAACGTTTCGCTAGACATGCTTCTAGCTTCCTCAGGGCTATCTCTGAGACTGAAGAGTGTGTGTTCACCTCAGGTATATATGTAGGCCTTGTCCGGTTTCCTTGGGCGGAGCCGTCCCCTCTAGGTGTCTACGGATACTTCTTCCGGTGGTCGTTCGCCTGCTATACCGTCGTTTATGTTTCTTGTCCGTGGTCTCTGTGGAATGACGGGCTTCCAGAGTTTGCTGAGTCTGTATCCATCCTCCCTGTAGATGTTGAATGGGCATTTCGCGATTTCTATGGCTTTTCGAACCAGTCTTTCTTGGTATTGGTCCACCTTGACCAGCACCTTAACTTCATCGAATTTGATGCTGTGATTAGTTTCCCAGAAGTGTTCTGCTATTGCTGATTCTTCTGTCCGAAACTTTTTTAAACTCTTGATATGCTCGGCGACCCTGGTGTTTATCAATCTGCCAGTTTGTCCAATATATTCTAAGCCGCAAGAACAGGGTATGCTGTATATTCCTGGGATTTTTGTCTGGAGTTGATCTTTGCAGCTGGGTAACATGTGTGCTATTTTCTTGTCAATGCCAAATGCTGTTTCTATTCCCTGCTTCTCGAGTTCCCCATTATAGTTCTGCTCATGGTGGATGTACTATCTAAGGGAGACATGCAGCTCCATTTGCCCATTACAACTATCCCTCTTGAATGGTGACTCCTTTAGCTATGACTCACTCCATGTCCATATATATTTGCCTAAATCTAGAAATGGTTCAAGTTTCAATTGAATTCAATATAGGTAGGCATAGCCAGACTCAGAGAGTAATAATCTCAAATAGAAGTTGTAGTAACTAGGGATCCTAACTATTAAATCCTAAAAAACATAGACTGATGAAATTTCTTACCACTATCACAAATTATTTTATGCTGGTCTTAAAATTGATTGATTTTTTTTTCTTATTTAAGAAGGCCATATTCACATTTTATTTGTTAGCACCCACTTTGTGCTGCTATGTCTAATTAGGATGGTTTTTTCTACCCAGGGTGGAACTAAGGATTTTATTTGCTGAGATCATCTCTAAATAAATTCCTATTGCACGGGTTAAACCCACCACTCTAGGTTTGCCAAGTTCAGATTAAGACCAACACCTTAACTCAAATAGCTATCTTCTCATTTAATAAACATGATTTTAAAGTTATTTATTTTCAGTATGAACAATAATATTGACCTGTCGTTTCTATATATCCCGAAAATATCATTTTTCTTCTGTTCTCTTTTTATAGCCTTGAAGTAATTGCACAAAATATTGATGTATTGTTGTTTTTTTTACGACTAAATGTCCCAGTCCTGTTTGTTATAATTATGGTCAGAGCAGGCCATATTATACAAAATGCTATTTCCTTTATTCAAATAGAAAAACTTTTTATTGTAACTTCAGTTATTCTCTTGTAATGAGAATAAATGAAGTAATGATCGAAAGTTAAAATCTTATTTTTCATATTCCATAACAACTTTTTGATCCTGAAATTATACTCCAAACTCTCTCAACTTAGAAAAAATTGAAATTATATCTAAAGAACATACTGTAAAACTTTCCCATGACCTTCTTTAATAAGAACCTACAAATATTATGACAAAATAATATTTTTAACTTAAAGCCTTAGTTATACTTATGCATCAGTATAGGAATCTTCTAGCATTCCTTGCCACTGCAGATCAAAGATCCTTAGACCTAGCTCTTTATTCAAGTAGCTATCACCTTTTATTATTAATATTAAGTGGGCCCCAGGGGTTGGATAGAAGTCCAACATAAAGCTCGTTGAAAGCAGCAAAATTAAATTTGGAGTGCAGTCCTAGGGTCATTGTTGAAATAAATGTAACTTTTATGGATACTGTTTGTTAAATTATTATAATTCGTTCATTTTTTTTTTAATTTAATAAAATTAAAAGTTAAGTAACCTTCCTTTAAATTACCCTTGTTTAAATATTCCTTGGATTTTGATAATGAGTTTTACTCAGTTCTGATTTGAATTCCTCAAAACAAAAGTTTGGTTTTTGTTTGTAACTAACTCCTGTTAGTTTGGTGTGGTGAAATAGCCTTTCACTTTCAAGTGTCTTTTTTTTCTCAATGAAAAGGGTTACCAATTAAATAAACTATATGAAACCAGTGTCCACTCTCAAATAATTTCTTTAGTATCTTGGTCTGCAGCAAAGCTCACCCAGTATGCATGTTGTCATACTTTTTTGTCATATCCATTCTCTACATCAAGACAATCTACATTTTATTTTTTGCCAAACTTTCATGATACAGCTTGACCGATGAAGTCCTTCATTTGTTGCTTTAGACAGTCAAACAATGTTTATAATTTCACTAGGGAAGATAGAAAATTGAAACTAATGAGAAAATGTAATGTGCTATCATCATATAAAAATGATCTTTTGTGGTTAGTTTTATTGGTCAAAAAGATGACTGATAAGTTAGTGTTTAAAGTTCCCTTTAGACTATACATTAAAAAGTATGAACATTTAAATGTTCTACTAATTGCGATTGTCATGCCCAAACAGAAAGAGAATCCGTCCTTGCCATTCTGTATCTACACTTCAGAATGCAGCATATATTAAGAGTCTAATATATGAAAACTGATGTTTATCCATGAGTAAACAGAAAAACTCAGAATACATTTTTCAATACAGGTTATGGCTGGATTTACTTGTATATTGTAAATAATGTATATATATATATATTGTGTTCAATGTATATTTCATTTTTTAAATTTATACTTCTTTAGAAAGTATATAAAAAATATGATATCCCCTCCGTAATATACATTTCTATCTTATAAATTTAACATTCCAACTCCTCCAGATCTAAAAGAGCTTATTAAATATAAATTATGTTCTTTTCTAAACATTAGGAAGGTAGATATGGTAGAATAGTAAATGGGGATGAGGTGAGAAATTGGGGTATTTTGTGAATGATACGCTAATATAATTTAATAAGTTGCAGTTTCTGACAAAGGTCAACATAAAAACACTAAAATCGTCTTGATTGTGTTGACCTGCTGTTTATTGAATGAATTGGGTCCAGATTTTAGAGCATTATTTTTCATAAAATTAATGTGATCATGCCAAATGACTCTTGAATTATACTTAGTTCAAACCACATTTTAAATCCCATTGAACAACACGAATCTCATTTATTGATATAGGGCTTCTGGAACGGGAGCCTCAAGATTCAGAAAATGCTGGATAGCAATGGTGAGGTAGATTAACACAGACTGACACACACGTGGATTAGTCATCCAAGTACTTACATACCTTACTTGTCATTCTCCTAACACAGTAATTCTTTTATGGGTAGACCCATTGTATTTACACGCAATCAAATGATCAATCTAATGTGATTTTGGCCTTCTTTATGTATATAATTTCATTTTTTTTTTTTATATCCACTTAATTTTTACTTAAACTGCTTTAAAAGTTTTTATCATTTAGGGTCGATGTTTAGAGGAGTGGTTCTTTGAATTTGGCCTAGTCATTCCTAATTCTACCAATACTTGGCAGTCTCTCATTGAAGCAGCACCAGAATCACAGATGATGCCAGCTAGTGTCCTTAAGTTAGTATTTTTAATTAAAATGAAGATTAATGACTATAAATCATTCTTAAAAAAGTATCATATTCTCATTTATATATAAGTAAGACCATATATTTATGCTTTAACCATTTATAAAAACACTAAGAGCAATTGTTTTAGAAGATAGTGTTAGTTGTTAAGTCCAGAACAATTGTTTATTTTGTTTAAATTACTTACATAAAGGAAATTTAGATAGAAGTAATTTCAGGACTCCTCGCAAGTTTGTTATTTGAAGGCTTTTATTTATTTTTAATCTTTTTCAATATTTATGATCTATGAATTTATTTTGAAGTGCTATTTTATTTTATGTATTAAAATTGGTCATACAGAAACTGAGTAGATTTCCCTTTTGCAGGTATTAAACACTCATACTATTTGATGTATACAAAGCTTGTAATGTAAGCTGAACAAGAGATGGTTATGTGGATATTATATAATAAAGGGAGTTTACTGGAGGCTAAAACCAAAACAAAATTATGTATATTCCAATTATAGAAAATTCTGTAGAATAACAGTTATAGGGCATTATTTTTGTCATTTTTCAATTTTACACCTAATAATTGCGAAATAAGCAATTTTGGAATTTACATAGTTTCTAGCCTCCAGTTCTCCTATTCTGATTTTTGTCATTAACAACCTTGATTTTTATTTTTATATGAAATTTAACTGCTGAGTTGTGTAGGCGATCATCCCAGTTTTAGTTGTTTTCATGTATTTAGTATTTTTTATTTTTCTGCAGCTGTGTGAAATCTTAAAAATTAGTGTTCAACAAATGAATGAATGGTGAAGTTCAAAATACGCTTTTATTTTGTTATCTTCTCTTGGTCTCTCAGGAAAATATTTTATTAGTTTTTTGCTAGATTTCTGAAATAAAACCACTAATATTCTCTGATAACTAAACACCATTTCATTTTTACTAATCCGCTTAGTAACTTAAATGATATTAATGTTTTTAGTGGGAATATCCTTATTGAAACGAGTTTCTTCGACGATGATCTCCTGGTTTCAACATCTAAGCTGAGGCTGTTCTACATCTGAATGTCCGTCCTGCGCTGTTTTAGTGCATCCTAATACACTTTTATTATAGTTACTGATGCACACATAACTTGAGACACCGACTGCTTGCATTTAGATAATGGTGTATATTAGCATTATTAATATTATGTTAATAATGTATAAACTTATTTACTATACAAGCGAAAGCATTACATATGGAGTATATACTGAAAATGCAATTATTCAGGTTCATAGGTAAAGGATTTTTTAACTACCGATGTATTTCAGTGGTTTTATTGGTAGGGATAATAACACTAGTCACAATAAAACAAAATACGTAAATAGAACAGGACTGGAGAAAATGGACATTTTATAATATCCTAGAATGTAATTTTTATTGCCCTTCTAATAAAGGTTAATAAAAATATTTCCATATTTTTTTATTGTTATCTTTATATGGTTGTTAATATTTTTTCCCTAATTTGGATGTTAATGTGAATTAAAATGTCCAAATAAATTGTTGTCAATCATTTGTATATTTTTATTTCGTGTATTTGTCAAAATAAATGCCACGAATTATATTTGTTAATTATTACTCCTTTTAGTATTATTTATTCAAATATGAATTTATTAATTTATCCTTTTGATTAGATAAAATGTAATTTGTATTCCTCTAAATAATATATATTGTACACCACTCATTGATACAACACTTCTCAAAAGTATTATCTATTTTCATATTTGATAATCTTTGTACAATATTTTATGAATAAATCGATTAATTTCAGTTAAATTTGTTATCAGCATTCCACATTCCAACATTCTACTTATTATATATAAAAAAATATTGGGCCATCATATTATTAATTTTAGCAATAGCAATATTGAACATTTTGTTTTATGCTTTTTATTTTTTCGTAAAATAAATCTGAAATATTAAGAATCCTTCTTTGTTTATCCTAATTCAAATCAGCCTGCTTGGAATAAAGTTTACATTCAATAAGCCAGTTATGAGTTAGATTGAAACCTGAATCTCAGGAGCGATGTTTCAGTACTTATTATTTAAACTGATATATAAAGACTCTTGATTTTTATGAGAGCCATGCATTTATAGAATATTTCATGTCGAGAGATTGGAAGTTGGTTAAGTTAATGCCATTAAATATTTTTATGGGCATATATTTCTACTATTAATCATTTTAAAAAAACAGCTCAATTATAACACCATATCACTTGCTTGAATTTGAATAAACTTAATGTTAAAATAAATATATGAATACATAACAGGAAAAACAAATACGCCATAGCAGTAATGTGCTCCCTCCTTGAACTCAGTATCTTACACTGATGGAAATTAGTCGCTAATTCTGTAATATTTTTTTAAGAGAAATTGAAATTTACAGTAATAATTGTAAAACTCCTTCCATTTTAAACTAAGCTCCCTCAATTTTGTTCCGTTCTACACATTAAGCCACAAATGTATAACATTTAAAACCAAGCAATCAAACATACTACTTTGACATTATCTTTTCAGGTGGTTTAATTTATCTATTTTCACTAAATATCTGCACGATCGTGAAACAATCTACTATTTTGGGCCCTTTATGATGTATATTTTACTATTAATTTTATACTTTATAGTTTTATTAATTTTTTCAATGGAAAAAAATAAACTATCAATATATTTTTAAAGTGTATGTTGTGGTTTTCTACTGTAAAATAAAATCAATTTACTTATGCAATTGAGGGCTGTAGCCCTTTTTAAGGTTTCTCAAGAGTAGCATTTCAGTCAAGGATCCCCACTACCTGACTTTACAGGTTTCTAATACTACTCACTTGCTCCTTTTTTTTTGTAAGTTGACAATTAGGTTTATGATGGATAATTAAAATTATCACATGAAAAAAAAGAAACACTCTTACATTATTATTGTTTACATTCCACTATTGTCCGTAATAAAAATAAAATGAGTGAAATCGAAAATGATTTTGACAGTGATCAGCTTTTGTCAGGCATTTTGGCATCAGACAAGCTCTGTAAGTATAATTGTGAAGAGTTTTCAAAGCACTTTAATTCTTGAGGTCATTTTCATTGGTGGTTTATAATTTTCATCTTTCACATATCAAGTTCTAATATTTATATTTATTTCAAGTACCATTTTATTTCACTTGAATCATTAATCAGACTATTAATAATTAACAGTTATAGTATATATGCTATTTAGACACATTTAAAATTTATAATGGATATATTTCAGCATACCTATGTCTTTTATTAAATTTCACCTTTGTATTTGTGATTTATAAATTATAAACTGACAATTGACAAATAATAAAAATTGTATATTCTTACCTAATCATGATATTAATTTAATTTTTCTTAAACCGCAATATGTAATATTTAGGAATGTAAAAGGAATTAAAATATGTCATTGGTAGATATCAACACAATGTAAGAAGTTATTTATTCCGAAAAATATTAAAAGCCCAAGAAAAAATCTCTTGGTTGAGACACTCACCACTAATTATTCTTTAGATAAAATATTTTTAAAAACACTATCGGTATACTTGTTCACTATCACTTGTGGATATTGTAAACTTGCAAGCCTGTTCATGTCATGGTCAGTCTGCTTTTTGAATGTCTACTAGATTTGGTTATAGTTATTAAATTAGGGTAAATGCATTAGCAGAAGCTAATGGATAGATTCAATTAACTTAATAATAAATCTAAGCTAGTTGTTCCAGTTCTACCCCCTCCCCAACATGCTCACAAGACATCAATTATTTTTGGGGACTCACTAGAAAAATATTAAACTACAATTCATAATATATATTCCTCCAATATAAAAGTATTGCAATAAATACTCTCTATCATTCCACCCATTACAATTTTAGGAATAATGGGAGTTAATTATTTTTTTTACTTTAGCCTACCAGTGTGAAGCAATTGATGATAGCCTTCCAAGTACAAGTACTCTTGACCTGCCTACATTTAATACTTCATCTCATAGTGGGAAAAGAAAGCAACGGAGATACAGGTAGGTTATTCTTTTCATAGCTAACATTTGAGGAAGTATAAAATGGCAATTGACATTGTTAAAAAAAATTACACATTGGTTTATTGAATAATGAGCCACTCTTTTAATACAGCTTACCATGAAAATCCTTACTTTTCAATTAAATAAAAATTTTGTTTAAAAGCGATGAAAACGAATAGTATTTTCTTAACTTTGTTAAGTTACCTACATTTTCTCTGTACATTATTGATTGATGAGCTTAGTGGTCAAGCTTATAAAGTAGAATCATAGTGAATTCACCTAGGCATTATAACTCATTCAATTTTTTACCTGTATTAAAGTTTAAAATTACCTTTAAAAAATAGCATTTCTACAGTTTGGTTGTTTGTCTTTTAGCTTCTCTTGGGCTACAATAAAACAATGTTTTTCCAATTCCAGCTCAATTTTTTGTACAAAAAATTTTACACTGAAGACTCTTTTATGTTATGATGAATAAACATTCAAATTGTATAATCTTCAACTGAGAGATTTTTTTCTTTATTGATACAAGTTAATTTTCTTTCTAAACTAGCAGCAATCCTTTATTCTATATTTTGACTCTGCTTCATAGTCTAAATCTTTCTCTAAAGACATTATTTAACTGTTTTATCATGATTTTTGTAAGATTTACTTTTTGATGATTAATACATTTTACTAGTTAAAATGAGTTGGAGACTAATTAAAAACTTGGTCCAGATTAGAAGCATGTTTAGAGGGTTAAAGGTAGATAAAATATTCTTAGGTTATATTATATTTTTCTAAATTCTCAATAAGACATTGTCACTGTCACAAAATCGGATGTGTTTCATAGCTGTAGGTTGCATACTCGTATTGCCTATCTTTTGTAAAGCTTATGCAGACTATGTATATGCTGTGGAGGAATGGCACTCTATTAATTCTGGCATCACAGAATTCTGTTCACTATGATGTCTTGCAAAAAGTCAATGGGGAAACCACTGCATTTTTTTGTGAGCCTCTTCCTTCCATTGTTATTTTCCATGGAAATCAGGAATTTCTGTTCACAGGTTCATCCAGGTTTAACCTGTACGAGTAAAGTTGTTAAATATTTTATTCTACTAGATATTCACTGTGTATTGTCCTCGATATTGGGAGTGTGGTGAAAAATGAATCTATAAGGTATTAATGGTAAGAGCCAATTTTTCCATAATGCACAAATGGAAAACTGTTTTTCATTGATAATCATTGTACATTTTATATATTCCACTTAATGTTTTTATTTTGGAGTGCCCTTAAAAATGAAGCAACACAGCTTGATTTAAATAACACTATTATTTACAAAAATTAGTAAAATTGAAAATAATTTATCAGGTAAGTATTACAGAAAAAAAATTATATAACACTTAATTCCCCCCCCCCTATTTTTATTAGTTACCTTGTAATTTTCATTTAATTTTTTTAGAAAGTGTTATTGGGAGAGGTAGGTTTTCAATTAATGGATTATCTATAATTAAGAACTGAGCCACTTTTTCCTTTGAAATAATTAATCACCAGGGATGAAAATGAAATTTTATTAACTAGACACTTAAATTATTAAAATGAAATACACTTTCTTCTTCACCTGTGGCAATCTAATTTTTCATTGTTTGAATCTATATTATTATTTTCAGAAAAACTTACATCAGTTTTAGAAAGTAACCATTTGACTTTTTTATTACAACATATCTTTTTAACTATGCACAATTGGTAGTACAAATTTAAATACATAGAGGGATATCTTTGGATAAGTCCTTATTAATTCAACATAAATAATTTATTTTAATACAGCCATAATAATATTGCCCTTGAATTGCAAAAAGATGCCAAGTAACATTTTTGTCAAAATGGAGATAAGTGCATAAAAATTAATTTGTATGAGTCCACAAAAATCTGTACAAGATGGTGAAAAATGAATATTTACATAGACTGCATGGATACCATGTTACTCCTTCATAATAATGCTTTTATGCGATATGACAAAAGTTATATCTCCATTTTGGCAAAGCATTACTTGCCATCTTTCAAGGCAATATAAATGATATGTTTTCCATGGAATTTATGATGTGCTTATTTTATAATATTAATTATGTAGGGAAAAAATAAAAATCGTTGAAATTATAAGAACAATAAATGTTTTTAATTAAAGATAAAATATGCTGAAAGTTGTACTTCTACTACTAATTATTAAAATTAAAAAAAGGATTTAAATCTTTGTTTTAAAAAATAGTGGCAAGGAAGTCTGCTAGGTTAGCTGGTATAGGCATATTTTTAAATCGTTCCTCTAAAAATCCATTTCCATTAAGAAACATTGTTCTGTTATGTTTAAAAAGACTGTCTCTATAACACATTTCCTTTCAACTAATAATAACTTCAAATTATATTAAATAATTTCAAATTCTTCCCATACTTCCTGATCCGAATTCAGCTATTAGCGAACATGATCTTTAGTGTTGAATGAAACATTAAATATAGAGTGTAATATTTATAAAATAAACATTTTCTAGTCCAGAAGTAAAATCTTAATTGATGATGCCACACACAAGGGATTTGCTTGTATCTCACATAGCAAAGGACCGTTAAAAACATTTCATTATTATTTTTATTTATTAACGTCCACTTTTTGCAACTCTGGCTAATTGGGATAAAAAAAAGCATTTCATTACCATTATTTATTTAATGTCCACTTTTTTCTACTGTAATATGTTTCATGAAATGCATAAGCAAAATGCATCACGATGCATTGGCAATCCTTTCTCATCCACCCTCTTGAAAACTTCTCTTAGACACCATTCATGGTACTCTTTGTGGACTGATTTGATGAAGTAGCCTTCCAGGTAAGGCAATACAAATGAGAAGTAACTGAATAGTGAGAACTGCTGGAATGTATGGGCAGCATTTCTTAAGCCAAAGCACATCCTTAGGAATTCTATAACTCCAAAAGGGGATATCACAGCTGTTTTTTTTTTCCAAGGCTTCTTCACAGGGAAGTGGTAGAAGGTTCAGATAACATCTAATGAAGAACAAAACTTCTTCCCTTCTAACTGTGTCTTGAAGTCCAAAAGATTGGGTGCAGGATACCTATCCGTAGAGTTTCCTTGTTCAGTATCCTGTAATCTGCACAGGGTCCAAAGTAATGACCTTTTTTTGTTTATACATGCAGTGGGCTAGCCCACGGACCTAGTCTGCAGATGTCCTTGTCCTTGAGCTATTGGAAATGTTCCTTTAGGACTATATATTTGACTAGAGGAAGTCTAATGGATTGGCTTGTTACAAGTTATCTCTTTGTCTCCTCAGGATGCTGCTCTACGTTTTTTTAAGGTCCTCTAAATGGGGACTGCGAGTTAGATTAAGGAATCCTCAGAGGATGGGGCACTATTTGATGTGATCAGGAATAATGGAAATGGTGAAAACTGAGACCATAGATACCGAACCATTTGTTGCCAGACCTGTTGAGTCGGCCTGGAACCAATAATTCCTTAAGTACACTACTAAGCTTGTCCCTTATGCTTCCCCACCGGGACCGTAGTCCGAGGTCTAGGATCTTGGTCACCTCTCTGTATGTCGGATGCGGGTATTGTTGTAGCGATGAGACGGTAATCTGTGCTTGTGAGGGTTTCGTGAGATGGAATCCCCTGTAAAAAAATATGCCCTGGCCACTATCTCGTACTATTGTCCCTCAGTCATTGCTTCGTGATCGGTGGGCCTGGCGCAATTTAGCTTACGATTCGGTGCGAAGAGATGGAAGTTCCATGACGAGTTAGCCTATTGAAGTTGTAAACCCTGATGCCGATTGATAGGATCGGGAGGGTTGCTGCTGGGATAATGCAAATGCCTCGACCGGACTATCGATTTCAGAAATTGAGTCTGTTGTTGCTGCTAGCTTTTTTAGCATGAGCTTGGTCAGTTGCTCCAAGGATTTCTTGCATCCTACTGGGAAGGTGTCTAAGCTATAGAGATCTCACAATCTCCCGAGAAACAATCGTGCTGGCTTGCTGAAACATAACCCGTAAAAGTTGTGATGGTCTCTGGTAACCAAGCTAATTGTCTTCCTATAGACTCTGAATTTTTGGTGTTTTAGGTTATCTATAGACCTGGATCAAGCAGTCTTTAAGTTCATCATTATGTGGTGCTGGTTTTAGCCTTGTCAAAGATATCGGTAACCAGTTCAAGGGCATCCCGAGATTTGCCATAGTTGCATGATACATTATAACTTGCGAATTGACTTCAGAAGTGAAGAAAACTGCTTCAGCACGCACAAACCTAAGAGAATAGTTCACCCTTCTGAAATGGTGTTAAGCGATTGTGAGCACCACTGAATGCTGAAACTTCAGCGTCTGGTGGCGTTTGCTGAAGTATAGCTACTTTCACTGTCGTGAGGGTCACTATTTAGTGGGATGTTGGCAGTGTGCTGACGTCACAAGGTGCCAGGTTACTGTGTGTTCCGGTACCTTCTAGGTCACAGTCAAGGAAGGTCACTAAATGCCGGCAGAGTAAATGAAAATGTGAATAAGTGAGACTCACCACTTTAGGTGTGCTTCTTATTCTTGACGCTCTTGTGGTGTGTTGTGCAACAAGTTTCTGTGTGTGAGTCTGCAGATGACCACCATCAAGGTGTGTGTGTTTGGTTCACCACATTATGAGTGAATTTCAAAATTTGCAACCTAAGCAAATTATAATTAACAAAATCGAAATTTCAGGACTACATTTAGCAACTTTCAACTAGAGGAATTAGAGAGGGCTTTTCATAAGACCCATTACCCTGATGTTTTCTTCAGAGAAGAACTTGCTATGAGAATTGATTTAACGGAAGCTAGGGTGCAGGTTAGTATTTTATAAAATTGATAGTATTAAAGTATTTGTTGTATATATATATATATATATAAGAGAAAAAGGCTATTCAATTTCAATGTTAACAATGATCTAGTCGTGGTATTTGGTATAAGCTCTTTGTAATTTATTATCTAAAGTACAACCTTACTTAAGTACCTCAAATAATAAATGTTTAATTGCTTTCGAGTACTAAATGTTAATATTTAAACGTAAATTCAGTAATCAGAGAGCTCTTTTGATTAGCAATACATCATATTCCACGAAGCCAAAGTTGATCATTAACAGAAAACATTAAAAAGAGAAACCAAATAAACAGTAAAATATTAACAGAGAAGAAATTGGTACTTCCTTAGCGCCTGTTTCTCTACCACCACCTCATACTATGCCCAAACTCCAGCGTCTGCAAGTTCTCACAAGGTCATCAAGGTACCTCTGCCTGCGTGTTGCTCTCTTCTCACTTCCCCATAGAATACTGTATAAGTTGTTCCTGCAAAGTTCCATGTTTTCCATATGTCCAATATTTTATAGTTTACCCTTCTTAAAAGCACAGAGCATGTTCACCATACAGTTTGTTTATGTTCGGCATTCCTTCTGATGGCCCTAAATATAACATTTTCCTTGGGTCCTTCTTTCATTATCCTGCAGTGCAGTTCATGTGCTTCACTGCCATTCATGACCACGGGCCTCTTAATCGTTTCGCATGTTGCTTATTAGGGACTGTAATGCCACTAACAACTTATGCCAATGAGAAAGGTAATGCAAATTAACATATTTTTTTCTCACATCTGCCTCATGGCGAAGTGGCGATTTTTAGTTGTGCCCAGGGTGGAAATCACTCTCTACTCCCTCTATTGCATCTTAATTGAATTTGATAATCCCACTAGATACCGTCTGATAAGTCTCTGCCTCCTGGCAGAATTCTTGCCTGAGGCATTTAATTCTCACATAGATCATGATATAGGTATGCCACGTTCAAAAGACTTAGCCTAGGCGCATGCGTGGCATCTGTCACCACCTCGCGGTGAAAGTGTAGTTTAGTCCCACCCTTGACGACCGCGGCCATTTTGTTTTTCTAACTTTATCTTTTTTAACACTTTAGACTTAAGTGACCGCATTCAAAAATTTCCAAAATACGCCATCGGTGGTTTACACCAAGGGTGGGGATTTTAATTTTAACTTCATTTTTTTTACTCACCTAATTTGTTGGATCCTTACGGACTGTGACGAAACAAGATGGCGTACGGGTGGGACTAAACTACACTTCACCCCCACCTCGCCCAACCCTAGCCTATCTCCATTTTGCCTCCAACGCCTCTCTTCATTTCCTCATTTAGCTCAAAGTGCAGCCCCGTTTACATCAATAGAATTCCATTTACGTTATTACAATAGTTATGTTGGACTTTTGGCATCGGGTCGGCCCCGCAGGCGACAAGTTCGGCAAATAGTGTTTAATATAGCCGAATATCTCCTTTTTTCGGGATAAACGTAGTTATCAGGAGTTTTTCTTTGAAGTTTCTTCTGCTGAATCTCTTTCCTTCATTAAGTTCGAAACTCTCTATATATTTACCATAGAACTACTGAAGACGCGTCATATGAGACATGTTTAGTGGAAAATGTAAATAAGAGAATATGATTTCAACATTCCCTTTCATTATAATAGACTGTTAGTCTCCTAATGACTTTAGTTATGTGGATAATTTATTTATGTGGTTTATATCAATCTCTTTCTGCTTTAAAGGTATGGTTTCAAAATAGAAGGGCAAAATGGCGAAAACAGGAGAAGATATTAGCTAAACAGGAACAGCAAAACAACATACACAATTCACAAACATTTTCGCTAAATCAACAGCCCGTCGGATTCATAAGTCTTCCAAGTAAGTTTTAGGTATTAACTGCCTACATACAAATAAATACTATGGCCTTAACTAATTCGCTAAATGTGAATATAACTGCGGACCATTTGGTAGAAAACACTCCTCTTCAGAATTTAAATCAATGCCTTCCGCCTAAAGATGCCCATCAAACGTATCAAAAATGGTTGATCCTATGGACTACAGAAACCAGCAGATCTCCACCAAAATCAGCTGATGCTATCTCCATTATTTTCCTCCTTGAATATTTTTTTTAATTTTCAAATTAAAGCGCAAGCATTAAGACGCGAAGCGTTTATTTAGGTATAATTAATACTGTTGGAATTTAGGGAAAATAATATATTTTTATTGTTTTATTATGTAATTAAATTGCTGTAATAATAGGTACATTATGAAGGAAGTAAGAAAGTTTTCTTCTATTAGATTGATTCTAAATCGTTTGAAAAACGATTGCGTAAGGAGCAAAATAAGTCGTTTTTACATCAACTGATTTCTGTTCTCCATAACAATACCTGATTTCTATACGGACAACCATTTTTCTTAGTGTTGACCTGGCTCTCTGAGTAAAGAGTAGTGTATGTACATGTTAGAGAGTATATTTCCTGAAGAGGCTACTTATTAAGTTAAACATGTGGGTGCTCTAAATGTGCTGAGGAAGAGAAGAGAATGTTTTCTAACAAATGACCTTGTGGCGTTCTATTTTCATTTCAATGAGATAGAAGTCACAACGTTAATAATATTTCGTTATCAATTCCTATACCCTTGTAAGGAATTTATTATGGTAGCAATAATTGATATGATAACTCATTGTTTTATTTTTAGTGTGCACAAGCCCAACTGGTTTATCAGAAGTATCATCTACTAACTTATCTGGTAGGTTGCAATTGATTATTTTAATTATTGAATTTAAAAAATTTGTAATTAAAAGTTTTTTGGATTTTTTTTTTTAATTTAGTTTATCTACCTTTATTTTGCTTTTGTCATAAGGCAAGGAACAGAAATGAATGACAAATCATATATTGATTAAAATGTGCTAAGGATTTTCATTTGTTAATTTATTTATGGATAGTAATTAATTTGAATACGATAGGCATTTATTCATATATCAACAGGTTGTTCATTGTTCATCATTAATACTAGCTTTTTGCATATTTATTATAAAAGTAGTACTGAATAATGTTTTGAGTATGGAAGTGTGTTTCAAAAGTACTAAAATATCTTAAAGGGCGTAATAGCCAACCACGAATATTATAAGTTAATGCAATAACTATGCTTTGACAGGAAACCATATTTCTTTCTAAATTGTTTTTTTCAATCGAAAGTGGAGTGAAAATGAATTGAGAAATATTAGTGAGAACAAATTACTTTAAAATTGATGTATGTTTTTTTATAATTCTTATTTTATTCTCATGTAATATCTTATATTTTTAGGAGTTTCAGTGGGAAGTTTTAGCCCTGATGGCTCATTATTTCTTGGAATGGAGTGGGGCCTTCCAAGCAGCTCCAAGCCTTTGCCTGAAATAGATCCAGACCTACTAAGATTAAAGCCAAATAAGCAAGAAAATGAAGATTCAATATCTAATACACAATAATCATTTTTAATTAATAAATAATTTTAAATACATTAAAGTGCAATTATTAATTTCCTTATTGTGTATAGTGGACTATAATGTATTTGAGTGCTTCACATTTCAATACAAAGTGTGGTCAGTAGTGTTCTGGAGAGTCGCAAAGAAAAGGGGACAGTTTTTGAATTTAGAACTAGAAATTATAGAGAGATTATTTTTTTTTTTTTGATCAGATTATGATATAAATCCGATATAAGAAGGAACATATGCACATTTTAGGATTCGAGGAAGTTTGGAGGGTACAAATTTCCAGAAATATTAAAATAAGAATGGGTTGACAAAGAGGTTAGCAACAAGGAAAACGTCGGCACTTTTAATGACTTTAATAGTTCTTGACGTCATACTGGACAATATATGGGAAGACACTGTAGGTAGATTGAAGAAGTGAGAAATATAATTGTAAGGATCATTGGTCTGTAATGCCTCCATAATAGGGCAGGGAATGGATCTTGCTGGCCATTTGACTTCCTACTAAAGCCGTGTGGCAAGCCTTGCCCCTCATTGGGTGTTGGCCAAACATTTTCATAATTGTCAGTCAATTGATAAATGTTTTAGAAGACTGAATTAGAATGTTATTGAAGAGATAATTACTAAGAAACAAGTAGAATGAGTAATAAATACTTTTAAACCAAATAACCTACAAGTGACTGATAGAATTACCACCTTGGAAGGTAGTTTGGGAAATATCAGCACTTTAAGAATAAGCTAACATATCAAAACCAACCAATTAAATGCTGAGTGAAATACCAAATATTCTGTTCAACAAATCTTTTCTAGATGAGATACATCCAAATACGTTCTTATTTAGGTTAGGAGGTTATTAAAATGCAAATTGACTGCCCAATCATTTCTCATTTGTATTTATTCACTTAATATTCATGGTGGTGTTAAGTGTTATAGGTATGTAGATTTATTACTGTTCTATTGACTTCAGCACTACTATCATCGTCTTCAGTGATGATGCTTCCTACAAAACTTTTACACTTTTTCAAGTATAATGTTTCAATACGAATATTCATATTTCCTTGAATATATATTGGGGTAATAAACAAAGTTTATTTTAAAATAATTTAAGAAAGAATATGTTAATATTGCATGCTCCGGCTTCAGTGCATTTAAAGGATTGTTGAAGAGCTCCAAAGTGGATCATCAATGCCAGAAACATCATCTTCCTATATATAGTCTAGATCTTCTTCCATCCACTTGACGCTTTGAACATTGTTGGAGTTTCTATGAACTTCATTAAGTCTAACCTTAGTCAATAAAAAAAGTCCGTCACTCAGGGGCTGCGTTGACTAAGCAGATTTCCCACGTGCGTCAGGTATTTGCATTTATCTCAAAACTTAAAAGTACAATGAGAACAATATTTGGTATTTAAGCTTCAAATAAAGTGCTTCATAACATAATAGAATATTGAAAATATGAGATGAGTCGGAGTGGGGCTTTACTAAGGACCGAAAACTAAAAAATACAAATATCTCAGTAAATAATCAAGATAGTGAAAAAATGTACATAACAATATTTATAGAACATTACATTTAAAATAAGATTGGTTCTATACAGTTTTTCGATCCGACGGATAATAACGGAGATATTAAAAATTTTCAAAATTCTCCACCTCTAAACCCCCCCCTCTCCTGGTCCGATTTCAGCCATTAACGAACTTGATCTTTCTTTTTTTTACATAAAACGATTATATATCAAGTTTGGTAACGATAAGACGAAAATTGCGACCGCTTGAGCGGTAACAGACAAATAAATAAATATATATATATATATATATATATATATAGATATATATACAGTTTTGAACGGACCTCATTTTCGTCATCTCCTGGGAAGGATCGATGGACATTTGAAGAAAAATTTCAAAAATCGCGTCATGAGTACAACCTCAATAGCTGACTTCCCTCAAGGGAAATCTGCTAAAAGAAAAAGCCATCAGTGTGCAACTAGTTTTTATTAATAATTGTGTAGTAAGGAGCGCATGTGCTCGATTGCCGTGTATGAAGTAAATTGAATCCAAGCCTCAACATTTTTTTCAACCTAATAACTCTTTAACAGTTCAGTTCTGGATCTCAACACAAAAACAAATGTTTATTTAAAACTTTAATGCCAGGTCAACTTTTCCTAAAGGGAAGTAGTTCCTTGGCCCAATCAACGGACGAAAATAGACAGAAATAGAAGTTCAGCCAGTTTCTAAAAATAAATGACAATTACTAACTAGTTGTGATGGCTGAATTATTCAGAAGGTCCTTTCTGAACCCTCAATGAGTAAAGTTAGCATATAAGGCAGGAAGGCAATAGTACCCACAATGTAACTGTTTTCGGAGATTATGACTACATAATCTCTAGGAGGTGAAATTAAGGATCTTATTTAATGAGTTCATCGTCCTCATTACATAAATTACCGTTGTTCACGCGAGATTGGGAATAACTGTTTTCGTTGATTTTTATTACACCATTAAGTTAATAATAGATAGAAGAGTAACTGTTGATCGTTCTAGAATGGAAGTTTAGTTGGTAATAGTATATTACGTTACTAGGGCCGAAAGTGGGACTTTAAGTTGCGAGATCGTGTTTGACTGGCGAGGCGAAGCCGGGCCTGTTAATTCTATCGAGCATCGTAAAGTCACTTTCTGTACGAGTAATGTACATTACTTTTCATCACGAGGCAAAAACGCATATTAAGGCGGTTTTTAACTCGTGAATCTTTTAATAATTAATATTTCCATTATTGGTAACAGCTGCTTCACAGTAGACAAGTTTAATTTAATATTTTAAGGTTTAATAACTCTTTGAAATGTAATAATTCAAAATACATTAATAAAAAGGAGAAAGTTTATTTATATAATAAAAAACACTTTATTTTTATAGGGTCAGGTTAATATTAATTGTACAGTTTTGGTTGTTGGTGATGTTTAACCCATCAGTTAGTGTTTTTTTTATTTAGGTTCTTCATTTGTGTGTTTTTAATGGACACTTTATTTAAGCATTGGTCCTCTTTATTGTCCTCATCTTCACTATTGGTATCCCGAAATAGATCATCAACTGTAAAAAAATCAATTTCTTGGTCTGCAACATTTGGAATTTCCATTGATGATGTTCCTCCCTGATTGAACAGTTTCTTTGCTACCTTTACTTTCCTAGCTACTGAGTCTTCTATGTAGCCCTCGGCAGCGGTCGACGATCTCCAACCACCATGTCTCTTTAGTGTGAGTAAATCAGCACCACCTTCAACTAACATTGAAGCAGAAGATCGCCTGAGAGCGTGGCCCGTAAAACTCTCGGCGTCTTCCAACTTCAAAAATTCTGCTACTTTTCTTGGCACATTGTATATTGTATGCTTACCGACATTTTGAGCAGCACAATTTCCATTCCTATAGGCAACTAAAAATCGTCGTAGGGACAAATATTTTCGAATATCGCATATCTGAAATGAGGAATCTGCGTCAGTAATAATGAACGTGCGTTCAACATTTGTTTTGCCACCTTTAAGAAAGACTGTAAAGAAATTTCGATTATCCTTAAAATCTTCTACATTTAAATTTATAAGGTCGTCACAACGGCATGCTCCATAAATACCTACAAGTAAAATAACCTTTGTTAACAACCACTCTGAATCAGGTGCAGTGTCCAGGAACATTCTTATTTCATGTTGTCTAAAGACTTTAGATTTTTTGGGATGATAACCTACGTTGCGCTGTTTTAAGAATGCTATCGATTTAGAAAATTTTTGAACATCCAAATTTTTCTTAATTTTTAAACACGATTTTAACATGGAATATTTACTCCATACAGAAGAGGGTTTCATTTTCTTCGATAAAGTTGAAAGGTATACTAACATCACTTCATCATTAACATGGTCAGGCTCAACACTTTCACTATAGCACCATTCACAAAACTTAAGATATTCTTCCTCGTATCTCTTACGGGATTTCCCGGGTAATAGGGAATCAGTTACACCTCGAGCTTCTTCAATTAACTTTTCAGGGATGTTGACGGCCATTTTCGCGCAATTACAACGTAAAATTAAAAACAAACGATAGCGAACCTAGTGTTGATAGTAGTAAATACTGCGAGAGTCGAAAACTTTCGTCCCTAGGCGTGTAAAGTCATATGTTTGTCACTTAACCTCCCGCTAAATTTTGAGATCTGTAAAGGCCTACTTTCCTATCTCCCAGCTGGTATCGAAAGTATCTACTTTCCAATCCGAGTGATGAAAAATTATTAATCGACCCCACTACTGATCATCTACTAACGTTAATGTTCACCTGAGCTTCGATAAACCATAGTAAAAGAACAGTTCCCCCCTTGAACAATTTTTAAAAATATGTTAATCTCTAAATGCAAATATGGATAGTTTTTGTTAATGGGTATGCATATTCTTCGATAAAATTAATAAACTGAAGATTTTGAAGTGGATATGGTTGAAGAGTTAACATTTTATCCTTCATAAATTACATATTTTATGAAGGTATGCTTATGACGTCATAGCACTCTACTCTTTCTGAACTGTTATCTCTTTGGAACTAAAAAAGTCGTATAACCTTCTTTGACAACTGTAAAATCTGCAGGTGTTTATGTTTTCATTTCTACTTGGCTGGTTACATTACAGAACTTAGATAAGAGGCGCTCGAATGGTGGACTATCTATATTGGTCTGCTTTTTCTTATCAGTATGACCTAGTTGGAAAAGTAATACTTACATTGAAGTTTTAATCGCTAAGTTGATCTTTTACCTGTACATTTTTTATACCTAAGCCTAACAGATGGATGTCGCTAAATCCTTTTTTGGATCTCGAACTCATGATGGGTACAGTGGAAAAGAAGACTATAATGTAATTATGTTTGCCCTTCTTATTATATATATGTGTGTGTGTATATATTATAAATAAACACTTCATTCATTTTATTTTATTTTCATTCAGAGCAAGGTTGAAACTGCAGTTTCTGACGAAGATGATGATCTTGCTTTTTCTACAACAGAACCATGTGATGGTCCATTGGTTGAAGGATTTGTTCCTACTCCTGGAGGACCATTTTCGGCTCTTACTCCATCCATGTGGCCTCAAGATATTCTTTGCAAACTAGGACAAGTGCCTGATGATCCTAACTCTCAGCCAGATTACAGGCAAGTGATATTCTTTATTTAACGTTATTATTATTATTTTTTCAACAAGTTAGTATCACACAGCATCTGTTAACTAAAATAATGTTTGCATTAGATTTGATGAATTTGGCTTTCGTGTTGAAGAAGAGGATGGACCTGAACAAAATTCTAACAAACTGCTTGGTGTCCCCTTAATGGAAGATGCACAGGATCGGTAGAATTTTTTTTTTTAGATACCTTAGTTATAAAAATATATCTTTATATACTTGTTTCTTTTTTTCAGGCTCAAATGGTTAGCACATCTTGAGTTTAGTCATAATAATGATTCCAGTGATTTGACATGGGAGAAAGTAGAATTAAGATTGCCTAGAACTGATAAGCTGAGGCAAATGGTACGAGAAGGTATTCCTCATTCTTTGAGGCCACAGCTTTGGATGAGACTATCAGGTGAATAAAAGTTTGCCCATGTTTTAATTTCCCCCTGCTTAAGCAATCTAGTCGTTGAATATTTATTATGCCCATATTAATGTCCTGATATTATTATATACAGATGGTTTATGACTGTACTTCAGAATTATTTTTTTCTGATATTCTTAACTAAAACAAAGAGATATTTTATACTGATTTTTATTATTATATATTAATGTTCACTTTTTGCTACTATGGCTAATTGGGACATGTTATCTACAAGTTACCACCTTTTTCTAGCCAGGGTAGGTCTAAGTATATATTTAAAGAGTTGGTCACTAAATCAATTCCTATTGCCCGGCAGGAATCGAATGCACAACTCTAGATTTACCTTGTGAGATTGAGTTCAACGCTTTAACTTGCTTGGCTAACCTGAGCCCTACACTGATTTTATTATTTAAATAGTGATAATTGATTTTATACAAGATATTAGAGGGCATAAAATGAATCTTTAATTGTCACTGTTTACTTACTATTACTGAGTAAAGCACCCCTACTCATTTCCCAAGCATCTTTAAATTCAATACTTCTGTTCTTGTTTCATTATAAATCTAGTTCCACCTTTGCATCATATTATATATTATGTGTTAATTAATTCTTCATTTATTCTTCCAAATACTCTTTTAATAAAGTGCTATTTTTCTTTTTAGGAGGATTAGAAAAAAAGGTGAATTCAGAAATGAGTTATCGAGACATAGTTAAGGTCTCCAGCAATGATGCCCTAGCTACAAGTAAACAGATTGAGAAAGATTTGCTTCGTACAATGCCTAGCAATGCTTGCTTCAGTAGCATGAACAGCACTGGGGTGCCTAGACTTAGACGAGTATTAAGAGCTTTAGCTTGGCTTTATCCGGACATTGGGTGAGCAGCCACTCTTCTTTTATTTGTTTGGAAGGAGCTGGAATGATTTTATTAGTATACATTCTATCAGATGTTTCATATATTTCCATTTAGGTACTGCCAGGGTACTGGAATAATGGCTGCCTCACTTCTTTTGTTAATGGAGGAAGAAGATGCTTTCTGGATGATGTGTACTATTGTTGAAGATCTCCTTCCAGCATCTTATTATTCATCCTCATTAATTGGTAATTAATTGCTTGAGTGGACATTATTTCTAAAAGTCTAATATGTACATTTTGTATTGGTTAGGAGCACAAAATTGAGAAGCCAAATTCTTTATAGAAGACTTCCCTTAAAGTAAATCCGCTATTAAGGTTGTACTCATGCTGTGGTTTTCAACACATTACCTCAAATATTCATTGATCCTACCTTGGAGAAGACAGATTTTTATTTAGAAATAGAGAATATATGGTGTGATGAGATCAGTAGTGTTTCATACCAGCACATGGAAAATCCTCTTAGTTTACACGGCCCCTGCATGACGGATTTTTTAACCTAAATTGAATCTGTTCTCCAGCACTGCTTACAGATGAGGAAGTACTAGAGAATTTTTAGAATGTAGATAAGAATGAATTGGTTCCTACTATATTGATGGAGAAATTCTACCACATTCTTGCAAGATTAAAACAAAAAAGCTTTATACTATTTTGTACGTTTCTTGATATTTGGATGCTTTGGATCTTCCCCTGTGAGAGAGAAAACACATCAAAAAATGTCAGCTGCTTAATCAAATTAAGTTGATACAGTATACCAATTAATTCCATCTACAGATATTAATTAAAAAAAGAAAAAGTTTATGTAATTAGAATAATTAAATAATCAAGTGTAAACTAAAAAGTGAAACAAAACAGAACATATAGTATAAATCACTCACACGTCACTCCAGCCAGCTTCTCACTTCTTTAATGGTTTTTAATAGAATTTCTAAGATGACTTTAAAACTTTTTCTTCAAATCAGGCTATTGTAGGATGACCAGAGCAAACATGTAAATAGTGCCTGGTGCATACAATTACTATATATGTAGAAATCAAATTTATTTTAATCATTTTCTCTGTTATCATATTTCTAAACTTCTGTTTTAGGTATCCAAGCTGATCAGCGTGTTTTGAGGACATTGATCTGTTCATTTTTACCAGATGTTGATGTTACATTAAAACAGCATGACATTGAATTGTCACTTATTACTCTTCACTGGTTCCTAACGGTTTTCGCATCTGTTGTTCATATGAAAATACTTCTTCGAATCTGGGACATGTTCTTTTTTGATGGCTCGATTGTCCTCTTTCAAATAACTCTTGGAATGTTGAAAATAAAAGGTTGGTATTTTTGTATCATTTATATACAAATTAATTATGAGCCCTTCCAATTGGACAGAGAGCAACAATTAGGGATGCAACATAGGTATTTGAAGATAATGGACAAATAAACCTTTGAAAATAAAGATTTCTCAATAAAAGACTTAAATGTTCTTATATTTATTTTAAAAGAACTTATTTTACTTTTTGAACTGCCAAAACTCCCTTGTTTTTGGTTTGTGGGGTTGGCTGAGGGGGAAATGTTTTTTTATTTGAAAAATATACGAAGAATACCAAATAAGAATAATTGAATTTGATACTGTTACAAAACACTAACTACTCAATTATTATGTAGATACGAGTTATTATAGTTAAAATGGATGGAGTACTTTAATTTGTTAACTCCGATATCACTACTTCATTTGAAATCTCACTGTCGTAACTACAATAGTAGCAGCGTTGATTATAATATCATCTACTGCTTATTCTGTTACTTCCTTTGTGTCCCATGTTTCTTTTCGACCTTATTAATACATGGACAGTACCTAGTCCATCCCTCACCAGAAGGTTTGATAAACATATTGAAACAATTATATTTTTCTTATATTATATATAATTCTCGTGACTATAAATTATGTATTTGATGGTCAGCCAAAAATGACTGCCACTTCCAAGAAATGTGGTAATATTATTTTTTTATACTGATGGAATCTACCCAGTACTTGGTATGCCATAAATTGTTTAATGTGTTGGGTCCGTTATTTTTCAGCATTTACTTTATACTATTACGAATAATTGGGTGGTTTTTTATATTATTTTTCTATTCTTTTTGTAAACTAAGGATTTTATTTAGTGAGTTATTTTATTTTACTTAGTTACTATATACATTTGCATCTATGTGGGAATTGAACCTATAACTCGAAGTTCACTGAGTGTATTTAATGGGACAACCTAACACTGAGCGATTGCTTCATTTCAAAGCTGTTTTTATTTTAGGACTCTTTACCAAATTCGTTAACACAATTTTTTCTCTTTTTCTTATAAAACCATCATTAATTCTTTTTTTTCTTAACCACTTCGATATTTAATCTTTTCTTGAATATTGGATTTTAAATTGCTTTCCACACTGTGGTACGGAACATTATCCTTAATAACTATTAATAGTATTATGTAGGTGTATATATTTCTTACAACTGAGCGCCTTTTATTACTTTTTCTTGTTCTTGTTCATTTAGAAAGTAAGAAAATATTTAGTACATGTAATTAACTAAATCAACTAATAATATAACTAATGCATTATTAATGGTTAAAAAAGAATTTCGGGTTGGCAGCTGGAATCAGCGGAATGGGCAAATATGCAGTTAAAGCACCCTCACTATATATAACTAAAGTATATACTTGGTACTTTAGAAAACCTTCTTTTTATTATTGCTTGTTTGTTTTTGTTTTTTTAGAGCCAACTCTAAGAGATTCTGAAAATTCTGCCCAAATATTCAATGCTCTCTCTGATATCCCTGGAGAAATAGAGGATATGGAACACCTCCTAAATGTAAGATACATTTTCATTTCACTACTTAAGTACTGTATAATATTTTAACCTGTCAATACTTTTCAATTAGTTTGCTTGTCATTACTAAATTAAAAGAAGCATGTTTATTTATTTAGTTGTAATGTTTTGCTCTCTAACATTTTGGTTAGGTTTCTTTGGAAGTGGCTTCTTCTCTAACCGAAGTAGTTATTGAGACCCATAGGCGAAGACATCTTGCCTACCTGATGACTGACCAGGGCGCTTTAGTTGGCAATCCTGAGTCCGCCCCTAACCTTCCAAAACAACATCTCACCAGGTTAGCGGAGCTCGTCTTCTCCATTCTGACTCGAATCTTCTTTTACTTCGGCTTTGCTTGCACATATTTTTTAAAATTAAATAGAAAGAAATAGCTTTCTTAGTTTTACTTGTATATATTTGAATTGAAAAATAAATAAGGTTTATACAGTATAAGGATAAAAAAATACATTATTTAATTATGCTTGAGTTAATCTTACTTAATCCAATTTCATGAGATGACTTCCTACTTTGTCAGACTGTAATTATTTTCATGTTGTATTCAGCAATTCTTCCAAAAACTGTTGTATATTTAGAAATTTGAATATTAATTACTCTCATTTGAAATTATAATATGAAGGATATGAGCTTCCACTGTATTAGAACATTAAATAATAACTGAAATTCTGACAATTTAGGTATTCACATCTGCTCTAGGTTATTAAGCTCTAACCCTTACTAATTTTTGACATGTACAGTAAATACCTGGATTTCATTAATACAATTTTATTTGAGATTATAGTCCTAGATGTCTTCTAGCTGTCAGGAGCTACTTCAGATATTGAGAATTATCATTCTATAAGTCAACCTTAAACTTATTTTTTAAGGCTGATATTTTTTAAAACTTTGTTTTTGTTTATTTACATCCACTTTATTCTACTACTTAGACTAAACTACTGATTAGTACCCTTTTCTATCAAGGATGGGGCTATATATGAATTTTATTTTGTGAGTTCATCAATAAGTAAATTCATATAGCCCAGACAGGAAGCAAACAGGAATATAACCTATGCCTTAACTCAAACGGCTAGCTTGAACTTTTTTTAAAAAATATTCTAGGGTAAATAATAGATTTTTTACAGCCATGTAAGGTTTACCTTATTGACTCATATCGACTTTATGAGTTCTTTAATTCCAATTTTTCGGATTCAATAGTTTTAATTTTTTCATTCTTTAATCCAATTTGTTAGCCTTTTTTTTTTTTTTTTTTTTTTTTTTTTTTCAAAATCAACAATTTCATTCCGAAGAATTCCTACTCCTCCCTTTACATCACCAAGGTTTATTGATAGGTACGTCAAATTAAGTAAGCAGTCAAATTTCTTTTTTTAATTTTAAAATTTCGGTTCAAGAACCAATGATCTCTTCTTTTACCATTAGCATTCTTTGATTAGTTCATGAACTAAATGATCTCTATTCTTCGCTCTTCTAAAGACTCTTGAAGGTTTTCTTCAGCTGCTGGCTAGATTTCTCTTTTAATTTCTTGTATATACCAGCTATAGACTCACCTTTCTTGATAAGAGGTAACTGTTTTCTAATGAACTCCTCTGCCTGGCTTGTATTTAGTTATTACCATAAAAGATTTCTTATGAAATCTCATTTAAATGAGCACACCAATCTGCTTTATGTTTGGCATACAGTGGTTATCACTAGGGTTATATCTCTTTATGTATGTAATCTTACTAATATTTGTATTAGCTTAGGGCCCAGGTAGGAAAAGCAATAAATATTTTTATTATATTTGCTAAAAATATTTATATATGTAACATAATTTATCTTACATGTACAGACACACACACAACACACACACCACTTTAAAACAAAATAAAAATTACAATATTTTATGCCTATATCCTATCTTCTTCAGCAAATGAAAAATACATAAATATTTGTATGTTACGTTTCTGGGGGTCTCTTTTATATCTTAATTAAATGGAATAACGATTTGAGCTATAATCAATTTTGAGGATCCACATTGTGCTCATTTTTTTCTTTTTGTTTAAATTGTTCTTAACTAGAATTCAAAATCATTGATATGAAGCATTATCTAATCAAAATGCATACTTAAATAGTTCATCATCATTATCATAATCTTCAAGGTTAAACCTTGAAGTTCCAGTTCTTTTAGAAAGTGCTCTTTTCATTATTACTATAATTGCCGAATTCCATATGATGTTTGAAGTCTTTACAAATTGACTTTCAAGCACTCCCTCTTTCCTTAAGCCTAATAACCTTACCTTCAAATGTATTTTTGATGAATCTGTTGTGCCTTATGATATGCACATGGAGTTTCACTCTATAAGAGTGTAAAACATTTAGAGCATGTAAAAATTAATAAGTGAAAGTGACTTTTTTAATCTTTTCATCTTCCACCACTTTCCTACTCAGCAAAAATATGGCCTATATTAAAAAATAACCACCAAGTATTGAAGTTAAGTGCACTCAATACTGAGAGTTAATATTGAGACATGGAGTAAAGAATGTGAAACATGTAGTTATAATAAAATGAATGAAGGAGAAATATTGTTTCTATAAATTCTGACCCTTTGCCTACAACTGATATCAGTTTAGAGTTGCTGGGTCATTAATGTATCAATGATGTTTATATATTCCAAGTAGGAGTTTAAGAGAATGCTTCAAGGCATTTATTTTATTTTTAGAGCAACTAATACATTCATACAGGCAGTAATTATTTTTTTGATTCTATTACTATTAGAATTAATGTCTTGATCCATTTATATATTTCTTTACCCAAAAATTTCATTAAAAATGCAGGTTAAATCTTGAGTTCAGTTTATTTATTTCAGCTTATTAATTACAAATTTTCAACTATTTATTATTATTATTTATAGTAAATCTTAGTACTTGTGGTAGTAGTAAGCTAGTGTTAGTAGAGTAGATAAGTGTTTAAATGCATAATTAATAGTATGTTTACATATTGATTAATATAGTATTTACTTATTTGTATAGTAAAATAAGGTTGAAATGAAGTTAGTCTTTCTTGCATGTTGATTTTTATCCAGCACTTTTGGTATAAAAAGGGTAAGGTGATTTGAGGGAAAGGCTGTCATTTGAGCCTTATTCTGAGGGTAGCACATTTCTGTACATATCAACTGAGAAAAGTAAATGTTAGAATTTTGTCGATGACATTGTAACAAGCATCTGTTAAGATACTATTATAACATCTTATATATATTTATTTATTTTTTAGCTAATAGATATTAATTTTCTTTTATATTATTCACTGTATTGTCTTCAATAGCTCATGTTTATTACTGTCATATATCATGCAATACTATACAGGCGAAGGATACTTAATTTATGCAAAAATGTCTATCGTAGTCCCTTTGGGACCATCTTAGCTTTCGACATATTTTTAAAAAGTTCTTGTACATTAGGTCAAATCTCAAAATTTCTGGTGGGAGTGAGTAAATATGTTTAAATTGCATGTGTCCAAAAGTTTCTTAGTTCTGAGCATGTCTTATTTATTCCATATTAACTTAATTAATCCATATTCTACTGAGTGCCAATATACTAAATCGGAAATTTACTTGGTGCTCTATTTTTTTTGTTAGCGTTATTTTATAGATTAATTTGACTCAGCTGTTGTATTAACTATATTGTAAATATAATTGTATTATTTTGCATTTATTAATTCCCTATGTCCTGCTTGCACATTAGTTTAATTTTTCTTTTTTATTACTTTGATTTTCTGGTTACTAGTCATTTAGCTTTTTACTCTAAAGCATGTCCTGGTGAAGCTGTTTATCTGGGTGTTCTACATTATTTTCTATTTTGTAAGTAACACAAAAAGTTATATTTGTTGAAGTCCTTATTTCATATTGTTTTTATTCATTCAAGACTTTTGTAATATTGTAAATTTTAGGAGGCAAGTAAAGAAATCAAAATCTGTCATACAGTTAATCCTTTTTGGCGATGAAGTCACAGAAGAAGATATAAAATCTAAAAACATCAGACAGACAGGTAGTTTTTACTCTTTTTTATGCATATTTTCTAATATACTCATGACACACGTGATATTGGGTCACCTTGCCTTAGGAATCTGATATCCTTTAAGCTATTTGTGGCAACAGCTTATAACTTATAGAAAGTTATTTCCAGTGTTATCCTCATCAATTTGAAAAACTTGTAATGCTTCTATAACTTGGATCCATCTACACTGTCATAAGCCTATTGAAAGTTAACATAGAGGTGATGCATATCAACATAATAAATTTTTTCTGTGGCATCTTCCCAATTGCCAAGTACCTGTAGTTCGGATTCCTGAGCAAAAGCCATACTGGTGCTCTCCCTGTATTTTTTCATTACTTATGGACCTCAAAATAATTGCGACCATAATGATCTTATTAGTTTTAAAAATCTAACTATACCTCAACAGTTCTAGCAATTTAGATTACTGGTCTTTTTATGAAAAGGGTCAATGATCCCATTCTGCAGGCATTTTTTCCTATTTTTGCCATGGAATAGTTTTAAAGATCTTCACATAGTTAATTTTATTTTCATTTAATGAAAATATTTGTATTAATTTATTTCTGCTTATTTATTTTTATAGAAATACTAGTTGATCTGAGGGAAGCTATACTTCAAGTTGCTAGACATTTTCTTACTACTGAGCCTAAGCTTTGTAAAGATGCTGTCCTTGTTGCTGATTATAGTATTGAAAGCCATTCAAAAGACCATGAGCAGTATATGAATGTATCAAGAACTAGAAACAGAAGAGCTAAGGCTTTACTCGGTAACATTTTTATTTAATTTTTTTTTTTAACGAACGCTCTTTTTAAAGTTGAAATGAACCAAGGATTCATCCGGTCTTTTATGACATTTCACAAAAAAAGTTTTTTCCTTTCATCCTAAACCTGTTAATGAACTTCATAGAAGAAAACTGATTCGTGCCTAAATTGATTAATTATTTGTACTTTACAGAAATGAAATATTTAAAGAATTTGCTGTGATCAATGACTTAATTATGTTTATTTATTTGGAGCTTCCCAACTTTGGTGATGTTGCTCAATAGATAGATAGATAACATATAAATACACAACTTCCTCTTTCATACACTTACGTATACATTCTTCCTTGCTCACACATGCACACACACTAGGAGATTGTAAAATCCAATTTTGTGTATTAACTAAATTTTTGTGTATATGTAGATGTCTTTTAAATGTTTAAGTATTGTGGGTATGTTTGGGTTTCCCTGAGTAAGGAAATCATATAAGTCATTGGGTAACAATTTTAATTGATTTTGTCTCTTGCAATCTGCTTGTTTTTGTTTTATTGTAAGAGTTAAATTGAAAACATACATAGGCTTACATTTAGGGTGATCCCTTTTATTCATTAAATAGTTATGAGTAAGGAAGGAGTGGCCTATATCACTATCGACTCCTGTTATATGATAGTAGGGCTTTGTCTCACATGCCTATGTGTAATTTCAGTCAAATATCTGTCAAATGTACCTCTAGGTTTTCTATCCACTGAACCTACAATTAATTGTCTTCTAATTTGGAAAGATTATTTATCTAGTGCTTGTGTCTGTTTTGAAATTAATAATTTATACTATTTCTTTATATCATGGGTAAATGGCATTTGATAACTTCTCTTAAATAGGAATTAGGCTAAAGATATTTAAATGAAGCAATTTAAAATCAGTTTATTTGGTCATCTAGATTCTGTCTTAATTTATACTTCATCATTTTAAGTCATCATTAAAAATTCAGTTTAAAAAGAAAGGCTTCTGCAATGGTACACTCAAAGGCCTTTCATACATTTCATTTTATTAGAGCGGTTTAGTCCTCAGCGTTTGTCAAACTTGAACGAAGCCCTTTATTTAATAATGAGATCACTGTACCTGAATAATTAAAGATTATAGTTTTCAAATGTTTTTTTATTAACATTTTATAGATTTTGAAAGAAATGATGATGATGAACTTGGCTTTAGAAAAAATGACATTATTACCATTATAAGCCAAAATGACGAGCATTGCTGGGTAGGAGAATTAAATGGTTTAAGAGGTAAGCACATGTCTTTAATATTTTATGTTCATATATAAGTTAACTTAGATGCAAAATCTTTTCAATTTGTAATATGTTGGGGAGTTCACTTAAAATAACTCGTATTTCCCCTATTTTAAATCAAAATAATCATGTCACATTTTGTTGTGAATTAAGCACTCGACAGTTCATTTTATACTTATTCCTCCAGCTTTTATGACCACAGTTGCAATTTGTTGTATTTTCTGTAGTTTCTTCCCATTGTTTTTTGTGGAGAAGATTATTTGTTTTTTTAACTAATTTGATCATTCATCTATCCAGGTTGGTTCCCTGCAAAATTTGTTGAAGTACTAGATGAGAGAAGTAAGCAGTACTCTTGTGCAGGAGATGATTCAGTGAGTGAAGCTATCACTGATCTTGTACGGGGTTCTCTATGCCCATATATAAAGCAAGTATTAGAACATGGAATGAAGAGACCACACTTTCTTGGTAAGTTACTTTAATATTTAAATGGCATTATAAGTATACATAATCAATACAATGTAAAAGTATGTGTAAAAATGTGACCTATTAACAAGCCAGTAGTAGCATGATGAAATTCCTTGTAAGGACAATTAAGTTTGAATCTCATGAATGACACTCTAAATTTTCTGTACTTATCATGGGTTTAGGTTTATAAGTCTATTGGTAAAAGTATAACAAACAATAATGAGGTTTATTAGTAAATAAAACAAAAACAGTAGTCTATATCCTAAGTTATTCTCTTTATTATAAATTGAACCTTTATAAATTGGATATGGTTTGGAAAGTGTTAGAAAAACCGAATCAAATTTCTTTTTTAGCAAATTTCCCTTTTGTAAAATAAGCTATTTAGATTGTACTTATAAATTGTTTTTTTAAAAAAAATGTATAATATCCATTGATCCCTCCTGAGAGATAACAAATATTTGTAAATATATATATATATATATATATATATATATATATATATATATTAATGTTCAAGTGACTCCAATGTTTGTTAATTGCCAAAGGATGGAAATGTGGGGGAACGGTGAATAAAAAGCAGATTAAATATATTTTAATAGTTTCTTTATTATTAATTTAATCTCTTGAAACTTGAACAGCTAATGGGCGCTGCTTTGTTTGGCATGGTTGGTTGAAACAATTAATTATCATTTAACTTGCTGAAAAGCTGTATGAACCAACCCAGACATATAGATTTATTACACAGAGTGTTACAGGGTTAAATGTCCTAACTGAATCCAGATCTCAAAACAATTTCCTGAATGTTTGTCCCTTAACAATTTATTTATGTGCTGCTGTGGAGGAAAGATGCCAAGCCCGCAGTAATGCTAAAGTTATTAACTTAAAACAACATTAATATGAATGCTAATTTTATTACATTGGGGCTCATGTTAGCCATGCGAGTTAAAGTGTTGACCTTAATCTCACATGGTTAACCTAGAGTGGCGAGTTTGATTCCCGCCTGGGAAAAGGAATTTATTTATAAAATCCGAATCCCGCCCTGGCTAGAAATGGGTGGTAACCTGTAGATAACTCGTCCCAATTAGCCTTAGCTGCAGAAAGTGGACGTTAATAAATATAATAATAATTTTTACATTTCATTAATAAAGTTATAGAACATATGATTTATAGCCTAAATAATTTATACCAGTAAAAAATTATATACTTGATTGTCTCCTGTTCAAAGTCTTAACAGACATACTTTTACTAATTTTCTCTTTTTGAGATCCTTAATTCATATTTTCAGATAGGAATATATGTATTTCATTATTATGTCATATTAGCTATGATATTTTTACATTTTAATCCCCAAAGTAGTCCCAAAGAAGGTGTGTGATTTTTATTTCATCAGGTTTATAACAAACTATAAAGAACTTTTTTATTTATTTTTTTTTCATATTTAATTAATATCTTTTCATAGGAGGTCCTTGTCATCCTTGGTTATTCATTGAAGAAGCAGCAACAAAAGAGGTTGAAAGGGACTTCACTTCTGTATATAGTCGTTTGGTTCTTTGTAAAACATACCGGCTAGATGAAGATGGAAAAGTTCTTACTCCTGAAGAGGTAACATAACTAGATATTTCTTCAAAAAAAAAGACTTTCTAGGCCTCCCACTTCCCTTATGCTGAATAAGCTTACCTTCAGATGCCTTTTTGATGGCCATCGAACCTTAAGATGGGCTCAGGCTAGCCATGCGAGTTAAAGCGTTGACCTTTATCTCAAACCTTAAGATATGCCTTCGAACTTTTACTCCATGGTCTTTATTAAACATTTACCTTCACTTACCTTATTTAGAACTTCTACATTGGAAAATGAGTACAACCTCAATAGCTGATTTCCCTTAAGGGGGTCCCAAAATGCACAATTATATATATTACCATTTGTTAAATTTTCTTTTCAGCTACTTTATCGATGTGTTCAAGCTATCAATCTGACTCATGATAATGCTCATGTTCAAATGGATGTTAAGTTACGCAGTCTAATCTGTCTTGGCCTTAATGAGCAAGTTCTTCATCTTTGGCTGGAAGTATTGTGTTCCTCAATCGACGTTGTACAGAAGTGGTAAGTTTCTCACTCAGTCTCTTTCATTCTTTCTATCTCAACACACACTTTGGGTGGGGGAGTATTAATTTAAGGGGCATAAGTGACCACTAACTCTTGCAATTGGGAGGAATCCATAGGTCTATTTTGGTTTACTAGTGCTCACAGTAGTAATCGGATCATTGTTGGAAAATGCTTTAAAGTAATTAATTATTAAGGAAAGTTTGAAAGAGTGATTCATTTACCTTTAATGTCTTCTAAACATATGGTAATAGAACAATGGAATTTTGATATATAATGTATATCTCAATAACCCAAAAGTGGGTACCATATTAAATGTTAATTGATTGCTTATTATCCCAATAAATTTACTTATCTCTAAATATCTCATACTTACCAAGCCCTACAGTCATTTCAGGACCTGAGCTTTTGCTATCACCATGTTTGGCCATTACTCACTGGTAATCACACTTCTGTTTAATAAAAGGGAGCTTATTAAAAAATAAATAAACTCAATTAGACAGGCTGAGTGAAGTAGACATGTATGATAAATAACATAAATTATATTATATAATTAATTAAAATGCCAGACATTATCTAATACAACAGCTGATTAGTTACTATTCGTAACTAAGTATAATTCTGGCATTTTAATTCATCTGATTCGTAAAAAAGTTTACAAACAATTTATACCTTCAGTATACCTATCTATTTATGAAGATTTCATTTCTCTTCGGGATTAAATGTTTAAATATTTTATTTTTTGATATACAAATTGACTTAATATCTTTTCTAAAATGTATTATTATTTTAGATAATACTCTGTTTTCCTTTGATTTTAATATTTGTTAGGAAATTCTACTGCAAGTCAACGTGTGATTTCCTTTACAGGTATCACTCGTGGAGTTTTATGAGCAGTCCTGGATGGGTACAGGTTAAATGTGAGCTTCGGATCCTTTCGCAGTTTGCTTTCAACCTCAATCCAGACTGGGAGCTGCCAGCTAAAAAAACCCCTTCACAGCCTCTTAGGGATGGTGTTAGGGATATGCTTGTAAAACATCACCTGTTCTCTTGGGATCTGTAATTTCACCGCTCTTATTTCTTCTACTGGGTTCTGTCTTTGATTAAATTTTGAATCACAGTAGGAGAAGTAGAGCAAGGATTATAAATAACTACCTCCTTTATAAGTTATACCTAACAACTAAAAAAAAAAACTATTTAAAAGTTAACTTAATATGTTTTACATTACTATTAAGGTATGATACTACTTTGATTCAGTTGATACATTAAAAATAAGTTAAATTAATAATGCAATGAGTAGATTATTACTCACGACTAGATTATTACTTACAATAAAATTAATTTTACTTTAATCAAACATAATTATTTTTATGGGATAATTTTTTACTATGTATTTGTTATTAGTTCCATGGTTATTTTTTCTTTTGTAATATTCTGATAAAAATTAATATTTATTTAAGATTCAGAATATATAGCCTGTTGTTACAAAATATAATTTAAATTTAAACTGTGATATTTAGTTACTAATTTTTAATTTTTTTCTTTTCTAGCATTATAGTGTTGCAATTTATACCTTTTTTATTTTTGTTATTTCATTTTATTATGCACTGCCATTTTTATTTTACATGCTTTATTTAAACATTAATTCCTTATCACTTATGATAAAACTAATAATTGAATAGTTGACAATTATTGTTTCTCTTTTAATAAGTTTTCTTTTTTTGCTATTTCCATTTTATGCCACAAGAGCTGATCAAAATGAAAAATCTAAAGGTTGTCGTCCTATTCTGAATCTCCATGACCCAAAAAATAGGCTGCATACAAATAAGCTATTATGAGAGACTAAATAGCCTTTCTAGTCCCTCTCTCTTTAATTCCTCGAGAATCATTCCATATTCTCAAATCTTAACTGCATTCTAAACAAAAAAAGAATAAACATAAGTAAAATTTTATTTGTAAGAAAACATAAAATAAACTTAGCTGGTGCAGAAAGCTTTCCATGATAGGCCAGGATCAGTCACACAATGAATTTGGTGAGGTGATGTGAGGTTTATAGATGTCCTTCCTTATTAGTCATACTTAAGAAATAAATGTTCGCACTTATTGGTTATCGGGAGGCCACCCATTTAAAGATGATTATTAAATCATAGTTAAAAGAAAATCACTTTATTGTTTAAAATAGCATTTCTAAAATTGATAAATGACAAAATGGTTAATGGGGGACCACTCATTATTTACAGATAAAATATTTACTGGTTCAAAACCGCTTATCACTATTATATGGTTATGGTGGTTCATTCTTGACTAGGTTATCTCAGTCATTCTGTTTCATTTGTTATCAGATAATAAGCAATCGTTTATATTACCACTTGGTGATCGTGTATTATTAAACCACTTGGACAGTTGCCTTTTAGCAGAGTTCATGTGGCAGACGACAGCCGGGGGTGACCACTTTATGCAGCTACTCCGAGCCATCATCCAGTTTTGGGATAACTCTAATTTATAATTACATTTTGTTTTTCAAATAATTCTAGAAGTGTTGTTTTAAATAATAAAGTGTTTTTTTTTCTTTTAATATGATTTAATAATCGTCTTTAAGTGGTTGGCTTCCTGATAACTGATAAGTATCTAAATTTTGCAACTTCATTCATTTGACTCCCTTATTCTAAGTTCCTCTAGGTATGGAATTGGCTAAAAATTCATACTATATTTTACTATACATCGGGCCGAACATTTTATAGAACCAATCTTGTTAGACTATTATTGTTCTACACATTAAATGACTTTCATGCTTTCTTGTTTTCAGCCTTCAGTAAACCCCCACTTTTATTCATTGGATTTTTACTTAGAAATATAAATTATATATGTTGAGAAGAGATCAGTAGTGTTTCATACGAACTTGTGAGAAATCTGCTTAGTTTACGTAGCCCCTGTGTTACGGACATTCTTATTTTGAATTTCATACGTTTATTAATAAAAATAATTATATTTGAAACTTACGAAATGTAGACTGTACTTATATTTAATCTGTTATTTCTCCAAAATTAGAATATTAATACAACCCTATTTTAATATCTTTATAGGTTTATATTGCATTAATATGTCATTTTTTTACAATAACAAATATTTTTTGTACTTAATATTTATTATTTTATAATTTATTTAATAAAATTGTCTTTAATTTCTATAATTCTTTAATTTACTTTTTTTTAATTTTTTATACTTTTTACTGAATGTAACACTTAGTTCCTGCACATTAGTTTTACTTAAGTTCCAATACATTTATTAATTAGTATAGCTTTCTAGAGTTATAATTCTTGAAATTCTAGGAATCTTAATTCCATTGACCAAAGCCCTCTACTGTCCAATGCTTACAGACTTAGGTATACTAATATTCCTGGTGGTAGTTCAGGTAATTTTTCACCAAGATTTTTCATGGATTGATATTATAATATAATAGAAGGACAATTTTTGGCCTATCATCCCAAGGCTAGCCCAAGGCCTGCTATATTATTTAAATGGGAGATCATGTAGTCAGTTTGGCACGTCCATGGCCAATTTGTGGTGGCACTAAAGACCAAAGATTCCTACTTCTTAATTCTACTAGCAACTTAATTTCCTCACTATGCTGAGTGAATGGATAGAAGTCCACTCAGCTCTAAATTAAGAGTTTGATCCTGGAATATGAGCTTGAAACCTCTAGTATAAATTCCAGTATTACCAAGTTTTACCACTGAACCACTACCACCCCCTATGTAATAGAACTATCAATCCTAAATTCAAACCTAAGAATAATATAGGCAAAATTCCTATTATGAATTTAAAGGCTTATTAAATTTTATACCGGCCCTTACTAAGCTTCGTTTGATGCTAAGTTGAAAGCAGTCTACATGGACAAAGGCACCTAAGAATTCATGAGCCTATCTGGAGATATGTGTCGGAAAGCAATCATAGGTGGTGCAGATCACTACCATTCTCTTGTCCAGCATTTGTCTAATAGAGAAGAGGTGGTCTATGGAATCTTTTTCATCAAAATCCACCCTGGCACACTCCCAATATTTTCATACCCTTATTATCCTTTGACAAATGGCCACTAAAAAGATCTTATAGGCAGTGACAAGAAAGAAGAACTGTTATACCTCTATTATTTTTGCATTCAAATTTGTTTCCTTTTTTTTATATATACATTAATAATCACTTTCCCCATTCATTTTTTTTCTTTTACCCATTTACCATTTCCCCTAAATTAAATTGTTAATAATCAAAGGAAGCCTCCTTAAACTACTTTTAAAATTAAAATGTACATTTTTTTTGTTTAATCAGTGGGTCGTGTAATGCTTATTGTAGAGTGTACTTGGTAGTAATGACCACCAATAACATGTTATTAACAAGAACTATTCAATCAATATCTATTTTCAATTTTAATAGAGCATAAATTTCCCCCTCTACTCAGGTACACTTCTACAATACTAACATATTAATGTTATAATGCTAATGAAATAGATTTAAGACAATAATTTTCATTAATGAGTACATTAAAAGTTGTAATTAACTTTGAAAAAGTTAATTTATCTTCTAAACAAAAAAACCTAATAGATGAATAAAATAAAAAAATGTTATTTATTTGTTTAATAAATTTGTTAAGAGTTTTAAAATTATTTTTATTATACCTTTATTCTTCTAATATTCCTGTTAAAAAATAAGATTGTTTTAAGGCATGATTTGAATTTCATGATATTTTTATAAAATGTCTGGAGCTTAATGAAATTAAAGCAAGTAGATATGTAGTACCTACATTTAAATGCCACTTTGTATCTACTTCTTGAAAAACAATGTGTGTGTTTGTATTTTGTACTAGCTCCTGCTGGTGATTGTTTGAAGTTAAAATAGTTTTTATCTAAAATTGAATTATGATTAGAGGAATATCAACAATTTATTTGAAATAAAAATCAATTGTTCGAGAGTTTACTCCAATTCTCTCAAAAATGTTTTTAATAGACCACCTGATGCTAATTTATTTCTTATCACAAACCCAAAATCAAGCCAACTCTGTCTCGTTGGGAGTATGAGACAATGACCAGAAGTAAAAATGTTCTTTCGTCAAAACTCCTTTTTTTTCTTATTAAATGCTATCCTTATATCTAAAACATAATTATGTTTGAGTGTATCTTACATCCTAATTAATTAATTAGAATACCTATTGTTTCATTTTATAGTGTATTTGATTATTATGTTTAATAAGTAATTAAAACAATTATTTGTTTGTTTGTTTATGAGTTAAAGTGTTGCCTTTAATTTCACATGGTACCCCTAGAGTGGCGAGTTCAATTCCCACGGGCCAATGGAGTTTATTTAGTGACGGAATTCATTAAATAAAATCCTTAGTCCCACCCTTGCTAGAAAAGGGTGGTAACCTGTAGATTACCCATCCCAATTAGCCTTAGTTGCAAAAAGTGGACGTTAATAAATAATAATAATAAGAAGAAGAACAATTATTTGGCAACTGCTGTGTATTAGATTAGTTACGAATGGCATTGCTTGAGACATCAAATATTTTTGAACATTAAGCTTATCACTTCCTTTCAAATTACAAACCCACAACATGAAATTTGTTGTATTTTTAATGAAATAATATTATTTGTTCACAAAAGTTAAAATTTGGGACATTATAAAAAAATTATCTCCAAAAAAAAATTTTGAGAAGAGAAACGTATTTTATCTCTTTAGGTCCTATGCACCCTCTTAAAAAATGTGTCCTATAATTATAATATAGTTTTAGTAATAAAAAATCAATTAAAAAGTCTTCTTCTACTTAACTCAATAAAATTGTTGTAACTTGTTCTAAAGGAGTTTTTTTAGAATGGAACCAAAGGCAAAATTTATGAAAAAAAGAATTACAACTAAAAAAAAAAAAAAAAAAGAACCAGTAGAATTTGACATGGATTTGAAAAAAAAAAAAACATTAAATGATTATTTCTTACAAGTATATTTTTTACATCCATTGCAAAATGGATTCTTTGCTAGCTATGATCGATGTAGCTGTGCATAATTATGTAGTTGGTGTTTCAAAGGAAAAGACTATGATTCCTTTTTCTTTTAATTTTAACAGGTTTAGATTTCACTGAACTTTTTGACAATTAATCTTTGCATTAGTTTTATCATTTAGGGAATCCTTCACTCTAATTTAAAATTTGAATAAAGGTAACAGATGTTCCCTTTGTAAATGATGATACAAGTTATCCTCATGATACTTAATAAAAGATGAAATATATATATATAACTTTCTGGCAACCAAATGGTTGTAATAAAGTTGTTCTTTGTATCAACATAACTCTTCTTTGTTCAACCCTGAACAAGGCCAATTCTCTTGGAGCAATGATCATTGTGTCAGATGGAAGAGAGAGGATTTCTTTGATAGAGCTTCTGATGACTTTGTCTATTTTCACCAGAAACTATTGCTTTTGATCTTAAGAGGGGCATATCACAGGGGATAAATTATACTGGGCCTTATAAACTGGCTTATAATGTTCAGCTTTTGATCTACCTTCGTTAACAACAAAATAAGTTTAATTTGTTAACAAGTGTCTCGATTACATTTGACTCATCAAGTCTATTTCTTCTTCGAAATTATTATTTTATGTTTTCCTTTTGACCGATGGAATCAATTTTAATGCCATCAATTGTTGGAATAATATATATTTTTAGGATGCCCTTTCCATCTTGATGGTCTTACACTTGCTATTGTTTGTTTCCAACCCAATTCTGTGAAGGAAATCTAGTGCAAGGCCCAATAAATGTTCAGCAGATTCTTTGTTCTTTGCTATATCATCTGCTAAACCACAAACTGTAAGATTCTGTAAGCCATTTACCAGTGAGTCCCAGTAAGCAGTTGCAGTTTCATTTCCAGTTCTTGGGGAACAAAATCTATTGCAGCCTTAAAGACCACTGGCGATAGTGGCTCACCCTGGGCCACCCCTTTCTTTACATGGATGGTTATTTTTTTCTGCTTTGAAGGGTCTACCATGCTTAATTCGTCCCCTTCTAGTAGCTGAAGGATCAAATCTAAAATTTGTGAAATGAGGTGTGTGGACAAACATTTCTTGGGCTAAAGTGCAGTTTAGTCCCCCCTGCGCCGCCATCTTGTTTCGTTATAATCCCCGCCCTCGCTTAAAACCACCGATGGCCTATTTTGAAAATGTTAAAAGTGTTAAAAAAGATAGTTAGAAAAACAAAATGGCCGCCGTCGTCATCGTGCGCTCCAAGGGGGGACTAAAATACACTTTCACCCATTTCTTGATATGCTCATGCCCAATGTTATCGAAAGCGGAAGTGACGGAATTCATTAAATAAAATCCTTAGTCCTACCCTGGCTAGAAGAGGGTGGTAACCTGTAGATAACCCGTCCCAATTAGCCTAGTTCCAAAAAGTGGACGTTAATAAATAATTTAATTTAACTTTTTGCTACCATCTGTCACTATGTGTATGTATATATATATATTTATATATATATATATATATATATATATATATATATATATATATATATATACTGCAACGGAATAGGGCATAATAAATGGCAAATATACTAAATGTTTTTAAAAGTCGCGGCAAATGTCTATCTGAAGGAGCCGCCGTCAAGCGCACTTCACGTACAGCATGGCAAATTTATCTTTATGAAATATAAACTGGTAGATTTGAAAAAGACAAAACTCAGTCACGCAGGAGCTAGATAAATATGCGTCCAGATAACACTATCTTGAATATTATGTGAATAAATACAAACTCAACAAAATTCAAATAGGCAAAATACGGATATGAGAAAACCTCAAATATTTAAGGAATATTTTCCATACTATAATAAAGTACATCAAGATGTACATGAAGGAATATATACGAGTATATTAGTCTAACGACCCCTAAACAGAGATCTTGCCAATCCCCTCTGATGTGGGGCTTAAACTACCTAAATATCTTCGTCATTCGGATCGAAAAAGTCTATAGAAACAATGCTCTTTGCAAATTTAATTTCCTATAAATTTCGTTGTACACATATTTTCTCTGTCATGAATATTAACCCATACATTTGGATTTTTTAGTTTTCAGCCTGAGTAAAGCCCCACTCCTACTCATGTCATATTAACAATAAGCTGTTATATCATGAACCAGTTTATTCTCAGCGACGTGCAAATTTTTTGCGTGTGATGTCATCAATTAATATTGTACGTTCTTGTTTCGATGATGTTTACTTGATCTATATCGTACTCGATATTTAACGCTGTCAGTCATCACTAAAGATTATATTTGATATTGGCTGAAGTCGAACCTGGAATAGGGGGAGTGGTTTACAGGGGAGGGGTGGCCCGAAAATTCAAAATACTCTCGTTATTATGAGCCGGATCGTAAAATGTTATAGCACCAATATTGTTAAAATAATGATGCTCTACAATTGTTGAGCCATTTATTTTTTTCGTAACTGAAGTATTCAGCGAGTTATTCGTACTGTTTTGTTGTTTCCTTCAGTGACTCCCCCTCCCCGTGAGTCCACCGCTCCCTTCAACTCATCTGTTTTCTGCATAGAAATAGGGAATATGATACGAGATGAAAAGGCTGTAATGCCATCACGTGGGGAAATCTGCTTAGTTTACGCAGCCCCTGTGTGACGGACTTTGTTATATGGCCAATCTTGTTGAAAATTTAATTCTATACGATTGTTGTTCTATATAGTTTTGTCTTGACTCGAGTATCAAACGAGTTATTCGAATGTTTTCAGCCAATAAACTCCCGCTTTATTTGTTCGGATTTAAAAAAAAATTAAAACCAGGCAACAGGTTTTTTGGAAATACATATAGAGTACGTAAAATGGTCGGAGTAGTTTTAGATGTAATCAAGATGTTTTTCTTATTCCAGTAATGAAATATCAGAGTTCCTGATAAACCTGTAAACACATGGTCATCAACCTTTGAGTGAACAGTCGTGTATCACGGATGCGACGAGTTCAATAAAACTAATTTTTATCGGCAATTATAATTACGAGGGTATTTCCATAAGCCGTTACATAAATGGATCATTTATATATCACGAGGCGCAGGGATTATAAGTACTCCCTACTTTAAGATATATGTGTGAACTTCCATTGAGTATGGTCTTCAACAGGTCTAGCTGAAGACAAATGGCGTGATTAGATTCTGAAGAAGTTCATCGTTAGTTACATTTCGTAATCAATGAACCTATATTTGTTATTCATTTATTCAATTCCTTAACAGCACACAATGCTTAGGGCTTCCAAAATTCCTGTTTGGTGTTCCCAGATTATAAATAGCATTAAACTGAAATCCAATCAGTCTTTATTTATTTTAGCCGACCATAGAAAACGTAAGAATCTGCGAGATTGTCTAAATAGATTTACAAGTCCTAGATATTTTTTTATTTATATTAATGTTCACTTTCCGCTATTATCACTGAATGGGTAAGGTTGTTTACAGGTTACAGCAATTCCTAGCTATTGCGGCTAAAGATTTAGCTTATTGAGTCATTTGAGTTATCCTAAGTTATTTAAGACCCAATGCCGTAACACACATGGCTAATGCCATTACAAAAAGTACTATATCCTTGTTGTGTGGATGAAATATTCACATCTATTTTATACTTCACTTATCGCCTTTTTATAGTTTTAGTAGATATTTTCACAATATACTTTGGTAGTCAAGACCATTTCAATTTGTATAAAAAGCACAATCTTTTTATAAACAACTTTTAGACTACTCCGCTGTAAGAGTTGAAATATTTCAACCATCATGACACAATGCTGTACTAATTTATTATCACATTTCTTGTTTTACTCTGATTGAGAGCATTTTCTGGCATTATTTAAAAGAAAATTACATACCAATGTAACAAGCATATCCTTATGTTTAGCAACCCGGAATGTTTTTATATTTAGGCGGGAGTAGCTGTATGAGTCATCCACATCACTCCACTCCACTGATAGTGAGGCACGTAAGAGTTTAGTGACATGGAACTCTTTCATTATTTGAATTGAAGGAGTTTCTTTAAAGAAAAGTTTGTATAGCAATTCCATTTACTAAACTTCTTTCATGAAGATTGGCTTGTAATAAACTATAGTTTGAGCCAAATATTCAGTTTCTTGGGAACTGATAGTTATCAGCTTTGTTGTCTCTGAACTTAGTGACAATCAGGTTATGATGCAACTAAGAGTAGAAAACCATGTTGAGGTTTCGGTCTGTTGTGTTTACATAGTGCATTCATAATTTGTACTACTGCATAGTTGACATTTATTTCTCTCAGTTAACATCAATGGAAATGACCAGCATATTCTAGTAAAATGTTAATTCTGAAATATTTGTTAGGTGCACTATTATTTTTTACTAGTTATACACTCAGTGATTCCTCTGATAATGTAGCAGTTGAAAAGTTACCTATTTGTGATCCATCTGATCATGCAGAATTTAAGAGGTTTGTTTATACAGTCAATGAGCTTTTTATATTTATTCTATTTCCAAATTGTCGTTTTAATTAATTGAAATATTTTGTTTTGCCTTAGGCTTGTTTTTGTTAGCACTTTAGACGGTCGACTTTCAGCTTTAAATGTTGAGGCGGGAACTGAAAAATGGAGTGTTCCCACCGGTCCCATGTTATCTTCCAGTATTCATACCCTTGAGGTAGGGTGATGGATTTTATTTTTAGATCTTTCATATTAGTTTGTTTCTGTCAGGAAATATGATTCGATAATGTTTTGTGTTCATGTTTGTAGCTGACTAATCAGGGGCAATTTGTAAGAATGATACCGTCACTTAGTGGCGGCTTGTATAAGTTTAATGGAGAAAAAGTTGAAGCAGTTCCTATCACAGCTGACCATCTCCTGAAATCATCCTTTATGTTTTCAGATGAACTTGTTATATCAGGTAATTAACTTAAGAACTTTATAAATTATTTTAGCTGCAATGAATGTTTTAGCTCAATATTTTTTTTCCGGAAGAAGCTCACACTTTGCTTTGTTGTCATATTCACTTATCAGTTGCTCTGACTACAATTTAATTGATGTAAGTTAGACCTTGGTCAAATTCTATTACTTCATATATTCTCTTTTATTTATTTTTTTCTCCATAATTAATAAAACTATTTACTATGTTTATTTATTTTTTCTCTGAGTGGAAGCTATTAATGAGCACTAGTCGCCTTTAGCAGATTTCCTTTTAGGGAATCGAGCTATTGAGATTGTACTGGTAACACTATTTTTAATATAATTTTTCAAATGTCCATTTATTTCATGAAATCAAAGTTTTGGCCAAAGTAACAGATTGTCAAGAAAGAATTATCCGAGAAGCCCTTGTAATCACATGTTATCTGAATAATTTTAATAAGTAGAGATTGATTTGTATTCCTGGGGAAATAGAAAATGCCCCCAGTAATGTAATCCGTAGGATTACGGATTACAGATCTAAAGGGAAAATGGATCTGACTTATTCTCCTGGTTTTGGTGGATCCATCCTAGGAACTGAACTATACATCCATTAGTACATCTGATCCTCATTCATGCTAATAAAGCTAGCAGAATGTTGTTAGAAAATATTATAAATGGTCAACACCAATAGATCTCAATAACCATGACAGGAACTGTTGAAGTTTAAACAGATATTCAATATTAAAATTTTTCATGTAGGAAAAAAAATTGTAAAGAAATTGAACCAAGGGGTGGGAAGTTCGTCAAAATGTAAAATTTTACATATCTTTGTTATTATTCATCATACAGAATAGTTCTATATGAATAATTTTCTTTTTCCAAAGTCCTATAATTGTTATTCTCTATTTTTTTCTGTAACTCTAATATTAACAGAGTTATTTTTAATTTTAATTCTTTATTTATTAGCAGATTTCCCTTTAGGGGGGGGAGGTCGTACTCATGACCCGATTTTCGAAAAATTTCTTCAAATGTCCATCGATCCTACCCAGGAGATGACGAAAATGAGGTCCGTTCAAAATGTTATATATATATTTGTCTGTTAACGCTCTAGCGGTCGCAATTTTTGTTTGATCGTTACGAAACTCGACATTTAACTGTTTTATGTAAAAAGACAGATCAAGTTCGTTAATGGCTGAAATCGCACGAGAGGGAGAGGGGATTTTCGAAATATCTCCGTTTTATGCATTGGATCGAAAAATTGTATAGAACCAATCTTATTGCAAATTATAGTTACTATAAATATTGTTATATACATTTATTCTCTATCTTGAATATTAACAGAGATATTTGCATTTTTATGAAGTCTGTGAGACATGTGGTCGGGTATAGTTCGGATTACGTCAGCCATTTTCGTAACTTCTCGGGTCAGGTGGAAGCTTCTTCTAACCTTACCTGTCGTTTCTAACCTTACCTTACCTTCGTTACTTAGTGAGATTTATGCAAATACGTTCTGTTCATCCGCCCCCCCCCTCTTTAGTTCTTGGACTACTAAAATTTGAGTTACTAAAATATAAATTATTCTTACAATTCAGAAGCCGTTTCAGTTGGGAATTTATTTTAATTAACTGAAAGATTTCTCATTATCTAATCACGGTGGTATTGTGTTACCAGTATGCAGATTTCTCTATTGTAAAACTTCACATGGGAAATCTGCTTAGTTTACGCAGCCCCTGCGTGACAGACTTTTTTTTTTATTTCAAACTGCTTCTGCTCATACAATTTGTATGTTAAACTATTATATAACTGAATATTTCATGTTCAGATGTCTGGCCAGTATCTGTCTGTCCATCATTTATAACTTATATCACGGAGTCCCCCTTCCCTGCAAGTAGGAAGTCTCCTATGAGCCTGCTGCTAGGGGAACTGTAGGGAAACTTAGTCCTTGGGCAGCCCTCTATCTGTGGCACATGACTATTCATTGCTCCTATACAATCTGGTGATGAGTAACGTCTTCTCAGCTACCAGATATTAACATAGATGCTTAAGAGAGTTGGACAACCTAACTGACATTCTCGAAACATTTGAGGAAGGACATAAGCCTTGCATGAGCTCTTCATTGTGATGAAGAAGGGAATAGAGAGGTGATAGACAATTAATCTTCAATTTCACAATACTTCTCTTGCTGGATGTCTGAGTTCTACCTAATCTCACATATTTTATTATAACAAGTATCCTATGAAATTTTTCTCCTCTTAAATTTGACTACTGCCCACAGTCTCTTTGGCAAAATTTGTAAACCTCCCATTTGGGATCTAATATGTAAACTTTTTGTTGATGGGATGAAATATATTGTAGCAAATTTTTTTATTCCTCTTTCCATATGTGCATTGTATTTTGTGGGCACACACACACACACACTTACATATGCACCCTTACATGCATGCGCGCACACACACACACACACACACACAAAACACATACATACACACACACACACACAAACACATCCATATACATTTGTAAACATTCTAAAGATCGCAGTTTCTGTTTGTTCGCTATCAAACTTGTTATTTAGATGTTTTATTTCTTTTCAAGATTGTTAATGACTGAAATTGGGCAATAGTGGGAAGGGTTAAAAGAAGTAATATCACGTTATGAGTGAGATCGGAAAACTTCATATAACCAATCTTTTTGTCAATTTAATTACCTACCATTCTTTCTTTAACTTGAATAACAACTGGAGTATTTGCATTTTTTTGTATTCAGCTTTCAGTAAATGCTCACTTATTCTCATGTCATATTAACATTAAGCTACTATATCATAAATTATTTCATTAGAAGCTTATAGCAAATATTGTTTTCATTGAACTTTTACTATGTGAGATAAATGTAAATATGTTTAGTGTTGCATCATCTTTTAAGATTTTGTGTTCTAAACTAGATAATTTTAATCTGATCATTACCTAAGCATTGTATACTGTTTCATGCAAAACTAAAGATTATATTAGGTAATACTTTATAGTGGAACTAATAATTTGAAATATCTCTGTTATTAGGAGTCAGATTGAAACTTTTAATATTACCAATTTTGTTGAAAATTTATTTTTCTGCAACTATTGCCTTATTCACGTTTTTTCTGACTCTTAATCTTAAGAGAGTAATTTGTATTTTTTTTTTTTTTTTTTTTTTTTTTTTTTTTTTTGCTTTCAGTATTTAGTAAACCTCTATCTTTAATCATCCAATTTCCATTTTAAGTACCTCAGTCACTAAATATCTTATGTCCAGCTTACATTTTAATTCCTGTTTATATATGTTTCTTATTATGGGAGAATTAGAGAATAGATTGTGAGATGACGTTATCAATGTTTCATATTTGTGCACATTAGAAATCTGCTTTGTTGACCACCTGCTTGCCCAGACGTTTTCTTAATATCAATGTTAGTTGTGTCTCATTCATTTTCTGAATTCTTTATCAAATTAGAGGTCCTTTTCTGGTCTCAGGTGCTACTGATTTCATATTTCTTAAACTTCCCCAACTTTTATTTGCACTTAGATCTTATGGCTCTGCTGCACGAGCTGATATTATAGACCACTCTGTAAATATTCTTTACTTTCCTAGGAAAATGCATCCTTCCCAAAACCAAGGAATAATTCAGTTACTTATTAATAATATTTTTAATTTATTTTTAGGTGGGAGAGAAAGTAAGACTTATGGTGTAGATGTTGAGTCTGGCAAAGTTCTCTATGAGTGCTCTATGTCAAAATGTGACAACAATTCTGACAGTAAACCACAAGGTGATGTTATTGTTGTACAACGTCAGACACAGACTGTGAGGGCGATTGAGCCTCGTTCTGGAGCTGAGAGGTACATTCTCTTATATATTCTGTCCAATACTAAGATTATTTGTAGGCTATTATGGGGTCTTCTTTAAGCAGAAGGTTTAACATTTTAAGTGCTTAATTAGGCACTGATACTCCCAAGTAGGATTTTGTTAAGCAAAACAGATAGTAAAAAGATAAAAATTCATTTTAATTTCTGACGTTTTGTCATATCTTTACCTAAGTGAATGAGGTTTGGTTACATTTTTATAAAAATAATTATGTTTTATTAGCTGTCTGGTAATTGTCTTGTAATTGTAACAGTTGTAACTTTCCATTTAGGGTAGCTACTGACTTCTTCCGACTAGCATTGGTTGTTTTTTTAAAGTGTTTAATTTGACTTCAGGTGGAATTTCAGTGTTGGGCAGCATGATTTGAAAATTGCACACGACACATCTACATTCTGTCAAAGTAAAGTTGATGTCTCGTCTGATGTATTGCTGAAGGTAATTGTACCTGATGGTCTTATTTGTGCAATCAGCAAGTCGAAGCCTGGAGTAGTTGTATGGAAACATAAGGTATATTTAGATTTTTTTTAGAAAATTTTAATCTATATTTGGCTCTATGTTTATAATACATTAGTATGAGATATAGTTATAATAATAATAATAATTAATAATAATATTTTTATTATAATAAAACTCAAAAAGTCATTTGAAGTGCTTGAATGCAGGTGTATAGAATGTTTTGATGGAAGGACATGTTGTCAACACATTCTTTCCTAACATTTGTATTTGATGTTAACCAAAGTTTGTTTATTTTTTCAAGTATTTTCAAAATATTTTTATGAATTTATATCCTCTTTAGACATTTGTTAAATGTGAATGATTGTTTCTGTTTTTTTCTCCCTTCTCTCAAGTTCAGCATATTTTTAGAAATGTTGTTTCTTGTTGCCCTTAACCAATATGACATGTTGTTTTACCTTCACCTATTTGAGTTAAGATTCAAGAGCTTTCTACAACTCCTAACATTAGTAAAGTAACAGTTAGAACTTAGAGAATGAAAATACAGTTTTCAAGCACTGTACTTATTTTTCTTTAATACAAATCAATATTTTTGCATGTGTAACATTGATATTATTATATTATAAGACAATATAAGAAAAAAATGTTCAGTCATGGCCATCTATGCATCTGTACCATAAACTATTTGACAATTATCAGTCGAAACTACAGAAATCATTACTTCAGAAAGGACTTTTTTAGACTGAGACCTTCAAATCAAAATTTCATGAACAACTAAAAGTATAATTGTTTTCTCAGAATAATTGTTCATTTTATAACATTGAATACAAATATTTTCATATTAATTTTTTCTAAATACAAAATTTAAATATTTACAGTTTGAAAATCCTATTGTAAGTGCATGGCAGGTTGTGGACGGGAAAATGCAATGGGTTGATCTTTTCGGTGGTTCCAAAACTGTTGAAGATTCCACTGTCCCAAAATCACCACTTCTATATATTGGAATGCATAACAAACAGGTAATTCTTTCTAAATTACAATTTACCCATATATGAATAAAATTATAAGATGATCATTCATGGTGGCAAAAGTAATAGTATTAATTACAATAATCTTTGAAATATTTAGTTTTAACTTCCTAATTACTAAAACAAAGAAACTTAAAAGTTTGAATATATTGCAGCTTTACATCCAAGAAAGTGTGAATCTTCAGAAGAAAGTTTTAGAAAACGTGAAAACTAATTTAATTACTGATGGAACATATCTTCCCAGTATCCCCTGGCGACCAATATCTGGTACTTCTAGTTGTAAAATATCTTTGTTTATAAAATTGTGTTAATGATTCATTTTTATAGTTTATATGTATATGTTACAGCAAGTGGTTACCTTGGCATTGCTGGTCCAGAAGAGCCGCTCCAAATTACTGATGAACATAGCCAAGCTAAAACAACTGCATTGTCAGTGTTGTATGCTTCAGAATATGTCAATGGTAATCATTAATTTAAAAATATGCATTTATTTAGGTTCAGTTATATATTTATTTTTATTGAATCTGAATGATTCTTCTCAGTGCTCGATTATTATATGGCCAATAGACACTTCCTTTGTCTTTTATTAATGACCTAGAAGGTTTTTATATTAGCTCATTTCCCATTAGGAAATCAACTATTAAGGCTGCACTTATGACACGATTTTTGAAAAATGTGTTCAAATGACCAGTGAATCCTACCTCGGAGATAAAAAAATTGTGGTCCATTCTAAATTTTACATATATATATATATATATATATATATATATATATATATATATATATATATCGGGATCAGATCAAAAAGTTATATATATCTTGTTAAATATTTTATGCTCCACAATTGTTGTTTTGCACATTTTTTTAATAACTCGAATATTAAGCGAATTATTTGTATTTCAATGTTTTTAAACCTCAGTAAACTCTCACTTATGCTCATCGAATTTGTATTTTGAGTAACAGGGACATTGAACATCTGATGCCACCAGAACTTTTAATTCCTGTTTGATAGGCTTCTTATTATAGGAGAAATAGTGAGCAGATGGAGAGATGAGATCTCCAGTGTGTTCTTCTGAATTGTGTGATCCCCTGTGTGACAGACATATAAGGAGGACTATATATATTGATTCATACTTTTAATATATATTCTCATTGACATTGTTTCATTCTTTTTGTTTAGTGTTAAAAAAAAATGTTAATTTCTTTCTTCATTCCATTTTCAGTGCTTTTATATATTTCCCTCTTACTCGTGCCCTCATAGGCTGCCAGGAAGAAGTTTTTTATTACCATAGTTTACTCTAATTTAAGAAGAAAACATATTTGTTTTATTTGTAGCAAAGGGCAAATATAGGAGCAAAATCAATAATAAAATTTGTAAACTGTACCCCTACCCACTATTTAATTATCAACAGTGTGTGGTTGTATGTTTTTCGGTTTTATTCTGTTCTTGACTAATAAGTTACCTATTAAGTATTGGGTTTTATGTACTTTATATTTTATTTTTTTATATTTCTAGGTAATGGTTTCTTCTTGTTCAGTTCTAATGAGGTTGAAAAATCTGGAAAAGGATTGTGCACTGAAAAAGATAAAGTGAATATTACAATTACTGTGATCGGTGGAAATGAAAGTATTGATGATATTGATGATGATGATGGGTATGTTGAAAATGATGAAGAGGGCACTCCTGTCCAAATAATTGTTTCCTTTTGGTATTGGTGGTATGTATTGCTTTTTATTTGTTTTGTCCAATATAAATTAGTGTAAAATGAACAATCTTAGTATAGGACTGACTTTGATCTTACAAGTGTTTCTGCCCTCTTTTCATTTATTGTTTCCCTTCACAATATGTGGGTTTAGTATATTTAGAGAAATGAAGTAGTGTGTGTGTGTGCGCGCGTGCGTATAAAGGTATATGCTATTTGAGGCTCCACTATCCACAATATTTTTATATTTCCCATCTCCTACGGTATGTACCGTTTTTCAAAACATCATGGGCCATATAATTCATAATCATGGAGTATTCTCTCTTACAAACCATCGTTGAATAGGGCCCTCCTTAGCCCAAAAACAATGACAGCTATTTTATGTTAATAACTTTTATACAAAATACTCTTTTCTTTGCTTGGGAAATTAAACTTTATATACATAATGGTACACATTCTGTTTAGTAAAGTATAACATATTAAAAGAGCAGTGTTCATAAATATCAGAAATAACTGGACACATCTTCCCAGAACTCCCCCCCCCCCAAGCATTCATCTTTTTAAATTATTTATTTATGAGAATTTAATAAATTCACATATCTGAGAATAAAATTACGTTACTACAATAAGATTATAAGTATCAAATCACATATAAGCATAAACCAAAGTGGTTAGGAAGAAGGAGGCAGACGTGCATTTTCTCTGTGCATTTCCACCATAATAGGGCTAATATAAACCTGTGTATAAAATGGGAGATGTATAATTTCTCCTTATTTCAAACCCTCCCAGTATTAAAATAGAAGAGTATTATGCATACGCTGATAACATTAAAGGAATCATAATTGCTAGGAGAAGGGTTTAGCTTAAATAGATCACTAAGGTGTTAAGTTAGGAGTTGTGCGGAAAAATACAAATTCAAATACCGAGTTGTGTTTAGTTGGATTTAATCGTTTGTGCCTAATAAAATTATTGAATCCTTCTGTGGTTTTTAGCGTATATCTCAATTATGCTTTTGTATACATCAAAAGTGTATATAACAAACATTGCTTTAAATAACAAAAGAAATAACTTCTGCAATGTGCATGTTTACCCAAAAACCAATAGGAAATGATATAATGCAATTTTTCATTTGTGATCTCCTTTATAACCCCCACTCCTGTCCGTTTCTGATAATATTAGTATAGACTAAAGTCTAATTTGGGTTAGTAGTAATACACGTACCAAGTTTCGTAAAATTCCGTTCAGTATTTTCAGTGTGAAAAGGTAACTAACAAGCAGATACCATAGCCACAAATTGCAGATATTCTGTCAATGGCAAGTGAAAAGAAAAAGTAGCATGAAATTTCTAGGGGGAAAATCAATGTAGAGACAGAGGATAAAATTATATATATTGGTTAATTGAAGTTATTTTATTTCTAATTTTGGGTATTAGTTTACAAACTTTTGATATGAGCTGGATTTCTACTTGAACAAGAGAAACTATTAAGTGAAGTTCTTCATTAGTACAAGAGAAATCTAATAAACAAATGTTTTCCTTTTCAGGAAGGAGGTTTTACTAACTAGTATAACCATTGCTGTTTTATTGAATGTTGTCATACAGAGGAGATTAATTCTATTTTTGAAAGGAAACAGTTCTGAGGTTAGTTTTTTGACGTCCCTTGTAAGTGTAATTGTCAGTTGTCATTATTTACTACAAAATTTAATATACTTTTTTATTTTTTATAGGATAGAGAACCTCTTGTCGAAGGACCTATTTTTGGACATATTCGTAGTAATTCAGCATCTAATTTCACTCTCCCTATTCAACAACCCATAAATGGTGAATATACCTCCCGGTACCTTACAGACTTCGAACCTGTTCACTGCTTAGGAAAAGGTGGTTTTGGTGTTGTTTTTCAAGCAAAGAATAAAATAGATGATTGTCATTATGCAATTAAAAGGATTCCTCTTCCAAACAAGTATGAAATTTGTTTTTCATTTTACTTTCAATTTCAATACCATATCTGATTTAGAGTGAGGTATTAAGTGTTATTATGCAGCATGATTTCATAAATAATTCTGTTTTATTTTGGCATTTAGGGAGGAATCAAGAGAAAGAGTAATGCGAGAAGTGAAGGCTCTTGCTAAACTTGATCACCAGAATATAGTTAGATACTTCAATGCATGGTTAGAATGCCCTCCACCCAATTGGCAGGAAGCCCAAGATGCCCTTTGGGCCCATACACATAAGTAAGCTCTTATTTAATATTCCTTTTACGTTCCTCTAACTTATTCTATTGAAAATTGTGATATTCAACGTAAATATTACTATAAGTGATAGTTTCATTTATATATTTTGTTGTCTTAGTGAGTGTGTGTGTGTGTGTGTGTGTGTGTGTGTGTGTGTGTGTATATATATATATATATATATATATATATATATATATATATATATATATCTTTATATATATATATATATATATATATATATATATTGGGATTTGTTGAATAGTAGCAATAATATAAAAAATGTGATGTGTACACCACATGATTTTGTTGTACTTGTATTAAATTAAATAAACAAAATGCTTTCCTCATCTAAAATTATATCCTTTGAATTAAATATGATTCCTCTATTACAATGCTTCTGTTAAAAAAATGTTATAGAACATAATTTATATATCTTTTAATGATAAGCCAAAAAGATCCTATACTAATTTTCTGTATCTCTAATAGGTATGGAGAAATTTACATTATTTTATTTTCATGCTTGTTTAAACTTGCCCTCACCCAAAGGCGATTTTGATCAAAAGGAGGAGTGTATAACTAACTATATGCTATATCAGCCTTAAATATAAATTTTATTTATGTAATGTTTATGAACATTCTAAGTCTAGTTGTTTTTGAGTTATGCGAGATATGTAAAGACATCATACTGAAATTAGTCATAATGGAATCAGAGAGGATCAAAATGAATAATTCCATTGAAATTCTAAAGCTAAAATTTTTCTTGTTTACAGTGAATGCTTCCTTTATTTCATACAAGGAAATAAAAATAGTTGTGTGTGTAGTAGTAGCGGAATGATTCCCTTAATTCATGTGCATTACATTTTTTTTCAATATTGTTGGGCTTTTTTTTAATAGTTGTTATTCACAGTTATTTTATAAGCGAGATGGAATATGCCAACATTATTACTTATTATTAAAATTTGTAAAAAAAATGGTCCAACCAGCTGTAATTTGAACCTAGACTCCTTGTGTTCCAGCCAAGTGTATGCCACTAATTAGGCCACCAGTTCGTATAACATTACTTCAAACACATTTGAGAGAAAATTTTACACATCTTGATTTTAATCATCATGTATTTTATAAATTATGCCTAGAGCATATTTTCCAAATATATATATTCCTGTACAGTATAGTTAAAAAATTTAACTTTTGGTTGCTATCATCTTTTTTTAAATATATATTATGTTTTCATTACATTTGGTTTTGTTAGCATCTTGTCATTTTATTTTATTATTATTATTATTATTACCATAACATGCTTATTACTTTTAATTGATACATCATATTTCACAGAGTACTAGGTTTCAAGATGATTCTTTTTATTTTTTTTTTGTTTATCCTGCTAATTATTTTTTCAGAGATGAACTGTGCAGTGAAGATGCAGTACTTGTGGATTTAAGTAGTCAGTTAACTCCATCAAGTGAAGTACCTCCTCCTTTTCCTGTTCACCATCGTAAGAAAAAAAATGTACTGAAATCAATCTGGGAGAAAGCTTCTTCATTTTATCCATCCAATTGTCAACTTGAAGAATCTGTTGACTCTTTGCCTATTCATGAGCCAGTTGATGAGCCTAGTGATTCTTATATAGTATTTGAAGGTTCAAGAAAGGAAGAATCATTAGTAGAAGAAAAAAGTGAAGATTTGGATGATTCAAAGGAAGAAGCTTCTGAGTGTAATTCCTATGGTACCACAGTTACTACTTGTTCAAGGCCAAGTAATCTTAATTTTTCATCAGGACCTTGTAATGAAAAGAGTATGAGAATGTACTTATATATTCAAATGCAGCTTTGTAAAAAGGAATCTCTTAGAGACTGGCTAAGTGAAAATCCTTGCCGTGATAGAAAAGAAATAATGCATATTTTTGATCAGATCATTCAAGCTGTTGAGTATGTTCATCTTCAGGGACTCATTCATAGAGATTTGAAAGTAAGTCTTGTATTTATTTTAATTAGTTACAATAGTTTATCTAGTTTGGTCAATTTTTATATAACATTAATAATTGGATTTATTCTTTTGTCTATGTTTAACTTCTAGTTTCTAAAGTAACCATACATATTACAGGTTTATCCCATTAGAAACTCATGCTTTGAAGTAAAGATTTGCTATTTCAAAAACAAATATAGCGATAGGTTTTCTAGTAGAAAAATATCAATAGTAGTTTTTCTGTTGTTCAAAACTACACGTTGCTGCATAGCGACTCAGTATTGATATTGTTTATCACTATTTTTTTTCTCTTTTTTTTCTAGCCTTCTAATATTTTCTTCTCTCCGGATGGTCAAGTGAAGGTTGGAGATTTTGGTCTTGTGACAGCAATGGTTGAGGGAGATGATTTCCGATCTCCTCTTATAGGCAGAAGGGTCCTAGATGAACGCCATACAGCAAGGGTTGGAACACAACTTTATATGAGTCCTGAACAGGTAAAAGTTTGATATTTAAGTATCCAATAAAACATCTCCAAAGAAACTTTATATTAAAAAGATTTAATTAAATCCTATGGCTGATGAAATGAAAAAAAGTCCGTCACGCAGGGGCTGCGTAAACTAAGCAGATTTCCCATGTAAAGTTTTACAATAGAGAAATTTCAGAATAGAGAGCCGAATAGTTATGAGAATGATAGTTATGAGACCCGAAGTTAGCCGATCTCATCTCAGAAGCTGAAAACAGAAAAATGCAAATATCTCGGTTAATATTCAAGATACGGAATAAATGTATAACACTATTTATAGTAAATTAAATTTGCAATAAGATTGATTCTATATAAGTTTTCGATCCGACGTATAGTAACGGAGATATTTCGAATTTTCGAAAATCCTCTCCTCTAAACCCCCCCTCCCACTGGTCCGATTTCAGCCATTAACGAACTTGATCTTTATTTTTACATAAAACGTTTAAATATCGAGTTTGGTAACGATCAAACGAAAATTGCGACCGCTAGAGCGTTAACAGACAAATATATCTATCTATCTATATATATATATATATATATATATATATATATATATATATATATATATAATTTTGAACGGACCTCATTTTCGTCATCTCCTGGGTAGGATCGATGGACATTTGAAGAAATTTTTCGAAACTCGCGTCATGAGTACGACCTCAATAGCTGATTTCCCTTAAGGGATATCTGCTAAATAAGGGAAGTTATTATTTCCTGTATAATACTAACATAGTTTGGTCAGTACTCATTCATCTGAAATCTGAATTTGAAAGATTTTCTTTTCTAATTTGAAAATGGGGTAGTTAAATTTATTCAAAAAGGGCTTATCAATCGTTTACAAAGGAGAACAAGATGTGAATTCTCTTACTGAGCTAACTCTGCACAAAATGGTTTTAAACTGAGACACTATTCAATACTAAATTATATTCAAAATGTCTATTGTCATCAATGTACTCAGGCTTGAACTTGTCTCCAATATTTCAATTTCAATAAATTTAAAATTCTCAAATTTTAATTGGTTAGCCTAATCTAAAAGGTTGATATCATCATCAACTCCAACTAGTACTCAAAATGGCCTTTCACATAATAAGTTACAGCTCAAATTACCTATTTCTCAAGTTAACTGGTAATCCCACTAAATAAAATGTTGTGTGTAGCCCTTGGATATGAACGTGACTCCTCTCTAATGTAAATCCAAACACTCGGCCACTGACCTACTCCTTATCTATAAGGTCTATGATTCCAGTGTTTTTTTTTTTGTCTATTACCAACCTAAGAATTTGCTGAGTGTATTGGATTTATAAAACAAAATCTTATCCTCAATTAATGTTTGTGTGTGCGCCCGATAAATATTAAATAGTTTTAATCTTTGTGGGACAATGAATTGTACAGTGTCCTAGAGCTAGTAAATGTCATTATAGACAAAAAATAAGGCTCACTTAACGTGACCAATCAAGTACTTGGCTTATGCTCATAGTACAAAAAATTTTTAAGAAATTCTAACTCAAGGCCCTTAGAAGTGGATTTCATAAACCTATTAAAATATTATTATCATTAATCAAATCAAGTAATTCATGAATACTCAAATCTGTGCTTGGTATCTTTAATTATCATCAGATTATTTAATTAATAAAGATTTATTTAAAAGGAATATTGGCGACGACGACTCTTTCTGTAAATCAATTGGTATTTATGTTTAATCAAATATTATCTATATAATAAAATAATATTCAAAATATCTTTTAAATTATCTCAGGTTAACAATTGGGGAAACAGAATGCGACAAAACATACATTAGTATGTAAGTAATTAATAATCATTTATTATAAATTAGTATATACCAAAATGAGATTCAGAGAGTTCGAATTTAAGTTTGCCGGATCTTGACTTATATTGACGGCTTCATTTTTCATCCTTCCTGCTGCATATGAGAGATGAAAGAGCTTTCCAGGTTTAGAAATATGAAGAAGAAACCCAGTTTGGGCCTATAACCAAAAGAGTTCTACAGGATGAGGCTTGCTTTTGACCTTTATACCCTCACCATCTCCAAATGAACAGATTTTTGATTTCCTTGGAAAGCTAAGTGTTCATTACATGGACAATAAAGTTCTGTAGTTGATATAGTATTTTTATTTTTCAAATCTTGAATTTGACATTCAATAAATACTAATACGCTGTACTGTTATTATTGCGCTCCTAACAGTGCCTTCTTCAACTAGACGTTTACCATGGCCATTTGAAATCATTTTGTATATTTGCCATTTATTATGCTCTTTTCACTTAAGACTGTTGCTCTGGAAAGTGTAAATGTTACAAAATATATATATATATATATCCGACTTAACAGCTTATTATTTATTTGTAGGTTTCAGGGCAGCAATATAATTACAAGGTTGATATATTTTCTCTTGGTCTTATATTGTTTGAACTTTTGACTCCGTTTAAGACACAAATGGAAAGGTGGCGGACACTGACAGGTGTTCGAGAAAATAAGTTTCCGTCTGGGTTTGATCAGGAATTTCCTGATGAGGTATGTATTTTATATCCTTAATAAGATTAAAATATTTCATTATAAGCCCATTTCAATGACAGTAAATTAACAAAAACTTTAATATGTGACCAAGACCCTTATCATTATATATGCAGATTATTTTGTGCTAATGTTAATCACTAATTTTTATTTAACAGAGAAGTAATAAATAAAGATTTTATTTATGCAGTATCAGAACTTTTTGGAAATTTAATATTAGGTATGTCTATGATTACACATAAAAGGAAGTCAACTTATGATTGATAATTTAAATATATAAAATTATTACCTTGAAGTGAATTTTTAAAATAAATGTTTTTAGCACTGACTTCAAAAATCCTATTTGTTACGCTGGAAATGGTATTGCCATAATTATATAGTTTCTTCAGAAGCACTATAGTACCTGAATTATTAATGAATTTATTTTCTGTCATGAATGATAGTAACTACTCTGTACTTTAAAACATATATTTTAGTCCCCTAATTATTGTGTCATTTTAATCCTAGAGAGGCGATACAGAATTATTCTTTGAGTAATGGGAAAGGAAGGCTGTTGCAATAAAATTTTAAGATTTCACTAAAAATCCTTGTTGTTTTCTTTTAATTTAAGTTCATTCTACCCCAATTTATTATATCAAATTTTCTTTGAACAAAAACGTGTTTCTAAGACTGGATTTGTTGCAAGTATTCATGAAGAAATCTAATTTTGTCTGACGCAGTAACCTCAAGTTTATTATGACAAATATACTGCAGGTAGATCCACTTATAGGAGATATCCTAATTCTACGCTAGATACCTCATGATAGCAGATTTGCGAAAAGTATAATTGTGTGAATAAATTATATTTTACTACGATAGTGACAATTCATACCCTTCTGACCCGCAACTCACTGGAAGCATTACGCATTTATTCTTTAATTTCAAAGTAAATCTTTACTAATTGGGTGAAATGAATAGGAGAAAATCCCTTTATGAAGCTCTGTTTATAATAAAGACAATGGGGCACGTGGGTACAAATGTTAACCAATATTTAAATATTAAAAACTGCAATATCGTTGTTTTTGCTGACTAGTTAAAACAAAAAAAACTTTTATAGTTATTGTATTGTATGTTTGTATATGTTATTATTGAATATATAGGATATGTTTGCAAATATTGTGGTGAATGAACAAGAAGTGAAGTTTTAAAGGTGCAGTGTGAGTTAGCAGGTCATAATGGTGTATTGAGGGGCTTCACCCTAAAGATTTTGAGTAAATAAAAAATAATAAAAATGTGAGTAGAACCATTTATATGTAGCATTAAAGATCTACAAATTATCCTGTAGGTCCTTTTGACCCATCGTAAAAAACTAAGATATGGGAACAGGAACACTGATGGGAATTCTCTGTGTTTTGTTTTATAACCTTACAGCATTGAATTTGGAATATTAAATTCGTTCTGGATAATGTTTCTATAGTTTCTTCTCTCATTCTATTCTGCGCTTTCATAGATATTTTACTATATTAACTTATCATATTCAATTAAATATTTTGTTTTTTCAGTATGAACTTCTTCGGCTTATGCTTTCACAAAATCCAGAAGAGCGACCTACCACAATCGGAGTGAGATCACGACCTCCACTTCGGGAACTTCAAGGTGATGGTAGTATTGGTGAAGATTGGCACTTCAGCCTGCCTGGCCGACAGCGCGACCCATCATTCAGTCGTTCTAGCCAGGACTCTAACTAGCTTAAGAATTTTTATTCTGTTAAGGCTGTGAGCAATGCTTACTATGGTGATTTTGTTTGATAGATTACTAATGACTGTGTTTTTGTACCTTTCTTTTAGAAACTAAATAGATTATAAAATAAGTTATTCTAAGTTATCAGAATAATATCCCTTGGTGGCTTATTCATGTATTTTGAATATGCTTGACCAAAAAAACAAATGGCCAACGAGAAGATGGACCAAGTACTTTTTTTAGTCGCATTTCTAAATATGAAAGTAAAAGTATGTATTGGAATATACATGAAATATATAGAAAAACTAATGTTACTGATGATCTTACAGACTCTTAGTATAGTGTACAATTCTTGGATAAATTTGTTATATATTTATTATATTCATTGTCATATTTATAATTTGTTATAATATATTTAAACATTTATTGCCGATTTAAATTAAGCTAATTTTGTTGACTAATTAACTATTATAGCAATAAATAGAAGGAAAGACAGATTATTTCATAATAATTAAGACTGTATTTATAACTATATTTTTATGATGCATTTATAACCTTCTTTTTTTTTTTTGCTGTTCCTATGTGTTTGTTATTAGATAAAGTAGAAATATTTACAAGAGGAACAGACTCTTCCCTCATAATTTATTATTTAATCTGAATGATTCGTTGTGAAAATCATGCAATCATAGAATTTGGTTTTATAATCCCTTCTTACAATAAATACCATTTTTAAATGGACTAATTAACTGCCCATGATTATGCAGCATTAATCTAATGTTTTTCAACTATATTTTCGTAGTACCAAACTCCTAAAAAAATGCAGTATTATTTATATGAGAACTTTGCCTACATCTTTTAATAGTTAAAATAAAAATACAATGACGTTTTTGAATTATAGAGAGGTTCTAGACATTGAATAAATGAAATAAAATATATTGCTATTATAAACAGTTCTACATTATAAATTTGTTATTAGGGTTTGTTAACTAATCTTTTTTTAATTGTTCAAACCAATCTCTTTGTGAAAAATAAAACTTTATATTAGTTTATATTGCTAGGTGCTGAAAAAAAAACCATAATAGCTAAATCTATTAGGGAAAAGGAAATATATATATTTATAGGGAAATTTAATTAAATGTCCCTTATTAAAAAAGTAATCTCCAAAAAATGTATGTTTAATATTTGATAATAGGCTATTTATTTATTTATTATAAAGAAAACCCCAATTATTCAGCATAAAATATGTACTTTAAGTCCTTAATAGAGCTTTTGTTGTTCCGGACCACATTCATCATTTTAATTAAAATAGTATACAACTACAATACTTTCATGGAAATTATAATCCATTTGAGTGGATCTTCCCCCTTATTAGCAAATCACATTGTTAATTATCTCAAAAAGTTATATATAAATAAAATAAAATTTGACAACATATTTCTTACTCCTCTGGGAATTGAACGTTGTGAGTTGATTGTTTAACCTTCAATTCCCAGAGGAGTGAGACATATTTGGACAAATTTGATTTAATATGAATATAGTAATAAAGGACATTCATTTTTTCTATTAAGGGACAAAGATCTAGGCTATTGGATATGGTGTCAACACTGAAAATTTGGGGTTTTCATTAAAGAGTGACTTTTTCCTAATATAAAAGGCCTTTAGTAAAATAAAATAATGTTACATTTTTTGATTGTTACTATGTTTTACGTCCAAATGTTTAAATTATTGAGAATATATGGAATCTATATGCAAGATATATGTATCGAAATAGGTTTATACTTTCTATTGTAGATGTAATATTAACAATGTGTTTAAGAGGAATGAATCAGTTTTTTTGATTAGGTAACTGTATCAATGCACTTTCTATTTCATTTTAACCCATTCACCTCATTTAAAAGTCTACTCTGTGTGGCAAAGGAGAAAATTCTGGGGAGGAACAAACACAACTGTCACGTGATTGACACTGAATGGGTTTATATACGTTTCTAGAATGATTATAAGAAAAATAATTTTATTGGAAGAGTTATTCGTTCAGAGATAAGATCCTATCTATGAATCATACATTCCTTTTCTTTGTTATAATTTATAAAATCTATTTCATTTTTCTTGTATATATATTGTACTTCATTAATTTGTCTGTGCCATGCTGGTTTTTACTGACCATCTTGTCTAAAAATGATTTAAGTGCCTTAAACATTTAATTTTTTTGTTTTGCATATTATCAGGTATGAAGTTATAACTATTTTTAAGTAATTACGGTGCTTTTTTAAATTCCCTTCTTAATAGCATCATTCTTTCTAAAGATTTCTATTCCTATTACACTATAAAAGTTTCTATTTTGCTAGTGATTGTGGAATGTATTTTAATATTCATAAACAATTTGAATTGTATGTGATAGAGGTCATCGTATTTATTGATGAAAGAAATTTCGTATTTTTGCTCATTGTAATAAAAACTGAAAAGCTAGGAATTTATATTTTTGATAGTACAGATTATTTTGTAAAAGTTTTTTTTATAATAAATTTTGAGTTTTGGAAATATGTTTGGTATTTTATTTCAATGTTATTTTAGCAGTTACTGATTTTTCATTCATTCCATGTTCATATTTTGTTGATATTATTTAAGTATTAAAAAAGTCATGAAAGACTATAATTCTTTCTATTTTTTTTATATATAATTTGTCTACTTTTAAGAATTTTTGTGTGATATTTTGTTCATAGTTAGTCATAAATTATTCTTTAAGTTAAAATCCTACTGAAGTAGCATGTTTATAAGCATGAATATGTCAGCCTGCTAATTATAAGGTCTCATAGCTCCTTTGGAACCATACTGGAGTTATAGGGTTTTATAATTAGGTTGACAATATATTTAGTAGTAGTGTTGTATATATTTTAAACATGTGACATGAATATGTATAAAATTTATTATAAAAGTGAACCTATTTTCACTATAATTTACCCCATGTTGCTCATTACTTTGTTTTAATTATCCATTTTTTAACTTATTTTTATTTAGTAAATCCAGTGTTAATAATTAATTCAGAGAGGATTTGTATGATCTGATCGATTTTAAAACCCTGAATGTTCATTAAAAGAATCTAAATTGTTAACCATATTTATTCTGTATTTTTCTCCAGATATTTGTTTAACTTTTCTTTGGCACATACATTTTTCAAAATAAAAACTACTTAATATAATTTGTTCTTATTTATGCTGTTCCTACCATTATCCAAGAAATTGTGAGTTTTGGAAATTCCTTTCTTAGTAATAGATGTATTGTGTCCAATTTCTATTTCATTTTTGCCTAATATTGGTATTATTATATATATATATATATATATATATATATATATATATATATATATATATATATATATATATATTAATATTATTTCATCTATCAACTAAATGAAAAAATATAGGCCTATTCTCAAAGAAGGTGCGAATTGGAACATGGACAAAAAATTGGAATTAGTCTGAATATTTATTCACTTCCATTATATAGTTACATTTTTCTAACTTCATTTCTATGCTTTCCGTCATGTTTAATTATGAACATTTTTCCTCAACATTATTATGTTTCCGCATTACTACTCGTAATATTTTCCAATATTATAATTTTTTAGTTGAGTGGCAAGGCAAATTCACTAATCTCAGCACGTCAGGTCGTTCCTAAAAGATTGTTAATTAATTCTGCAGAAACAAGAGTTTATAAATCTCATAACTATAAATAATATACAACATTTTCTGTTTGGTTTTAGGAATAGGTTTGGAATAAACTTTAAATCTCATGGTGGGAGAGAAATTGACAGCTATTGTCTAGTCTATAGCCAGTGACCAGCTAGACGGGGGAAGCATTTCCTCACATTTTTGTATCTTATTTCCTTGGCAAATCCATCCTTAGCAATAATGATTAAAATAAAAAGACCAAATGGTATATGGAAAAGATCAAATATGAAAGAATCTATTCTTGGCTAAGAGCCAGGTAAACTATTGGTCATCAAGTACCTAAGAGGGATACTTATTATAGACAGCAATAGAATTGAAGTAGTTATAAAGGCCAAAATGTTTGTAGGGGCCAGATGCTTCTGAGTCCTGCAAAAAGCTCTAGCTAGAAGCTAAAAAGTCTCTCCTGGAAGCCAAAATTGCAAGTATAAAAAATGGTCATTAGACTAATTTTATGTTTGGTAGTGAAACATGGAGACACAAGAAAAATCGGAGGGGTCTGGACAATAAGAGGTATCATCATAGCTTGTACTGAAATTTTAATATGATGCAGAGGTTTAGGTCTTACAATGGGTGAGTAGTATGTGTCATGTGTACTCTGGAACAAATCCCTAGTACTCCAGAATGCAAAAGTTTATTCTTGGCAAAGGATTTCTTTAGTAATAGCATTGATAATGAAATTTATATGGTGTACATTAATTCTAGGAGGCTAGTTAGGAAACAGTAAATTGATGTAGAATTAATTGAAATTATGTAAAAATTGATTTTATAAAGACATATTGCCTTTATTTTATTAAATTATATTCCACAACATTCGGCTTTTCCCACAGGCGTTTTGCTAGACTGTATCACAGTAGCAAATCTATTGAAATATTTTATTATCATAACTAAATTTTGAATTTAAATCATTCTGAATTTTGTTTAATTCTTCCAATATAGTCTCATATTCGTCTGCAGGGTTTTGAGATTTTTGTAAAATTTTCTCCAACTGATGTTTTGTTGTTTGCCTTTCTACTCGATGTTTCTCCATTTTTCTTGAACTTACCACCAGTTCAGAAATATCAATTAATATTTGGGGACTGTAAAGTGAGGATGCTTCCAATAATGATACAGCCACTTCATCTGAAATATAAATATAACATTAGAGGCAATACAAATCGAGAATCATACACAGAACCCCGTGATTTTAATTTTTGTTTTCACTATTTATTTTTCAAAATTAATATGGAATTTATTTAATTTAAGAAAAAAATATGTTTAAATTTAAAGAACTGCCTTCTAATGCATTTTTGTCATCGATTTGTTGTTCCTTTGTCATCTTTGGATGAGTTTTGTATCATTCTTTAATTAATTTTAATAAGATTCCAGCCAAGATGAAATCATAATATTACAATAAATAAATTGAAATAATTTCTTAGTTGTAGTATACTGATTCTTAGAACTCTCATCAGTGAATAGGAACCCTTTCAGTATATAATTAATAATTTTTAATTTAACGCAATTTTTCGAACCTGGCTTCAAAAGAAATGTATGAGCCGCTAGTTATGCCTGTAGCTCAAAAGTAGAGAACTGGACTAGATGTATGGGATATCTGGCTTCGATCCAGTAGGTGCGAAGCATTTTTCTGTTATTGTTTCTTTAATTAAGTTGACACATTTTTGAATAGTTTTAAGTAAATAGCAGAAGAGGTTTGACTAGTATTTGAACCTGAATTTTCTCACAAAGCCTACTCAAATCCAGAACCATTAGAAGCAGAGATGTCTCACTTCAATATGCCTTAGAGTAGGTTACTCCTACCCTACTATTAGTAATTACTGGGTGATTCTAAAATCCACTCTTTCATCACTAATTGTTAAAAAAAGGTTTGCAACCAAAGAATTGTAGTATTAACACTTTTCATATTATTTCATAAAGATTAAAAACACTCTTAGTAAAATAAGTTTTGAGGAGACAATGTTCAGAAATCCTCCTTTTAAAAATATGTAGGCACTAAATGAAGTATTGTTTGTCTAATATTGTCTGGCTTTTTTTCATAAGAACTAATAAAAGTGTGTTTAAATAATTCACACAAATAAAGCCTTTAATAATCAATAAATGAAACTTTTCTCTCATATCCTAACAAATGTCAAAGGCCATGGTCTATTGAACAGTGGCAGTGCTGAATTCTTAATTGATCAGCCTGGATTTAACAGCCAACTGTGCCCTTCTTATTCTTATGTTTCTGGTTTTAGCTGTAGTCCCCAAAGAATTAGGACCTCTAATGCCCCATTTCTTAAATTTTAATTGTTTTAAAGAAGTATCATCCACTAAAAAAAAAATCTTTAAATTAAAAAAAGCTATATAAAAAGAGAAGATAGAACTAATGCAATGGGAGATTTAATTATTTGTTGAGATTAAAGAAACCCTTTCTTTTGAATGAAAAAAAAAGACTTAAGAATAATATAAAAGAATAGAAGAAAGGCAAGCTGTTTTTTATTCCAAACAGAATTAAAGGGTGCTACATTATCGGAAAGTAAATAAAAATGACTGGTTTATGATTTCCAAAAACTAATTTTATAGTCTCATTTCCTAAACAACTCCAGTAATCTCTACCTTCCATTATGTATGTGGGTCATAATTAAGGCTGTTTAAATAAATAGAAATTTATAAACTAACAACGTAAAAGTGCTTAGCAATGAGTTTTTGAAGTTGACAAATGACTGCTGCTTATTAGCTTAAAGAAATCCAAAAAATTTACAGTTGACATTGCTTAGAAATTTAAGTAAAAATAATTACTGTGTAAAATTGTGACTTTTTCAAGTAGTTCTTTTAATTTGTCCATATTATTATTCAAGTAAGTACAAAAACCTGCATAATCCTCCATTTTTTTTTGAGAACGAAGTTCTCGAATTTCAAGATATAAACGGCACAAACATTTGAATAATTCGTTTTGCCTCTTCTGTTTCATCATGCAGGTTAGCCATTAGTGAATATTTTATTTTTGGAAATATTTAATTTAATATTCCGTTTTACAAATGTTACTTTTTTAATGTAACCAATCTAAGTGAGTTTTGAAAAATTTATTTTTTTCTTTTTATTAATAAAATAATAAAAAAATAATAATAAAAAGAAAACCTTGATATTCAGTAGTAACTTTGACAACAGCTGATACGAGTCCTGATAACCTTAGATTTTATATGTAACTGGTGTCTTGTTGTGGAGTTGTATTCGGGTAATTAATCATATTATATTATTAATCATCATCAGTTCCCTATATTTTATGAAAACGATTTTTTTGAAGGTTGTACCAATTTAGTTTTTATCCTAAGACCAAATTTAAAATTTTGCTGGCCCATGACCAATCCCCTCTTTTCCAGTTGGTCCAGAGCCTGATAATAATAGACATTCTGGATGAAAATCAAAACTTTTTTTGGATATATTTTATGGCTAATTATGAACATAATAAAATTCTATATTTATAGACACTCCTTATTTTCAATGCAAAGTTTGGGATTGTGGCTTCTGGAATAATTTCTGTTATCACTTGTTATCAAACTTGCACTTCTTTTTATATTTTAATATTCCAGGGCCTAGTCATGAGTTGTGACATACAACAACAGTTCTGCTTGCGCTGGAATAACTATCAAAATAGTCTTCTGTCAAGTTTACCACAACTGCTTGACGGAGATGACCTCACGGATGTTACCTTGTATGCTGGTGGAAGGAGCATTAAAGCACACAGGATCGTACTTTCAGCTTGTAGTCAGTACTTCAAAACTATTTTCAAAGTAAGTAGCAAGTCATTAATTTTTGGTTTCATTATTGTACTTTTCTTTCATCTTTATCTATATTGTAATGCACCAGTGTTTATACCATTATCATGTTGATTTCATGCTTGTTACTCGACCATTTAAAATGTGGTTTATCAGGGCTGTTTTTTTAATATTTTATTATTTTTTTGGGCGTGGAGGGCTGAGGACCAGATATTAATTTTTGTGAAATATTATGAATTTATTATTTTATAGTGTTTGTTTTTTAATCTTGTACTTCTATAATCCAATGGTCCTATGTATTATACACAACAAATATTTTTTTCTATAAATTTAAATGGAAGGAATTGTTCATTTTGTTATCTTGTTTAATAGATTTCTGAATTTTTAAAAATTTAATTTTATGGTAATCAGCTTTTTGGCTTATGGAATAATTTATTTTTAAAAAAGACCCATTGTAATATTTTTTAAACAGTGAAATAAAATTATTTAGTTTGTGAATTGGTTTTCAATATGTTTTTGATATTTCTTTACATAACCTAGGATAAAACATTAACTCTTAGTGAATTTAATTTAATTTTTTATTACTTATTTGTTTATGTTGGTGTCTAATGGTCTTAATTAATGAACTACAACTATGATTTTTTCTATTTATCCTTAAAAATTATTCTCAGCATTGTGAGAGAAAATTGTATTGTTCTTATTGGCCAAGGTAGGCTGAATTAAATACAGTATCACAGCTTTGTATCCAAAGTACAGGGATGCATGTTAAATGTTTTGCCGGAGTGTGATAGTATGTTTTTGTCATAAGACCTTTACCTCAATAGAACTAAACCTGATGGGTACCAAAGGGCTAGTGAGATGGCTGGAGCCTGAGTTGGCACTTTATGTGTAAAATTAATTTTATTCTTCATTTAGAAATTATACATAGAATACATAAACTGAATAAAAATGCACAAATTTATTCTAGTTTGAATGGCCTTTGTGATTATTATTATTTGGAAACTTTCAACTGTTGAAACTAATATATCATTTAATTTTTATAATTAACATACAATTTTACAATTACAATTTTTTTTTTCCATGAATAATAAGGTGCTGGAATCAAAGATAACCTGCCCAATTGTTGACCCACACTCTCAATTTACACTGTTTTTAGCAGATTTCCTTTGAGGAAAATCAGTTATTGAGGTCACATGATTTTTGAAATGTTTCTTCAGATCTCAGTAATCTATCTACGAGATCACAAAAATGTTATCCATTCAAATATACACATTCATATATATATATTTACTCACACAAACTTGTACTGTCAGCATTTGAAGAATCATGTAATGAAATAGCCCAAAAATCATGTTACTAGTTGTATTCTGACTAGTAGTAGGGATTTAAAGAAGGAGGTAACTGTAGAATCACACTTATCTCTGTTATAATGAGTCAGTTCGAATATACTATGAAATCAGTCTTGTTGGTAAAGTAATGAACTACAATTGTTATTCCAAAAATATTTATCGAACTCTAGTATTGACAGAAATACTTGTGTGCACACGCATGTGTGTGCACTGCGCTTATGCATAAGTATTTGTTTTTAAACTTAAGTAAACTCCCGCTCCAACTGATACACTTTCATGTTAAGCTATTTTGTCATTAAACATTTCATGTTCAGCTCAAATTCATTTTTGTTGCTTTTTATTGAAAAAAGGCTTTTAGAGAGTAGTTTTTATTGAAAGAATTTCAGTATCTTAATACCCAGGTAATCTCAGTTATTATTTGATCACTAGCTTTCTCAGGTATTAAGGAGCGGAGGCTTAAATGGGGGGGGGTGGCTAATATATACATTAACAAATACCTCTGTTATTATGAGCCTGATAGAAAAATATTATATAACCAATCTTGTCGATTTTTTTTTCTGAAATGTATGTTTATGTTCTATACATCTGGTTGAGGGTGGCGATGGAGTTAAGGCAGGTAGATCTACCACTGCCCTCAGCAAGCTGAAGATAAACGATGTATGTTTGATCCTAGCCAAGAGAGATTTTTTAGTTCAATGGGCTGCAACAGAGTGTGTTAGTGTCATGGCATTTCTGGACTAACAGGAGTCTTAATGAATATGTCAGACATCCCTTGGAATGATGAATGACTTTGACTCTCTGAGATCCCATTCACAGGCAACCTGATTACTGGTGAATTAATCACTACCCTCTCCGGGAATATTGAGGGCCATCAGTCTAATGGTGACAACTCATTCCAGCTCCTTCTAGGTTAACAGGTGCTGAACGTTCAGTTGAACATTACAATGAAAAACACTAAGCAGTAATATTTTGTGAGCACATGTCCATGGGGGGGGGGGTTGTAACTTGAATTTTAAAAAAAATTATTTTTTACTTTACATCCTTTAGTAAACACCAATCTTGCTGGTGTGATTTTCATACTATGCTACTGTATCATTTCATATCATTCAGTCGTATGTTTTATGTAGGGGTTTTAATAAGAGATAAATGGCGAATATAATAAAATGATATCAACACATCAGCAAACATTCAATTATTATGTTATTTCAGTAAGTGGAATATATCCTTAGTATATGCAGCCCTTGAATGATTAACTTTTAATTATTCCTAAAGACACTGTTTAAACATACCAGTCACTAACATAAGAGTTGATGTCCCTTTTTGGTGATGAAACTTTTAACAAAATTTATCTTACAGCATTGTTTCATTCATTACTCCAGATGAGTCAAAAAGACCTGCCAGTGTGAATAGTAGTAAGTCTTTTTTATAATAGCATTTCTTTGTTGAAATGGCAAATTTTATACACACACATATACATAAAAATATGAATAAAGGAAAATATAAGTTGGCCAAGTATTAGTCAAATTATTGTACCATTTTGTTTTGCATCAGCTATTTATTTCAACGCTCATTCCAACACAAGGAATACATGTATTCCCCATCAGGTTTAGTTTCTTGTATCTAAGTGGTGTTTGACCATGGAACATATAGGGCATTTTTATGAATAAACATATGTGCAAATTAGAATATTTTATTAAATTTACCTAATGAAGGCTAGAGTTAACGGGACCAGAAGACTAGATTTTTTTTTGTGTTTAGTTGTAATTAGAAATTTGAGAATCCAAATCATTCTTAATATTTAAATTATATTAAATATTTCATGAAGTCAAGGTGCTGACGAAAGTTGATCGACACCGGGAAAGAACCATACTAGAAGCAATAGATATAGTAAAATGCCTTAATAACATCAGCAGAGAAGGTGTCTAAGGAAACTTTGTAAGCACATCATTCCATCTAAGCAGAAGACTGCAAACAAAGAATACAAAATGTCTAAGGAAGAAATGCTCGGAAAAGTATTGATGCGAAAAGTGAAGATGCCTGGAAAACAAGACTGTTGAAGACAGGTACATATATCTGAATAAGAACAGAATTCTTCAGTCTCAGAGACAACCCTTAGGAAGCTAGAAGCATGTCTAGCTAAAAGTCGACAAACAATTTCTAGTATATTGGGGCTATAAAATAAAGTTTATATAATAGTCAATCAATTTTAATGTACTATATTTCACTCAGTCCTTGACTGATTTTCTGTTAGTCTTGTTTCTACAATTGCATCTTGTATTACTACAAAATTACTGATGACATTCACTATTCTTAGGAACTTGCTCCGCTCCAGCACCCTGTTATAGTAGTTCCTGGAACAGACTTCACAGAACTGTGTGCGCTTGTCACATTCATGTACTCAGGGGAAGTGAACATCTACCAGCACCAACTCCCCGGCCTCATAGCCCTAGCTGATACACTCCACATCCGAGGACTGGCCCAGTTTTCAACCGTAAGTCAGTTATAGTTTATATATTTAACTGTTTGGGTAATATGATGTATGCCAGAGTTTTTAATGATACATCAATGACCCCAACAGCACAATGGAAAATCACTTGCAGGCAATGGTTCAGAATTTTAGTAAAAAAAAAAAAAAATAACACTTCTTTTCCATTCATTTTATTAGCAGAATCTAAATATAATGTATACCATGTTAAATGTATATATTGGGACAAAGTTTACTTAGGGAGTTGGCACTTTTAAATAAGAGCCTGAAGCAACACCCTAAACATATTGACAAAATGTAAGATAGAAAATCTCTTACTGACACTCTTGAACTCAATCATTCTTTTGATTTTGACAATGTAAAAATCTAGGAAATACAAAAGAATTCAACTAAATTAAAAATAAAAGGAAACATACATATGTATAAAAATAGAAAAGACTGTCTGTTATACACTTAAACAGTACTTTTTCCAATCTCCTAGTCATGTAACAATTTTTTTTTAAATTTCTATAATTTTAGTAAATTATGTAAACTAGTTTTAAACATTGATGCTACTTCATCACAGAATTTTCTTATAATACTAAAATTTATTGTAATAGTTTCTTTTAGCTATACTTATTTTAAGCATCTATCGATGTGTGGTACCTCAGTACAAACTCTCTCAGTATAGATGAAGTTGATGTAGAGAAAGGATATTTCTCTAGGCCATGGGCCGACTAAGTGTTTAGAATTAAGATTCGTGTACTCCCAAAGAGGCATTAAATTAAAAATATGAAACATTTAATGTTTTAATAAAGTAGATGGAAGAAAAGTAGGGTTTTAGTTAATTCTGATCCTGATTGCCTACAAGTTGTATCAAGTTAAGAGTTGTTAATGTTATAATCATAAAGTCTTATTTTCCTCCAAATTTTAGAAGTTAAACTACAATTATTTTTTTTAAAAAAGGAGAAAGTTTAAATTAGTCATTACATATTTGATATATTAAAACAACTTTTTAAGACTTTAAAACAATTTATTCTTTACTTTTTTTTTATTAAACCATTATTAATGTAGTTAGTTACTGCAGAATATTTGTTTTGAGTTTGAAGTAAATCCACACATCTAGTTAGAAAATCTAATTTCAATGTTATAACCTTGGATAGTTGACTCAAATATGAAAATCATTAGAGTCATTTTTAAGTATTTGATTAACCCATTGACTGCTAGGTAGGAGGGCGTGAATTAGGGCCGGCCAAAGTGATGGGAAAAGGGCGAGACCCTCTTATCTGTTACAAGAGTCTCAACCCACAGAGCCCTTGCGCTCCTCCACAGGGAAGGGGAAATATTGATACTTGAGAGGTTCTCAGTAAACCCCCCTAAAGAGTGTAGCTAGTGTCTCCTTGACAAAAATAGCCCGTTTCCACTCAGCTAGAGCAGTTGGTGCGGGCGCAAGTTTAGAATTTAAATTTCGATGAAATTAGTTTTAGGGTTATATAAATGCGAAAAATATTTCTTGTCCAAAAATAAGAAATTAAAAGATGTGTTTATAGGTCAGCAGTAGCTTCAATGAATGCTCTCTACTTAATTTACTTTATCCAAGTGATTTAATGGGTGATTTAATTGCTGCATTGCCTACTCAGATGGAGGAGTTACTTTAATAAAGGAGTATCTTATTTTGAGAATCCCATAAACCCAACAGGGATAATGATATGACCAAATGTACACCTACCAAAAGTTCTTAATCTACATTTAAAAAGTTTCCTGGCTCTCAATAAGCTGCTAAGCCAAATTTCATATTTTAGCAGTTCAAAAATATATAGAATAAAGATTGCAATTGGATCTACAAAAATTATATTTATAAGAAATGTAAAAATAGTATCATTTTTAGAATAAATACTGAAAATTCATGTCAAGCTGGTGAGGTGGTGTAACTAATTTTCAAGCTCCCAATATGACAGTATTCCTAGATCTATTAAAACATTTTTGGTTTTCTCATGCTCAACAATTGTCTACCTTGAAAGCTCAACTACCCCAGCCTATTTGCCCTCCATGATATCTGTTGCTATCATTATGGTACCATCTTAGCTCTTGTTTCTAAACTCCTTCCTTAAAGAGCTTGCATGGTACTAGAGCAATGGGTCTCCCTCTTTTAAGCCACTGGCAGGAGTGGCCAAAAGGAAAGGTTTTACCTCCCCCCCTCCCCTAAAAAAAACTTAAGTTGCTAAATACTTGATTAAAAAATCATTTTAGCAGATTTCCCACATGGGAAATCTGCTATTGAGGTCGTACTCATTCGATTTTCGAAAATTTCTTCAAATGTCCATCGATCCTACCCAGGAGATGACGAAAATGAGGTCCGTTCAAAATTTTATATATATATATATATTTGTCTGTTAACGCTCTAGCGGTCGCAATTTTTGTTTGATCGTTACCAAACTCGGAATTTGATCGTTTTATGTAAAAAGAAAGATGAAGTTCGTTAATGGCTGAAATCGGACCAGTGGGATGGGTGGTTTAGAGGGGGATTTTCGGAAAATTTAAAATATCTCCGTTATTATGCGTCGATCGAAAAATTGTATAGAATCAATCTTATTGCAAATTAAATTTACTATAAATGTTGTTCTATACATTTATTCTGTATCTTGAATATTAACCGAGATATTTGCATTTGTATTCTGCATTGGTCGGCAGGAGTGAGCTGTTTGGTACTTTCCGAAGAGAGCTCTGGCGGCCGTTTTCATAACTATTCGTCCCTCGTGTATAAGTTTAGTGATCCCTTACTACTTACTACACTTGTTATTGGGCAGATTTCTCTATTGTAAAACTTCACGTGGGAAATCTGCTTAGTTTACGCAGCCCCTGCGTGACGGACTTTTATTTACTATAAAACAATAGCATCAGGGAGATCAAGTGGACCACATGTCTTTTCCCCTTTAATGGGCTTTTGAGCCAAAGATTTTCAAGATGTTCACTGGTTACAATAACGTGTTTTCACTTGAGTACATCTATTATTAAATTTCTACAAGTCTGCAACAAATAGAATTTAGCTAGATTTGGGCTTTAAATAATTTTGGATTTAGGTAGGATAACTTGACACAAATCAGAATCCGAATTTGTCTAAGGATTCCTTTTACTCTGGGATATCACACTACTATTTTTTCTCCTGAAACCACTAAAAATTATGGTCGAAATTAAATTTAAAATCTTTACTATTGGTATTCATCAAAATCTTCTTAAAATTAGTTAATAAAAAATAACTAAAAATACCCTTACATTCTAAATTAATTTATGTATGTTTACTCTTATTTGATTTGAATCACTTGACAATATTTTCTAGGGATCTTATGAGGAAGAACCATTCACGCCTCAAAGCCCACCGAGCACACCCCAAACACCTGAAGAAAAAATGCCTCCTTTAGGTGTTAAAAGACCTAAACTAAATGAAAGCAACAATAACAACAACACTACTAGCAACAACAACAATAACAACAACAACAATAATAGCCCTCCTATTACTAACAACAACAACACTGTTGCTCCGAGCCCTGTAAAAAGCATGTACGTAAGAAAACCAAAGCAAAGAGGGTCACGTAACAGCCCAGGAAGGTCGCAAGGAGAGGCAGAGGATCTCAGCAGAAAGGACACGCCCACGGATCTAACACAAGGTAAGCAAGTTCAGAATTCTTAACAGTTTGAATAAACACAACTTCTACCAAAAGTAAATCCGGATGAACATTATCTCTAGTGAGTACTCCACCCACTGCCATATATTGTTATGTAATTTGTATGAAGCATTCTTCATGCAAGTCATTGGGATGTCTATAATCATTAAAAGAATATAACAAAAAACCAAACTTTTACGGTTTCCATAATTCATATGCAGTCTATATATGCTTATTTCTGTGAAAAGTATTTAAAAAAATATTGATAATATTATCAGTGTAATTGTAAAACATTTTGTCTGTAGGTAAATTACTATATTACAAAAGGAATGTATTGTTTTTCCCCTGCTACTTTCATACTTCAGTTAAGGTCGTTTTTCAAGAATTATTACGTTTAAATAACTTTCATGAGACATAGCAGACATTTTCATTAAAAAATTTTAACTATGTGATTGGTGGAGGGGGTGCAGTGGAAACTAAAAATAATAGTGACCTCAACACAACCTCAGAAAAATATGGATCACCTAAGAATGAATATGCTACAATGTACTGATCAAATAAATTTATTTGAGACATATAAGATTAAGAAAATTTTACAAAAGGTTTCATTTTTGGAAACTGAAGGGGATGAGACTGATACACAGATATCCTAAGGCATATTTTCAAATGAGACTTTCAGGTATCAAAGCAGGGAAGCTGATAAAGAGATCCAGCTTGGCAACATGGAGAATTCAACTTTAATAGTACTGGGCTTAGAGAAATATCTGCTAATTATTAAGTTAAAAATTAAGTCAAAAAGATTATCTATAACACTCTTAATTCTTTTTACATGTAAGAAACATGATATGCTCTGCTATTAAAATTTTGTTACACTTCTGTTAATCAATGTTTAATCATATTTGTAAACAGGACAAGGAAGATTGACAACTTGTTTTTAATATCTTAACTGGGTAGTATAAGAAAAAACCAACTTGGGGTGGAATTTGATGTTGACTTATTTACTAAATTATCCTGAGAAACAAAAAAGTGTTTGTGTCCAGCAATTTCAAGATAAGAGAGACAAGCCTTACTGAGAATACATTTTTGTAAGTGGCTAAGAATCGATAAAGTCGGTGTATATCTCATGCTGATGGGAAGCACTAATTGAATAAATATTCATTTAATATTTTGGCGAGAGTATAAAAATAAATGAAAGAATAAAAGAAAAAATTGTTAAAGCTATAGATTGTCTGGAAATATACATAAATTCTTCAAAAACTTCAATCTGTTTGAATTTAAAATGTCAAATCAATGTCTTACACCTTTTAGAGAGTATTTTCAGGGTTCTGGCATGAACTGCAGTCTTTTTGACATATCATTAATTTCAATAATTTCCATTCCTTACATTAAAAACACATTTCCATAAAAATGATGCTTTATTTGAAGCACCTTCCAGACTGTTCATGCGGGAACCAGAAACGGCTAGTCACATTGTCTCAGACTGTTCCACATATGGAGTGGTCAGAATGACATATTTTATGAACGTATCATAGCTCTACATTTAATGATGAAAAAAAAAATCATAACAAAAACTTAAATAGATACTCACTGGCTCACTTCAATTTAAAAGTTATACTTAATTAAATGTTTTAACATGATTAATTTTGTTTTTGTATTGTGCTTATTAAATATATTTTTTAAAAAATTATTAATTGATAAAGTATATCTGAGATGCTGTACAGTAGAGGAACCAATTAATCAGGATCAATAAAAAGGCCTTGTACTCTACAAATATTTATGCGAAGAGTCCTTTCAAAGAGTAAGCTCCATTATCAGTGCCTGGTTAGAGGAGCTTTGCTTCAGACTGCATCACTCAAACTAACCACTGATGACACATTAAGTGTACTTGCATAATAAACAAGAGTTCAAACTATCAGCAAACTGGTGTGCGTATGCTTAGTATAGTTGTTCAGTTACAACCAACAAGCTAGTAGTTAGTCATGCAGCAGTCAGAGATTTGAAAAAGCATTCAACATATCACTGAAACCGTGATTAGTCAGAGATCGGAATTCACACTAAACCAATCAAAGACCTAACCAGGAACAGGTTTGTGATTCTATGTTGGAACTAGCCTAATAAATAAAAAAATAAAACAATTATTAAGCAATAGTTCAAAGTACAAATATCGTTCCATATATTTATAGTTGGGCTCAGATTGGTTATATGAGTAATAGGAATATTTAGTTAACTCACTGAATACAATTGTCAGCCTCATTCTGGTTAGAAAGGGTGGTAACCTGTAGGTAGCTTATCTCATTTAACCATAGTAGCATAAATAAATGCATGGGCATTAATAAATACATTTCTTTGTTATATTATCATAGTTTATAAAAGAAAATTAAAAACCATTAAATTAGCAGTGATTATCCAACAATTTAAGTTGGGTGATATAATTAATTTAACCAATTTATTTATATTGCCCCAGTGCCTACTGAGAATTGAGTGAGGAGCTCCTTTAATAAAGGAGTAGCATATCTTGTTTGAGAATACCATAAACCAATGCCATAAGTTTACCTGTTATTAGTTTTCATGATTAATAGTTAATTAACATAGAATATTATTTATAGATTTATTTACTAATTTATTTTATGTGGAATTCATGCATATATTTTATGGAGCATATTATTTTAATTGTATGTGAGAGTTTTGTACATATTGCAAATTGGTTAATTATTACAGGTTGTGACCTGTATTGCATTTATTGAAATTACATAATTTTGTTTTATATATTGTGGTTTAACATGTGAGACTATATATGTATTTTGTACTGTTGTTTTAATAATTGATGAATTGAATGGAAATTATAATTCATTTGTCATAGAGCACAAAAAAGGAGACCAAAGTCTCTTAATACTATTAAGCATAAATAAAGGAAATAATGAGTGTTGGCCTTGTCTTTGAATAACCACATCGATATCTGATGATGTATATCTACTAATCAGCCAATACCATGATTGATCAATTATTTATGAAGGTGATTACTTAACTGTCCAAATTATTATTCACTCAAAGCTCCCTAATTTACAAAAATACCAACCTCAGAAGAATGCACTGGCTCATCTTTAAAAGAAAAATTGTAAACATAAATACAGTTTTTAAAAAAATGTGGAAATGGTTCAAAGGCTATTCCATTGAAGAAGAAATCTCGGAATCAATATGTAATATTTCTCAGAACATTAGCCACGTTCTTCCATTGTAAGAGAGAAAAAGTTGTTTATCCAGCTTAATGATGGTTGCACTACTGTGTTCATTAAAGATCTGTGTTATATTTCTTACTATTGTACATTACCATACATTGCTAAAATTGTATATTCTAATTATATTTTTGTTTAAAATATCCAACTTCATTGATTTACTTATGGCTTGACACTTATTTAAAAAAAAAAAGTCCCTTCCAATTTATATTTTTAAATTATCCAAGATTTGTTACTCGTTTTATTTTATTGAATTTGAAAGCATTCTGAATTTGTTGAGATTTTTTTTTTTTATTTCCATCCACTTTATACTACTACAGCTAATTGGGAATTATGAGATTATGAAAACACATTTGAAGTAAGTGACTCAGTAAGCACAGCCTCTTTGTCATCTATCACAAGGGTTAATATTATATTTACATGGCAAAGTATGTATGTATCATTTTTATACATGAAATACACATGAGTATATATTACAGTTTTTCTTTAAAAAAAAAAAATCTTTAAAATATTTGTATAACAAAGAAGGAAAGAGTGAAAAATTTGTTAGTTTGTCAAAGAAGCTGTGAAAACTGGTTATTTATTGAATGGATTTTTCTCAGGCTTTTTTACTGCAAAATCTCAATTTGCCTCATGTTATAGTATGTTTATTAACATTATTCACTCTTTTGGGCTATAAAAAGAACTCAATTTTTATTACAGGTCAAAGCTAATTGTCTTCACCATATCCAACCCTTCAGCAATTCTATAAGTCTGAAAATTTTCTATTGAAATATTTCGATTCTAGAAAAATTAATGAAACTTTTCTAAGTAAGAATTATTAACCCAGCCACTGCTATAGAAAGAAACATGATAAATAAATTAGTATTTCCTGTTTATCCAATTATGTTTGTAGTATATCTAAACTAATTTAACCTATATCAGGAAATGAAATTACTTTGATCAAATGGATTCTGCAATTATGTCACATAACGAAAAGTTTGTTTTTCATTATTTAAAAATCCATTCAACTGTAAACTTTTAATTTATCCAGTAGAGCGATTGATATAAAATTATAGTGAGCTAAAAATGTTATAAAATGGGTCTATCCAATTCTTTGTTTTGTGTTTATTTTTTTTAAACTTATCAGGAAATCTAATTAATTAAAAAAATGAAAATTGTGGATCAAACCAATCTGTGTTTAATGTTTACCTGATTTTCGATCATTCCTTTAGCAATAAGTTAGTTTTTGTATTATGTCTACTTTTCAGATGGTGGAGGTGGTAATCGTACGCCGAATTCTAAGTTGTATGCTACCTGTCTTATCTGTGGAAAGCAGCTTTCGAACCAATATAACCTTCGGGTTCATATGGAGACTCATCAGAATGCCCATTATGCATGTAGTTCATGTTCGCACGTATCAAGGTCCCGTGATGCCCTGCGTAAGCATGTGTCATACAGACATCCTCAGCCACCGCCTCCCGATCCACCTGTGCTCCTCAAAACAGAGGCAGCCCAGAACTCACCAGGGCAGTACTTCTAGCACAACCGTAGGTCCTCCGAGGGTCTCACAATCACACTGGCCCCGCCTCGAGGGCTCTAGTCCTCCCGGAGAGCATATCAATTAGAATCGACACATCACAAGAACACTTAGTCATTGTTATTCCAGTTCATATAAATGATTGGGCCACAAAATAATTTAAGAGAAATATAATTCCGTATGAATTTTGTATTTATTTTGAAAGTTATGATGTTCTAATTATTGTTCAGCAACAATTATTTTCTTTTGTTAAAGATCTCATGTTCATTTATACTCATCATTTGAGGCTAATTTAAAGCTTTAGTTGCTTATGAAAGCATTGATCATTGTATCAAAGAGTTAAAGATAATGTGCTTTGTTACGATTTCTAAATTGGATAAGTCCATAATAGTTTTTCATTCACAACTATAATTCCAATTATAAATATTCCTATGTTTTTAGGATGTATAGATTAAAATTTGATTAATTTGGGTCACTTAAAGAAGATTAAAATCAATTGACGAATATTGATTAATTTATTCTTTACTGTGCAGTTGAAGTTGTAACTTGTTATGAACATTTATAAGTAACATTTATTAGCCTCATCGATGATCTCAAAAGGGGTGAACACTTTTTATGCTGAAATGTGATTACCCTTGTAAATCGTTTAGTTAATTGTATGAGCTAAGTACTCTCAGGTGCTGAACGATTGTTCTTAGCAGTGATTTGTGTTATTTGGTAGAGCTAGTCCTTCTGTTCAATTTACTAGTCTTACTGTTATTTCATTTAGTTAAAATCAAATTATACTTTATGGATATGTTAAGTTTTGTGATATTTTATTATAGATTTATATTATTGTATATTAACTTATATAAAAGTTTAATATTTGTTAATTTCTTCCATGTACTAGTTTAGAAATATATATTGTATATTTAAACTGTAACTTACCTTAGTTACCTGCCTTTATATAATGTATATATTTTCCTGAACATTTATAGTTACCAAAAATGCTATATATCAAATGATTTGTTATTTATTCTTTATGAACTCTCTTTATTGTTTTGTGGTCCAATCTACATAATTGTGTGATGTTAAACAAAAATGTATCTATTTTTTCAATTGTGGTGATTTTGTGCAATAATACCATTTTATTACCTTATATGTACGATATTTATATCTTCTTGAAGACTTATATTATCATGCATATGAACTTTTTGGACGAATCGGGTTAACAGTTACTTGAGAATATTTCTGTTGTTAATTGCAACTCTGAAGAGTATTTCAGGAGTTAATGAATTTAATGTTACAGACAATCACCATAATCTACACTAGTTGCAATTTTTTCACATCAAAAAATTAGTTGGAAATTAGGTACTGTAATTTATGATGCACATTATCAAAATGAAATTGTTGCTTTAGGAAAGTAATAATTGTTTGTTTGAATTTAAAAAAACAAAACAAATTGCATCTAACAATTAGTGAGAGCAAGTGCCGAAATAAATAGAGCACATATCATGTATTGATGTGTTATTTTACAATTTTGTCTAGTGATTACTTAAGGTGTTGGTAAATTTGTGTTCCTTGAATTACTTATAATACAGGTGATAAAAAGAAAGAAAATGTAAACAAAGTTACCTCTTGGAGCTTCAAACCAGTGATATAATTAGATTTACGAGCCATCCCATTTTAATGGGGTAATGGAAGCCTTATAAACATTATTTATTTTAAATTATTAGGAAATATTATAATTATGCCCCATTCATTATATGTAAAGGAAAGGGTTTTCCTTATATGTCCATAAAATTTAAAGGGGTGTGGAAAATATCGAGTGATTTAGTTTATAGGCAACAGTAATAGTTACCAATGAGTACAAACAAAAAAAAAGAAAAAAAATTTAGTGTAGATGTAAGTAGTTCAATTTTATTTTTATCCTGTATATTTATAATAGAGCTTGTGAGTAAGCTCTTCAATTAGGTGCCTTATAGTTCCTAGGTTAATAAATTATCAAATTTACATATATATGTCTAGTCTCAGATACTTGAGTACTTATGTATATCTAACCGAAGTGGCCTCTTAAGTGCCTTTATACCAGTTTAATAACAACCAGTTTCCTGTGCCTTAGGAATGTTTTGAAAACTTCCAGAAGTTGTTTTCTTTAATTTCCTTTTTTCTTTTCTTTTTTTGTTTCTGTATGTTATTTTTCTTTCTCTTTATTAATTTGGTTGGAAATTTGTTTGGTAAAGAAGGACTGTATTGAAGTATAAAAGGTTGTGAAAAAGGAAAGTTTTTGTTATTGTTATTTATTGTTATCAATGAAAATAATTAATTTTTCAAATACACTGTGTCTTAATTTCCTTTTCCTTCTCCCCTGTAGATTTAAATTAGTGATTGTCTTTATTTGAGTCTATCAACTCCTGAGGTTGTGAATAAGGAACCCTATCTACTTCTAAATGTTTGCCTCATAAAAAAAAAAAAAAAAAGTTTGTCACAGGAGCTATATTTTAGCAGTTTTTCTTAGGTGCCTAGAATTTACGGAATATATTTCAGTTTCAAATCATGTTCCTGTCTTAGATTCAACATCATGATGAAATAAAACATACATGAGATTATGGCCTATGTAAAGACAAATAATAGAAAGGTAAATAAAACCGAATTAATTATGAAGTTAAAGTATGTTGAAAGCAAATATACTGCATTCTAGTACCAAGTACTATTACTAAAACAGTTGTCATAGCTTAGCAGATTTTTCAAATGCTGGTATGACACACTACTAATCTCTCATCACCATATTTTTTCTGTTTCTAAGTAAAATTCCGATGAGTAGAAGTAAGGGTTTCCTAGAAGCTGAAAAAGATTGTTGGTTAGTGAACTAGCCATGAGAAATAAATGATCTCATTTTCATTTTTAAACCCCAAGGACAGGAATTTGCCCTCAGAATTCAAAAAGAAATGCAATTAAATTTATTATTGGAAGGGTCTTCACTAAATGAAGTGGTCTGTATAGATGCCACACATGGTACTAACCAATATGATTTCTTCTTAATAAATATAGTTATAAGGGGCCCATATGGAATTGGTTATCCTGTAGTCTATTTTATAACTAACCATTTAGATGTGGAAGTACTTAACATATTTTTTACCCAAATTAAAAAGAAGATTGGGAACAAAAAAAATGAATTGTATTATTACAGATGAATACCATTAGAAATGCCTTGGGGGATGATACTCCTCATTTTATTTGCACTTGGCATTTGTTATAGACATGAAAACATCAAGTATATAATAAAATGTCGAACAAGGAAGTGGAGCAGGAGGTCTATAATTATCTCTTTGTAATTGTCAGAGAGAGGAATATAAATGTTTTTAAATATATTCTTAATGAATTTGTATGAGGTGAAGGCGGCAAAAAATATTTTGTTCAATATTATTTGGATAGGCCATTTACTTAGGCACTATTTTCTACATGGCAACACGGATACCAATATACTATGTGAATGATTCCACAATAAGTTAAAGACTTACTATCTTGAAAGGAAACCAATGTAAAGAATTGATAACTTGGTAAAACATTTGCTGAGTATCGAAAATGATTATTTCTTAAAATACAGTTATAAACAGATAATAAATAAGAAACCCAAACCTGTGACCATTCTTGAAGACAAATCTTAAGCCAAAGGAATGGAAATCCCTACAAAAGATTGTTTGTAAAAAGGTAATAAATGGTCAGTGAAATCACAAAATACACCAGATATAAATTATGTAACTGAAAGAATTCATGATGAATGTCCTGTCCCTGATCACTGTATTTTCATTTGACATGAATCGTGTGAAAATCTGTACTCCCATTTATATTGGTGTGCATGTCCAAATTCAAGTAACATGTGTAAACATATTCATTTTATCCACAACACCGATATAGGAAAACACAAGATCCACACGAATCTGCCAATTAAACTGAATTCACAAACACACTAATAATAAATATAATTTTGAAGGAGAAACTAAGGAAAATTATATTTCCCAAGAGCAGATACAAATAGAAAGAAAACTGATGCTTATACAAGTTTATACATCTATATAAACTTCTGTTTCATATGCTAAGTGAAGTGAATTCTTTAATTAAAAATGTTTTGATAATTTGTGAAAGCACAACTGAAAAATCTGAAGTACTTCTGGAAGCTACTGAAAGTCCTACAACTATTTCTCATAAAAGAAAAATGAAATGTCTCCTAACCAAAAAATGAAGAAAATAAATATTTACAAAACCAGCAAACAAAAAACTAATAGAGATTCTAAACCAAGTTTATCCAGAATGGGTGAAATAAAAAATTAATTGATTCATAGTACACCTGCAGAGGAGGAATTGAGGGAAGAAATTTTGAAATCAGATTCACTTGTAGATGCTGACATGACACTGTCTAAAAGTGTAACCAACATATCTTTTAAGGAGCTCCCATCTGTAAATAATAATATTACTAAGGAACAGAACATCTTAGCTTCTCAAATAAACAGGAGTATTACAGATCATATACATGTCCTTAATGAATCATATAAAAAAGTATCAAGCTGTTTCCTTTCTGTGAACGGATATGTTATATCATTATAAGAAATAAAAAGTTTGGATATTTTTATTCCTGATGAATTAAAATATTTACGAACTATTGATACAAATTTTAATAGATGGCTGAATGATAGCATTTTGAACACATATCTATCTTTAATAACACAAGGAGAATCTAATTTCACATTTATAAATTCAAACAGTGCTCAAGCTCAGACTAAAGATACATGGACTTTACCTTATAACCCCTTTGAGGACAATGTTTTAATTCCCTACAATCCTATAAATCATTAAATACTATTGCATATAAATGTAAAATTAAAGTTTTAGGCCCTATGAATTCTAAGATAAACAATAATATATATCCAGTAGTAAAAAACTGTGTCCAACTTCTAGGAGATATCACAAATGAATGGAAAATTATAAAGCACAAATCATATACTGCAGAAAGATTTTCGCAATTGTGTTGTGTTTGTTATTATGCTTCTCAGTTAATTAAAAATAAAGGATTAGATAAATATTTTAAGCCCAACCGTTTTCGGGAAGCGATGTTTTATTCTTTAATGGATGCAAATTGTAGGTAAGTGTTGTATTATTTTACATAATTAAGTTTAGCAAGTAAGTATTTTACTTATTTGATTTTAGGTAAGTGTTTTATCATTTTATATCAAATTATTATTATTATTAGTTTATCAATTATTTTATGAATTATGAAAATTATTTAGTTATAAAATTAATTTTATGAAATATAGTTCATAGGTAATTAAAATGTGGATTAGGCCTACTGGGGATACCACATAAAAAAAAACATGCTGACAGCTCTACCTCTAGAGTGGTGTGGAAAAGGGCTAATTATTTTGCATATGGTTGCTCAATATCTTAGTTATTATTTGTATGTTCATATTCAATGTAGATACAAATAATTTGGGATAGTTACTCTGTTAATATATTCACCCTTTCACACCAGAGATTTGACATAAATGAGGCACCAATTCTACTGAAATTCACAATGAAACTATTTTCAAAAAGAATTTGTCTGTTTGTCATGTGACCAACCTCAATAGCTACTTTTTCGAAAGAGAAAATATTAAAAAAATGAGCCAAGTGCAAATAGTTTTTCCCAAAGAAATGACTGGATTAGAAATGTATGTTGTTTTTTTTATTCTGTGACTTGGATCGTGTTGTAGGGCACACCTTATGGTTGTTCCTCTAATCAAGAAGTAATCATTTTTAAGGAAACCAACAACATAAAAAAAAAATAAATAAAAAAAAAAAAGGTAATAATATTTGCTTAGCAAACCAAGGATCTCTGGGCTCTAAGCAAATGCCCTTTGCAAGGTTAATCATTGGAACTGTATAGGTTTCCATTACATCCAAGGAGCAACCCTCGCAGACTTAATTTTTTATTAAATCTTTCAATATTTATAGTACTCTTTTTTTATTCTATACTGGTTGGAGGGGTGAGATGCTCCTATGCTCTGCAGAACCCCCCCCCCCCAAATGAATAACCTCTCACTCGAAAAATGAACCTCAGGTTGTTAAAACGGTGATTATACTTGTCATATGAGGCAAATCTTATTCCTTAAAAGAGTTCCTGTATTTCTGTCATTCTTGTACTGCTGTGACAATTGACTAAGCAAAAAGTCCATCACGCAGGGGCTGCGTAAACTAAGCAGATTTCCCACGTGAAGCTATACAATAGAGAAATCTCTATATGAGAGCCGAACAGTTAGGGCCGAACTAGCTTTTGACCTGAAACGTTCGTTATCGGCCCACATTTAATAAAAATGCAAATATCTCGGTTAATATTGAAGATAGAGAACAATATTTATAGTAAATTTAATTTACAATAAGATTGGTTCTATACAATTTTTTGAACCGATGTATGGTAACGGAGATATTTCGAATTTTCAAAAAACCTCCCCTCTAAACTCCCCTTCCCACTGGTCCGATTTCAGCCGTTAACGAACTTGATCTTTCTATTTACATAAAGCTACTAAATATCGAGTTTGGTAACGATTAAATAATAATTGCGACCGCTAGAGCGGTAACAGACAAATATATATATATATATATATATATATATATACAGTTTTGAACGGACCTCATTTTCGTCATCTCCTGAGTAGGATCGATGGACATTTGAAGAAAAATTTCGAAAATCGCGTCATGAGTACAACCTCAATAGCTGAATTCCCTTAAGGGAAATCTGCTAAAACTTTATAGATAAGGCCTGCTAAATGGCAGTAGAGTATCAGGATAATAAATAAATGTTTACAGTGCTTTTTCTATTAGAATTAATTTTCCCATACTTGTGTGTGTGAATATTTATATATTTTTTTCCTACAAATTAGCTGGAGTACAAGAGAGATGTAAAATTAAAAATCGCAGAATTTCATTTGGTTTTATTCTTAACAAAGAACAAGAATCGCCTTTATTATGCTCATATATATTGTACTAAAAGTAAATTTCAATTTATATATACATTATTTATATATTAAGAGCATATGGCTTCTCATAAAGGCGAGTAGCAATTGCTGAACCTGGCAAAAAATAAAAGATACAATGATTTAATACACTTGTACCAGCAGAAAAAAAATTTAGCTTATCAGATTTTTTTTAATGTGTTTCAACAACAGGAATATTACTGTTAACTCAAAGTGTTTCATCAAATTTGTCAAAAAAAGGGAGGGGAACACATTAATACTGTTTGGATCATTAAATACTACTTCTTTACAAAAAAAAAAAAAAAAAAATGGGATAGACTAAATACCATTAAAGGTTCAAACTACCCAATTTCTTATCATGTAGGCCTATAAGAGCTGCATCTTTGAAACCAGAAAAAGTAAGAATTTGTTTTTCTGAACATGGTACAAAAAGAGGAAGTCAAGTGCACCTGAGGAAGGCAATTGTCCGGTTATCCAATGCTAAGCAAACCGAGACAGCACAATTGATTTTGCACTATCTTTTTGACTATTGTCCACCATCTGTCAAGTTCTTTTATCTTTTGGTATGTATTTGCAGATTAAAATTCTTGATAAAAAGTAATCTAGAATGTCGTCTTATTACTAATGAAGGTGGGGGGGGGGGTGTGGAGGGACTTTCAACATTTTTTTTTAAATATTTATTTTGTTTTTTTTTAACCTGCAAAATGTATTATTGAAGTGACCATTTTCTTGTCTCCCTCCTACTTTCATGCCTGTAAGAGATTTATTTTTCAAAAATTTCAAAGCTAAAAGAATATACTAATTATATTGTACTAAAAATATTTTAAGTTTTATATTTATTTCATATTAATTAATTCAATATCAAGTAAGAGCTAAACATAATGCACGATTTTTGAAAGAGGAAGTATTTTTAATTCAATTAAAAAGAAGATGCTAGGCTGAGGGTTGGTCTGACAGTCCAAGCTGGATGATCTTAGTGCTTCAACTTTCTCAACTACATTCACCTACTCAAAAGTAATCTAATGAATTTATGTAAAATTTGTAATTGGTATAGTGCAAATTTCATAATGCAACAAGGCAAACAAATGACACTTGTTTTTCAACCTTTCATTTTAGTCAAGACATCGACATTAAAAAAAATATATATAGTAAAGTACCTTTTTAAAATGTTTGGACAACAGACTCTCCGTCTCAAGAGCATTTGCACTCAAGGCAGGGCCAATATTTTACACTGCCACATTTTTTTGTGAATATTATTTATTGTGATTCTGTAAAAGCCAACAAAAGATAGTTGGATTTGAAATAAAAAAAGGAGCCGAATCTATTGTGGAAAAAATATTTTTAAATGCAGTGTTCCATACCTTCAAACGGAATTGGTTGATGTGAGAAACTTAAATAGAAGAAGTTGAAATTCTAGACCGGGGTGCATGTAGTCATGTTTAAATACCTAATGATGTTTAATAGAAACAGCCTCAGCTATTTGAACATGACTAGGAAAAACTAACAGCACCGTCCCATGGAATGAAGAGGAAATGGAGTAATACAGACTAAAATGTGTATAAAAACTATTAAGTAATTATGTCAATAATTTATTAAGAAAAAAATAATATTCCCTAAAAATTAAATTAATAAAACAATCTTCTATATGTGCCTCAGGAATAACATATAAATACATCCTAAAGAACCAAGGGTTAGCAGCTGGTTAGTCGCCTGAAACAAAATAAAAAAGAGTTCACTAAATATTAAATAAATAATTTTAATATATATAATTCTAGTTTAGAGGTCCATAATTATTGAACTTATTTCAAGAATAGCTATAAATAAGCTTCTAAAAGCTATTAGAGCCTTCAAAATAAATTTAAGTATCTAGAACAGCAATAAATGTGTTAAGAATGAGGGCATTTTTGAGGTCCAACAAGAAAGTAATATGATACGATATGGAAGCCATAGTTTCTTGCCTCGGGAGATATGAACCACAGTTAACCTCATATTAACCTTAATCCAATAGTTACTAGAAATGGCAATTTATACGAAAAGTTAAAAAACATTGAAAAGTTGTAATCAGGGCAAGTGTTTTTTTTTTCCTTCTTGCATGAAACTGTTTTGACTGTAGCCATGACAGTAAGGAAGCTGAAGACCCCCAGATAAAGATTTTAAATAAAGGTTGTGAAACCTGGTAAACATATATTTTGGTGTATGGAAATAAGCCTAAAAAAAAAAGTCTATCCCACAAGGGCATATAATAAGTAGATTTCCACCTGCTTAATTCAATACAACTTTAAGAAATTTGAGATTATAAATATGAAAATGGCAAGAGGAGAAGAAAGGAAAACAGTGCTTCTAATTAAATATATCTATTAGTGAGCCAGTATTAACAATATAGGGTTGTTATCTTAGAAAGGTGTAGTAACAACAGATTGTACTGTAGGGGCTCATTCCATCTCAAATCAACACACCTATTCAACCTCAGTATTTCTACTTGATAAGAAGTAAAGTTTATTAACTTATGTAATAGTTACATGTTGTTATATCTCTCCAAATTATAAAAGAAAAGATGGATTTATTATCAGGCTAATATCATACATGTTTATGTAATATAAAGGACAAAACTAAATACTTCAGTTAAAACATTATTATATTAAGAAATAAAAACTTAATTTACAAATTCAAACTTGGAATAAAGTTATTAAAAGGACATCAACAACAGTGCTGTCAAATAGACATTGACATAAACGTCAGGAGCTTTAAAAACTAAATATACTTAATATATAGTGAATGTAAAGTTAGCCCATACGGAACCCAATCCCTGTGAGCAAAAGAGAATAAGAGATTTTTTTCCTTCAAAAATTAAACATTATTTTGTAATTTCAAAAACAAATATTATTAAGAATCATAGAAAGGAGCACAGAGAATATTATCACAAAATAGTATGTTTCTTGTCATTCAAGTTTAATCAGGGAAAGAGAAATTAATATTTCAAATATTGGCTATATTTTTTTAGGATTTACAATGATCATTTTCACTAATTGCAGATTTAATTCAATGAAATATATTTCTTCTTAATCAATATGTAGATAATAGATGTGTGAAAATTCACTAAAATCTGATAGTAATGTCAAACTTCTATTTAAATATATTACAAGGATGACAGAAATTCTTAAACATAATTAACAAGTGGGCTTATTCCTAACATAAGCACTCAATTAAAAATATAAACCACTAACAGTACATACATTCAGTATGTATATATAATAATCATCTAATGCTAATCATTTAATGAAAGATGGCTTAAGGATGCACTAGAAAAAAAACTATTTCTTACTCCTTAAGAAGTTTGGTCTGAATAAAAACTTATAATTAGCATAAAACATACGGACTGCGTCATAACGGAAGTTAACTTACTTATTAAACATATTATCCAAAATACTCCAATAATTGGAAATAGATCAATGTGAAATAATATGGCTGGCGGGCAGCTGTCTTGGCGGGCATAAAATAATAGGTACGTCATCAAATTGCGATACGTCATCAATACTTTTTTCTTCTTAGTAAAAAAAATCGGTTCTGTGACCTGAGTGGCAACTCTGCGTGTAAGCTTCGAAGGACACAGCGTTGGGGAGAGATTTCACCTATTGTTGATCGAGCAGTGATTGAGAAGTGGGAAGGAGATCCGTCAGGTTGCAACCACATTTTATTTTTTGCATCAGGGGTATGTCTTCTATTTAATTTAAAAACTCTTCGTTTAGGAAGCGGTTGAAGACTGTACCATTAAACGTTTTATCAAAGAAATGTGGGCTGATGAGTCTTCCCTGAAAGAGACCGCACCGGTTTTTTTTTTTGCGTGAAACTATGCTGGTGGAAAAATGTATTTATAAATAATTACTACGTAATTAGTTTAAAATCAATTAATTCTAAGGGCGTTTTTTGTTATGTTATGTTCTTTGAAGTAAACATTTTTTTGGAATCATTCAGGGATACTTTTGCGTTATTTCGTTTTAAATGATTTTTTTTTTATTTTTTAAATTTCAGATTCTATTCCTTTTCCCGTAGACTTGTTATAAGGATAATTTTGTTCACAAAAACTTTTATGCTGTAGCATTTTTCAATAAAACGTACCGTTTTTGTAATAAAGATTTCCACATTTTACGGCTAAAGGACGCATCAAATCGAAAAATTCACCGATATAAACACGTTTTAGAATTTGATTTTCTATAAGAATCCGTCATATAAAGTATAGCCATTCTGTTGGAAATTCCAAAGTTATAGTCACTGGAGAAGGTTATGAGGTTGAATATGAACTGAAAATATTCTTCAGGAGTCATAATTATGGCACACCTAGTCTCAGCCTTTTAATAATACATTTGGCGATTATAAGGGGGGTGGCACTGGAATTTGGGACACCTTGTATGTTTATGTGTTTATATATATATATATATATATATATATATATATAGGCAACCTCAGTCTGTACATTAAATGTTTTCTCGAAATTTTAGGATACTTTTTCGTTTCACAAGCCCTTGACAAGATATATTCAATTTATGGCTTTGGGGTCTGTTTGTTTATTTGTTAGCTACGTCTTCGTCCGAAACGACCAAACCGAATTTTATGAAACTTGGTAAGTGTATTACTACTAACCTATAGGCTGTACAAGTGGTTCTCAAACTTTTTTGATGAAGGAACTCTTTTGAAAAGCGAAAAAGTCTATCACGCAGGGGCTGCGTTAACTAAATTGATTTCCCACTTTTTAAATGCCATCATAAGTAGTACAACCTTAATAGCTTATTTTCCCTAAGGGAAATCTGCTAATACTTGACGGTGCCCTAGAATGAAAGGCCGTCACGCAGGGGTTGCGTAACCTAAGCAGATTTCCCACGTGAAGTTTTACAATAGAGAAATCTGCCTAATAACAACAGTAGTAGTAAGGAATCTCTAGACCTATTCACGAGGAACGATCAGTTACGGTAACAACCGCCCTAGCTCTCGGCGGAAAGTCCCGAACATAGCCGACTCCTGCCTACCACACTCATAATACAAATGCAAATATCTCGGTTAATATTCAAGATACATAATAAATGTATAGAACAATATTTATAGTAAATTTAATTTGCAATAAGATTGGTTCTATATAATGTTTTGATCCGACGTATGGTAACGGAGATATTTCGAATTTTCGAAAATCCCCCCTCCCCCTTTTTCGATTTCAGCCATTAACGAACTTGATCAATCTTTTTGCATAAAACGTTTAAATATCGAGTTTGGTAACGACCAAACAAAAATTACGACCGCTAGAGCGTTAACAGACAAATATATATATATATATATATATATATATATATATATATATATATATATATATAATTTTGAAGGGACCTCATTTTCGTCATCTCCTGGGTAGGATCGATGGACATTTGAAGAAAGTTTTCGAAAATCGCGTCATGAGTACGACCTCAATAGCTGAATGAGGCAATATCGTAACCAATGAAGGCCTACTGAGGTGCGATTATTGCTAGTTGAATAGCTGATTTCCCTTGGGGGAAATCTGCTAAAATAAAAATATCTCGGTTCATAATCAAGATAGAGAATAAATAAATATAGCAATATTTATAGTACATTTATTTTGCAATAAGATTGGTTCTGTACAATTTTTCGGACCGGCGTATAGTAACGAAGATATTTCGAAAATCCTCCCTCCTACTGGCCCGTTTTCAGCCATTTACGAACTTGATCTTTCTTTTTTCTTTCTTTTTACATAAAACGATTAATTATTGAGTTTGGTAACTATCGAACAAAAATTTCGACAGACATATATAATTTTGAAAGGACCTCTTTTCGTCATCTCACGGATATGATTGATGGACAAATAAAGAATTTGTTCGAAAATTGCGTCATGAGTACGACCTCAATAGCTGATTTCTCTTAAGGGAAATCTACTAAAAGAAGAATGATACGACCGTGAATGCTATAAGGTAATGGACAAAGCTCGTGCCCGCGCGCGTATGTGTGTGTATGTATATGTGTGTGTGTGTGTGTGTGTGTGTGTATATATCTATAAATATATAAAATTGTAACCTCTGTCTGTACATTGATTTTTTTTCGCGAAATTTCACGATAACTTTTCGTTTCACGTGTCATAGACACCATAACTGCATTTTGTTTCTTTGGTGTCTGTTTGTTTGTTTGTTTCATAATTTGTTTGTTTGTTACCTTTTCACGCATAAACGGCTGAACCGAATTTTATGAAACTTGGTATGTATATTACTACTAACCCAACTTAGACTTTAGGCTATATTAATATCCTCTGGGACGAACAGGAGTGGGGGTTATAAGGGAAGCCAGAAATTAAAAATAGCGATATTTCGTTTCCTATTGGTTTTTCGGCAAATATAAACATAACAAAAGTTGTTTATTTTGTTATGTAGAGTAACTTTTGTTATATACACTTTTTTCGTATACCGAATTATAAACGAGATATACGCTGAAACCTATAGCGGAAGTGAACAATTTTATTTGGGACAAAAGACCCAACCGAAATAAATAAAACACGGTATATGTATTAGCACTAACGCTTTAATTAGAACAAGCCATACCAACATTTCTAGGGACGGGCAGGAGAGGGGGTTATGAGGGAAGCCAGAAATTAAAAATAGCGATATTTCGTTTCCTATTAGGTTTTCGGCAAATATGAACAGAACAAAAGTTGTTTATTTTGTAATTTAGAGTAACTTTTGTTATATACACTTTTTTCTTATAACGAATTATAAACGAGATATATGCTAAAACCTATAGCAGAAGTGAATAATTTTATTTGGGACAAAAGACCCAACCGAAATAAATAAAACTCGGTATGTGTATTAGTACTAACGCTTTCATTATAACAAGCTATACCAACATTTCTAGGGACGGGCAGGAGTGGGGGTTGTAAGGGAGGCCTGAATTTAAAAATAGCGGTATTTCGTTTTCTATTCGTTTTTCGGCAAATATGAACATAACAAAAGTTGTTTATTTTGTTATTTAGAGTAACTTTTGTTATATACACTTTTTTCTTATACCGAATTATAAACGAGATATACACTATAAACTAAAGCGGGAGTCAACTATTTCATTAGGCACTAACGATTAAACCGAACTTAAAAACTCGGTATGTCAATTAGCATTAATTCTTCCATGATTATAAGCTATATTAAAATTTTTAGGTTAGAACGGGAGTGGGGGTTATAAGGGAGGCCTGAAATAAAAATTCGTGATATTTCATTGTCTATTTGTTTTTTGACAAACAAGCTAATAACAAAAGTTGTTTACTTTGTTATTTAGATTAACTTTTGTTTTATACATTTCTCCAGGAACAATGTGTGGAGCAAGTAATTTGCGTAGAAATATTGATATGCTCAACAATTCATTCTAATTTGAACTATGAGGTGCCTCACCTGGAAAAATTAATTCAAATCTATGTTAATATTTTGTCCTTAGTAACTGAAATGTATGCATTATGCACAGGAGACGGGAAATATGGCAATATAACAAAATATGAAATATGACAATTTGGAGGACAGTCAAGACTTACATAAAAAATTAATTTTATTATTAACAAATGCCAACAACGGATATTAACCCTAAACACTGGGACGGGTAAATGTCAAAATATTGTGCAAAGTAAAGCCTTGCCAAAAAAATACCATAACCACTCAGCCTCAAATAAATTCCCGGGCGAAGCCGGGTATCTGAGCTAGTATATATATATATATATATATATATATATATATATATATATATATATATATATATGTATATAATTGTTAATTGTGATATTCTATGTATGGTTTACTAATGTCTGGATTTTATTTTTATTTTAATACAACCTTCAATTTGAATTCTTTGGGGCATATAGCGTGGGAGAGGTCTCCCATCAATGGGATGAATATAAGGTCGCCGGTTGAAATTGGTAAAATATATTTATAAGCTTCACAATAACCTCGAATATTCAACTGTAGTTTCATTTTCATAACTGTATATATTTGCTTAAAAGTATACACGATATATGTATAGAGGAAATAAAAGAAAATCATTAATTTATGTTTTGCGTCATTGCCTTTGCTGAGATGCTAAATAGCAAAGATCTCTTTGGACAAAATGTGGCGCGAAATTTAAACATTTTAGTAAGATTTTTTGTTTTATATTGATGTAGCCCTTAAAAAAATGTTTCGACTGATAAACTCTTATAGTCCTTTATAAAATTCATATATTTGCTTACTATATTTTTAATCTTACATTTTGACTTTGGGTTAAAATATGAGAGCTGTTGGGGAAATGTTTTTTTGCCCGGCAACATTTAACTATGGCAACAGGTCATCGATTAGAACTGTGTCCCTGACTAAATGAATTTGCAGAATAATCAGTGTGTAGTTATCTCCTGACATATTATCATTACAAACCTTTATAATCTTATTATTCATCTTTTTTCCTAAATTGCGTCGCCGTCATCGTTTTGAAGGTAGAAAATTCAGAGCTTGAATTTGTTGTATGGCTTTCACATTCAAAACTATCAATTTCTTTAGTCTTAAAAACCTTTTCAACAGTAACAGTTTTGTACAAAAAATATTATTGGCGTATCAATTGGGTAAGGTTAGTTTTTAAACAATGTTTTTATGATAATCAAGTTGTGCCCTTCAGACATTCACTTCTTTTAATCTTGACTTAATCCCACCATCAAAAAAATCCTTTTCCACTGCCCTTTCATTGAATTGTATTCGTAACGCTTTACTATGGTGAACCAAATATACATACATAGATCACTAATTTTGTTTAGCATCTTTCCTGTTGGAGTTGATTCTATTGGGGTTGATTGAGTTGATAGGCTGAATTGATTCTATTAAGTTCTCTGAAGTGTATGAATATTCTTATTTTGGTTAGTTAGTGATAACTATATTAATAGATTATTTAGTAATGAAGAAAAAAACATGTTATATTGTAGTTCATTTTAAGTACATAGAATTCGTCATGTGTATATTTAGAAATGATAGGATTTGTTCAATGATAGGTATCTGTTCTCTATATTTTCTAATTTTTAACTTCTGTTATACCTTTCATTTGTTTTCTTTTTTAATTATTATTATTTATTAACGTCCACTTTTGGCAACTATGGCTAATTGCGATGGGTTTTCTACAGGTGACCACCCTTTTCTAGCCAGGGTAGTACTAAGGATTTAATTTAATGACTTCACCACTAAATAAATTTGTTTTAATATGTTTGAATTTATTTATTGTTTTTGTTTTGGGACAGTAATACTTTTTATTCGATTGAAGATATGAATACTGTAATGCTTTAGTTGCATGATGAAATATGAATCAATTTAAAAAAAAAAAAATCTTTTAAACAAGATAAACAAAGTACTGAAGTTGGTTACTTTCATTATTTCTTCAGTGTAAATACTTCTACCTTGTGCTTTCCAAAGCACAATGGTGATAATGGATAAATCTCTAAAAATTAAGATTAAAACAGTTTGACTTCGTCAGTATAATTAACTAACTAACAAATACTCTTAAGGATTCCTTTTTACATTAGAGGTAATTTTATACTGATTATTTCTAAGTGAATAGTTGAATTTTCTTTTTTTTGTTTCGGGTAATCCTTAATGAACTAGGAATGACTCAACTCAAAACTTATAATCTAAAGAATTCATTTTGTACTCAGCATCAATTTCTTTTTGCTACGTGTGGCTAAAATTCTTTTTTAATTTCATAAATATTTCCTTATAACCATTTTTAAAATGTTTTAAGAGGTGATCCATGGAATATATAGGAGAACAGATAATATTAAGGGGGAAAAAATAAAAGTTTCATCTTAATTATCATTGTTACTAAACTAAATACAGTATTTCAAACATTAATAAATTTAATTATTGCAGATTTTTAATAAAATTACAAAGAATATTTCATTGACATGGAGGCACTGGTTATGGAATTCATACTTGAAGTGCAAAATAATTGGAAAAATTCCACCATCAAATATTTATTAGAAAATTTAATTTTGTTTTTAATTGAAGAGGTTTTTATATCCTGTCAGACTGTTCTGTTAGTTTTACAGGTTGTTAAAACAGAAAGCAGGGATCTAGTTTTCATCCATGGGCACTTAACAGAAATTATGTTTTTAGATCAGGTAGTTAAAAAAATCTGATGAAACCACAAGACTTCTTTGTACTTCTAATAAATTAAATAAGCAAAATGTTTGGTTCGACAACTTAAAATTATTTCACTTGGAAGTGATTTAAGAACCAACACCAAAGTACCAATGTACCAGACCGAAAAATGTCACAGAACATAATTTATAGATTTTTTCATTGTATACCAAAAAGGTCCTATACAAAATATTTTGTATATCAAATATGTGCAGAGAAATTTGCAATTTTTTAAATTTTCGCCCTCCCGTAAACCCTCCCTTAGTTTATTTCGATCAATAGGAGAGGTTCACAACTAGACCTTACAACAATCCTAAATATGAAACTTCACCATTTTAGAGGTAGTAGTTTTTGAGCTATGTGATATACATACAGAGGTGATGACGAAACTCTTCAATATGGGTTCAGGAAGGCAAAAATGGATAATTCTGTTGAAATCTGAAAACCAAAAGTTATTGAAATTACAGCACTTACTTCACTGTGTTCTATGAAGTAATAATAAACTTCATTATTTAGGGACTCTTTAAACTATGCTTACTTGCAATGTACTGGACTTACCCCCAAATTAAGTAATCACACATTCTATAATCTATTTCATCCATAATTGGAACCTTTACTACAAATATTTGATTGAAATAATATTTCAAGACCTCGACAATTAGGTATAATTTTTGATTCGCTGGCCTTTTAATAACCATCTAAGTTTGATTGATATTTTGGGTTTCTTTTTATTTAAATAATAAGATTATTAATTTTATAATCTCACTGTGATACTAGATAATCAATTTATTTCCAAAAAAAAATATTGATTCCTAATTAGGATAAACTTAAGAGTTTGAAATGTGCTTATTAGAATTTGGAAGTGAACTGTCAAAAATAAGGGAAGAGTATGACAAAAAAAGGACTAATGATGCCTTGTTAAGGAGATGAAAGTCAACTTTCCTAATAAATATTTTATAGTGGAATTTTTCCATTTCTTTCCTTATTAAAGTATAAAGGAAAGAGGAAATTTTGGCTCATAGATTAGGTGCTGGTTATAAGTTATCCTCACTATGTTAAAACTTGGTTATATATTTTCATTCAAACATATCAGACTGCTTCTATTTTTTCATCATAGTTTCTTGCTACTTTGTTACTTGATTTTTTGATGTTCTATATAAATATCATTTATTCTAATAATTAATGTGAAATTTAATGGGCCTTATGTTTGCTAAAGCAGTACGTCCATTTTTACTCAGATTAATGAGGCCATTGAGAAGCTAGTTTAATAAAGAAGTACGTCTAATAATCTAGTGAAAGAAAACATATAAAAATCAGGGGAGAGTAACACCTAACATATTTCTCCCATCAAAGTGTTTAATTATAATGCCTTAGAGTGTATTTTAATTGTTTTCCTGAGCTCCAGTTTAAGTTCTTTTTTTTTTTTAATCACTAATAATTAAAATTATGTTTTATTACAATACAAATACACAATTTTATTTTATGTTTAATCATCATATGTTTTCATTAATAATGTTATCAACATTTCTAGGCTGAATTCAATTGTACAAAAATGCATAATGAGAGTGACAGATTAGCTCTTGAAACGAAAGATGCTACATACAAAGAAATTACTCCAGAGAGCTTAAGTGATTTGAAATATAAAAATTCTCTGCGGGCTGCTCATGTCATGATATACGCACCAATGGACACTAATGGCTTTCTGCCTGATCGTTTAATGAAATTTTGTATCCTTGTAGGTAATTTTTTTTTATTATGGCAAAATAATTGATTTTTTAATTTAAACTATATGGCTATGCTCATTTTAATATATATATATATATACTTTTTTGGTCAGCTCTTTTGTAGCTATAATTGGGCGTTAGTGTGGTTAGAATGTTTTGTTTTTTTTATTTATTTTTTTTTATTTAAAAAAGTGAAAAATATATTTTAATTTTATTTTTTTTAAATATATGTTCATCTAATTTACATTATTAAGTCCTCAATTGATTATTCGTGTGTGAATTAAAATAAAGACATGTACTTCAAAATACCTTAATCAAGATCTTGAGAATCTATAGAATATGAAACTACATTCGCTGTGTGTGTTGATATTTCAAAATTTTGAAAGTTGAATATCTCCTTTATTATATGATGGATCAAAAAAATGTATAGATCCAATCTTATTGAATATTAAAATACCTATAAATGTTATATACATATTTTCTCTATCATGAATATTAACGAATATATTTGATCCAGTCCTACTCATGTCATATTAACAATAAGCTGTTATATCATGAACCACATTTTTCTAAGCTTAAATAACAAATACATATTGTTTTCAGGAGACATTTATTATGCGACATTCATGCGATTTCGTTCTACGATTATGTCACCAATTATGATTTTACGTTCTAGCTTCAAAGATGTTCACTTTATCTATACCATACTCGATATTTAACTGTTTCAGTTAACACTAAAGATCATATTTGTTATTGACTGAAGTGAGGCCTGGAATAGTGGGGGTTAGAGGGGGGGGGAATTTGAAAATTCAAAATACTGTTATTACTATGAATTGTATGGTAAAAGTGTTATAGAATCAATCTTGTCAAATTATTAATAGTCTACAATTGTGATGCTATTCATTTGTTCATAAATTTATTCAGCGAGTTATTCATACTATTTTGTTTTCAGCCCTCGGTAAACTCCTCCTCCCACCACTCTCTTCTACTCATCAGTTTTTTGCAAAGAAGTAGGGAGTATGTTGTGACGTGATCAAAAGTGTGTTATACCAGCATGCGGGAAATCTGTTTAGTTTATGCAGCCCCTGTGTGACAGACTTTTATAATTTAAAGTAACTTTTCTTATTTACAATTTGCGTAAACGAATAACGAAGTATAAATGAGATATACCCTAAAAACTATAAAAGGGTTCAATGATTGTAAAGGGCACAAAAGACTAAACTGAACTCAACGAAACTCAATATAAAATTAATTATATTTGCCTAGAAATATTGATAAACTCAACAATTCTTTCCAATATATAAACTCCCTGGTTATAATGACCTTGATAAATTAATTTAAATCTATGTTGATATTTTATCCTTAATAATTCCAAACATTAATTAATGAAAAATGTCAGTTTCCGTTAAATGTATTTAATACTTTATTTAATAAAAAATCAAACTTATTTGAACCAACACTTGCAGTATTATGAAGATAATGTAATCAGATTTGTTAAAATATTTAATGCAAACAGAATTGAGATCCTAAACCAGTGGTTGGTTGGCTAAATTAAGCCTAGGGAGTTGTGGGAATACTTCCTTTGTGCTACTTACAATTATTATATTTACCTGATGGTGAGCTATTTAATCAATTAGCTTCTTCTGACAATTACAAATACTTTAATGGTCTAAGAGTATGCATAAAATTCTTGCATAGTGGTAGGATTTGAAGTAAGGAGAAATTATTTTATTGTAACAAGAGAAATTATGCAACTACCAGTTTATACATAGGCAGGAATAAAGTTATAATCATTTCTGCCGCACCCATGCCGACCTCATATTGGTTGATTTTTCATGTCCCTTGATGCTATGCTTTTATCAATGTAGTGTTTTTCTCTTTAATATGAATTTGTTTAATTCTCAAAAATAAATAATTTAAAATGATTAAGGCAGGTGGAGTGAAATTGCTGGGGATGCTTGCTCCATTATTTCTGCTACTTATTAGCACTACTCCATTAATATATTATACTTCACTGAACATATTATGTACCATTATGAGAATAAAGTTTTCTTCCCAGACATAAAGAAGGGTATTTTTAATAATGGTTAATATGTACTACTGCTCAGGTGCCATAATTGTGCTTTGGTTTTGGGGAAAGGAACTTTTATTGTTAAGTGGTTGCTATCTGTGGTTATGAATTATATAGTGTATGAAGTTTAGAAAAAAAGATACATACCCAGGAGACAGGTAATATAAAAATATTGTGGATAGTGAACCCATTATTATTATGATATCCCGAGCAACGCCAGGTACCTTAGCTAGTAGGTTTATATACATATACATACATCTTCTGTGTTGGATCGATGGGCATTTGAAGAAATATATCAAAAATCATGTCATGAGTTCAGCCTCAACAGCTGATTTTCTTTAAAGGGGAAATCTGCTAAAATGTCTGTTTGGAATAGCTAGGAATTGAAACTGATAGGAACATTATTGGAAATTACCAAACCATTTCAAAATAAGTATTTTGAAAAATCTTTGAGCTAACAAAATCTAATATTGGCTAATAATGAGTTATATTTACTTTACAATTTAAAAAATGCTAATCTAATAAAATATAAATTTTCAAGCTAATATGAATTTAATATAAATGACATTTATTGGAACCTATGTTATGATACTAAGGCTAATTGGCATGTTATGTTCAGGTTACCACCTTTTCTAGTTAGAATGTGATTTCAGAATTTTATTTAGTGAAGCCGCCTGTAAATTTCTATTACCCTTGCAGGAATCAAACCCAAGACTTCTATATAGCATGGCTTCCCAGCTATCAAAGTTAATCTAATATATTCATCAATATTTAAGAATTTATAATTATGTCCAGAAGATTCCTGCTCTTTATAAGCTATTAAATTAAACCTGTTTTTAAAGCATGGAACAGTTTTTTACGAAATGTAATGGTTGATGAAGAATTGAAATTTCCTTCATTGTTTTGATCAATCCACCATTTTGAATATGAACTAAAGTATATGTAATGTCAGTATTTACTTCTTCATTTATTATTATTTATATTTCATTCTAGATGCAGTTTAGATTTGATGGTTCTATTGGATTCCCAGGCGGGGAAGTTGATTCTGGTAAGTAGTAGTAGACATACAGCATACACACACTCACACATTTCCCTGTTATGCAGGTAATACTAATTTATAATTTTTTTCACTTTGCCCGTGTAAATGATTTGACCAAAGAGACTCAATAAGCCATTAAGTTACTGTTTGCGCAGCTTTATTACAGATTAATATATGTTAAGTACATTCTAAAAGGTTTTTCAAATTATGAAGAAAATGAAATATTAGGACTTCAAAGCTTGAACTGTTTTTAAGGAGAAATTTGCTAGAAAAGTCCTATCAACATTATTATTTGATATAACTTCAGTTTTCTATAAAGTTATGGTAAAGGTATAAGGATGAATTGGTTCTTGATTGTTAGAATATTCAAGACAAATCCAGGGAGCTTTAAGACTATTCTTCTGGAGCAGAAGCCATAAGAAAAATAATAGCAACTTCCATTAGGAGGATGTCCAAAAACAAATATATTCTTGTTATTGCCACATCTAAAAAAATCGTTTTTTGTGTTATTCAAACTTTCTGAATAGTTGTAAAAACTATCTAATCTATTTATTTATATTGGAATTATTTTCCTAAAGATATACGATCCACTGAAGATTTTGATTTAATAAATATAGCAAAATAAGAGAATTTATTTATTTTTCATTTACATATTCTGTCGATAAGCCCTCTATTCCTTTTGAACTCTTAATTACTTTAAGAAATGTTATTAATCATAATTACCTAAATTTTTGATGTCATTTTCAGATGAGACCCCTCTGCAGGCAGTCATGCGAGAAACAGTTGAAGAAATGGGTGTTTCTCCTGGGACTTTCGTTGTAGATCAGAGTGTATGCTTTTTGTTTATGGAAAATATTAATATTTATGAATACCGATATGCTTATATTTTTCACGTTCGTAGGCTCTGCAATCATGTGCAGTATGGCAAGTATGCTATACTCAGGAAAGCCATCGACAAAAAGGTTACAAGCTCCCCTCCCACCCCCCAAAATTTGTCCTCTTTCTCCTTTAATAGTAAGGTGAATTTTAGTAGTGTGACTAAAAATAAGAATCGAGAATTAGTATATACAAATTGAAAACAAATTTTATTAATTTACTTTATAGAAAGATATAAAGTCACTAACTGAAAGACTTTTGGGGAGAATTTTGATACTATAAAGGTCCTTGTTGGAAATAACACACTCTAAAAATAACCCTTACGTGTCAATCTGTGATGATTTGTTTCCATGCTTATTCTGCAATGTAGAACTATTAAAAAAAGTTATTTAAAATAATTAATAAATAAAGACACATTGTTATTTTCTAGATTTTTTAGAACGAGTTGATAATTGTTGAAATATTTTATGTTTAATAAAAGCCTCTTGCATAATTTTTCCTCTCTCCTAATGAGAAAATGTCTTATGAATTGAAATTCAATTTGCTGCTGAAAAAAATGGTCTTTTTTGTATTGTATGGAAAAGGTAAAAGACACAATTCCAAATTGTTTCACTTGAATTATTATATATGCAAGGGATTAATTGTTTGCAGAGAACATTTTCTCAAGCATACTCAATGAAATGTTTATTTTGAAACTCAATTATAAAATTGCAAGGAAAATGCATTGAAAAAATGTCTGTTAACTTGCCCAGGGTTTAATATTTCACTTCATGAAATATATATTCTCATTACACTTTTTTTTTGAGATAATCATAGTGTATCAATATTCCATTAAGAGGTTTAATTGCCCAGTAGTTTTCCAGCAGTTCAGTTCTTGATGGTGATCAATCACTGAACTACTTAAAGTATATTTTATTGGATTTGAAAACAATTTTTTTTTGTATGTAAAGAAATGTAAAGAACCTGAGAGCAGGAGTTTTGTTTAACTTCAAGACTTATTTTAATAATTTACTGTTCTAGGATTTAGTTGCAATACACTATTCTGAGGGAAAAGATCTTCTTCTTCATTTTTATTCTAAAAAGATTTCAATGGAAGAACTTAAATCCATGGAAAAATCTGCATTAAAATGTGATTCGTATGGTGATGAGGTAACATGTTATAGCTGAATATTTGATCTAATTTGTTTTTATAAACTCATAACAACTTTTAATAATAAATGCTCTTATTTGAGGGTTAAAGGTTTAGTAGTAATGCTAATTAAATAATAGAGGTGAATAGAAAAACAGCTCGTTCTTGAATATTGCTTGAACAGGAGTAACCCCTATATTCTCCATCAAATTGTGTAACTGTAAGTTGAAGTAGTTTCCTACTTCAGGAAAGCATGTTCCTGTATTCTACTTTCCCTCTCATTCATGAAGAATATGCTGAATGTTAAGACTGAAAGTAATAAAATTTTATGATTTGAGGCTCATCTCTTTTATTTTTTGAAATACTTCAGATTGGTTATCACGGGGCATAAGCAAACTGTTGACATTCTAAGGACGGTCTTTATATACTGCATTCCTATTTTATCTCTTGAGAACAATTTATTAAATGTAGGACATAAAGAAGAGGCCATTAGATTACCTCAATTGAATGATCACTTCAAACAAGGTTGCTAGCAATTTTTTAATTAAAACTTGTTTCCTTGATAGTTCAGCTTAAGTAGAATTTGTGGCAGCTCTCAAAGGCAGTGGTGCTAAGGGAAAACATTTGTTTATAAGAATCCTGTACGAATAATTGTCATACTAAATTAAAAACTTTGTATGAATTTAATGTAATTACTTTGATGAGAACACTGACCATTTAAGGACTCATATTTTCACATCACATAATTTTTTTACAAAACTGGAGGTGGATCGGCTTATTCTGAGACATGCCTCAACTCAATTAACATGGACTTAAGACTTTGTTTATGAAAGAAGCAATTTTTTTTTATAAAAGTCAGCAGTCCAGAAGAAGGCTGATTAAATAAATAAAAAAAAAAGAAGAAAATAATCCATGATTTTACAAAGAACAGAAGTTTGCTTAATTCATCTGCTCGAAAAGCTGTGCGTCGTAAATCAAGGAAGGAGAAGTTCAGAATTAGGCAATAGCCCTTATCTGAATTTCTGATCATGTTTTAAATTTAAGATCTACGTTCACAACTTTATGTGATACCCTGTAAGTTAAATTTTAATGCAGTATTATTTTTTTTTCCAGGTAATGGGTTTGATTCGTGTCCCATTGTATACTATGGAAGATGGCTTCAATGGTTTTCCTTCATTCCTTACTAATTGCTTTGTGGGCAATGCCAAACAGCAATTTTTATTGGGTCTTATTAAAGAAGGTATTATGTCACAGGAGGAAATTTATAAAGCTTTAAATGCAAAGCCAAAAAAAAGAAATTAGATGTATAGACAAATGCATTTTATATTTATACAAAAAGTATTAATTAATAATTGTTTTAAATGTTCCTGCATTTTTAATTTAAATAAATATTTTAAGGAGACAAAGGCGTTTTTTCTTAACACTGTTTAGTTGTGACCTAAAATTCCAACTTCACTCATGTATATAGTATAAAGGGTGGAAGTAAAGGAATAAATTTCAAATCTAAATTAATGAGTTTATTCCTATTCCACTTTGAATTTATCACATTACCATTGGTGTTTCTTGAGAATTTGGCTGACAACTAAAATTTCTGTTTGACAGTTTACACAGTATTTTGACATTTCCCCGTCCCAGTGTTTAGGGTTTATACCCGTCGTTGCTGTGGATTTGTTAATAATAAAATTATTTGTTATTTAAGGCTTCACTGTCCTGAATATTTTTATATTTCCCGTCTCCTGTGCATGTAGTTTTTTTTATAACGTAATGGACCATATAATTCATAATCGTAGAAAGTATTTTGACTTCCAAACCATCTATGAATAAATGTTCCTTTCCCTTGATGCGGTGCAAGGCCCAATGGTGACAGCTGTTTTAGGTACGTCATAACCGCTATTAAAAATACTCTTTTGTAAGTCTCGATTGTAAACTGTTTATTAATATTGGTGTTCAGTAAAGTATATCATATATTAACAGAACTGAATTAATAAATGCCAGAAATAACTGGGTTCAGAAAATTCAGAAATAACAGGGGTTGCAGAAAAACCAATAGAAAACGAAATTCAGGCCTCCCTTACAACCCCCTGCACGTCCCTAGAAATGTTGGTCTGGCTTATTATAATTAAGGCTTTAGTGTTAGTACACGTACCGAGTTATATTTAGTTCCGTTGTCTTTTGTGCCAAATAAAATTGTTCACTTCCGCTATAGGTTTTAGCGTATATCTCGTTTATAATTCGGTATACAAAAACAATTTATATAAAAAAAAATTACTCTAAATAACAAAATAAACAACTTTTGCCATGTGCATATTTGCCGAAAAACCAATAGTAAATGAAATACCACTATTTTTAATTTCAGGTCTCCTTACAACCCCCATTCCTGTCATCCCTAGAAATGTTGATACAGCTTATTATCATGGAGGACTTACTGCTAATTCACATTCCGAATTTTGTTTAGTTGATTGAGTCTTGTGCCAAATTAAATTGTTGACTTTAGCTATAGTTTTTAGCGTATAACTCATTTATACTTAGGCATACGACATAAGTGTATATAACAAAAGTTATTCCAAATAACAAAATAAACAACTTTAGTTATGAAAGCCGTTTATGCGTGAAAAGGTAACAAACAAACATACACCAAAGAAACAAAATGCAGTTATGGTGTCTATGGCATGTGAAACGAAAAGTTATCGTGAAATTTCGTGAGAAAACATCCATGTACAGACAGAGGTTACAATTTTATATATATATACTAGCTCAGATACCCGGCTTCGCCCGGGAATTCATTTGAGGCTGAATGGTGATGGTATTTTTTGGCAAGGCTTTACTTTGGAAAATATTTTGACATTTACCCGCCCCAGTGTTTAGGGTTAATACCCATCATTTCTGTGGATTTGTTAATCATAAAATTAATTTTTTATGTAAGACTTCACTGTTCTCCATATTGTCATATTTCCCGTTTCCTGTGCATTATGCATAGATTTAAATTATTAAGGACAAAATATTATAATAATATATTATAATTTGAATTAATTTTTCCAGGTGAGGTACCTGGTAGTTCATATTGAAAAGAATTGTTGAGCAAATTTCTCTAAATAATAACTTTTGTTATGTGCATATTTGCCGAAACCCCAATAGGAAACGAAATATAACTATTTTTAATTTCAGGCTTCCCTTATAACCCCCACTCCTACCCGTCCCTAGAAATGTTACTATGGCTTATTATAAGGAAGGCACCAGTGCTAAAACACATACCGAGTTTTATTTAGTGTGGTTGAGTCTTTAGTACCAATAAAATTGTTGACTCCTGCTATAATTTTTAGCGTATAACGCCTTTATACTTCGGTATACGACAAAAGTGTATATAACAAAAGTTTCTCTAAATAACAAAATAAACAACTTTTGTTATGTGCATATTTGCCGAAACCCCAATAGGAAACGAAATATAGCTATTTTAGCAGATTTCCCTTAAGGGAAATCAGCTATTGAGGTTGTACTCACAACGGAATTTTCAAAATTTTTCTTCAAATGTCCATCGATCCTACCTAGTAGATGACGAAAATGAGGTCCGTTCAAAACTGTATATATATATATATATATATATATATATATATATATATATATATATATATATATATATATTTCTCTGTTACTGCTCTAGTGGTCGCAATTTTTGTTTGATCATTACCAAACTCGATATTTAGTTGTTTTATGTAAAAAGAAAGATCAAGTTCGTTAACGGCTGAAATCGGACCAGTGGGAGGGGGGGTTTAGAGGGGAGGATTTTCGAAAATTCGAAATATCTCCGTTTTCTATAAATATTGTTATATACGTTTATTCTCTATCTTGAATATTAACCGAGATATTTGCATTTTTATTAAATCTTAGCGGCTAACAGACGAAAGTTACTTTCCCGCCAAAAGCTAGTTCGGCCGTTTCATTAACTGCTCGGCTCTCGTGAAATTTTTTCTACTGTAAAACTACACGTGGGAAATCTGCTTAGTTTACGCAGCCCCTGCGTGACGGACTTTTAAATTTCAGGCCTCTCTTATAACCCCCACTCCTGTTCGTCTCAGAAAATATTAATATAGCCTAAAGTCTAAGGTGGGTTAGTAGTAATGTACATACCAAGTTTCATAAAATTCGGCTCAGCCGTTTGTGTGAAAAGGTAGGTAACAAAGAAACAAACAGACACGAAAGAAACAATAACAATCATGACGAAAAGTTATCTTGAAATATCGAGAAAAAAATCAATTTACAGAGGTTACAATTTTATATACATATATGAATTGCTTATTTAAGAAAGGAAATAAGTCATGAAATAATAACTTTAGGGAAGATTAAAAAAACAGTTTTAAGTTAAAGAAAATGGTACAAAAATTCTAAAAAAATGTTTATATTACTACATTTATAACATGATACCTATAACAGTAGCACCATGGATTTTAAAACCTCTTTTACTGGGTTAATAGCATAATTATACCAGATGACTTATGCCCTTTCTTAAATAAAACCTGAAAAAGGAAACTAATTAATAAGAAATGAATTATTCAAGAAAGATAAATTTGTATATTTATAAATTACACAGTTTAATTCCATAATTTTTGTTTGTAATGTATATTTAAACAAAAAAAAATTCAAAAATAAGAAGGAAAAAAAATATGAAGTCTCAAAACTAATCTTCAGAGGTAGCATTCTTCCTTGTGGGCCAACTCAAGATATTGTGGAAAAACTTTTTCTTATGCTCAGGAATATATTGCATAGCTCTCTTTAAATCTACTATTTTGCCTTCTAATATTGGGTTCTTCTTGTTATATGCCTGCACCAAAGAGATATGGGCAGGGTTGTTGTTTCCTAATTTGAATTCTTTTACTGTAGAGCCGTTTATAAACTCGCTCACAGTGACTACACCTTTTTCGAAGAATCAAACACAAATTGGCTATATTTGGATATTTTAAAGTTATCTTTTTCTACGGTTTCTGGACTGTCATTCTTACTAACTTGTTTGCTACGTTTAGCCTTAAGAACAAAGGCATTTGCTCAGATTCACAATTTTTTTTGTATAAAGCAGGCCACCAATTCTTATAATCTTTTATAAAACTTCTATCCGGACGATTTACGATAAATTTATTCGTTTTGCGACTGGATTTCAAAATCAATTTGGTTACATCTCTTAATGTATAATAGCGTTCCTCTGAGAGGCAGCCTATAGATAACTTTTTGAAATCTACCTGTATCTGTAAGTGCCATTTGAAAACGAATCACTGTGTGGTTTTTATTCTGCCCCGGACAGTTATCAGAAAACAAGCGGAGGATTTTAGTTTGTGAACTCATGTTGTTTTGTATATAAAGGTGTAGAAATGAGCACACTTCGTTCGGTCCTTTCTTTACAAGTCCCTCATGATACAGATAAATTGCTGACTCCTCAGTATTAACATTATGAACACCAAAAGGAAAGACTGATAGCTGCCTGTAATAGAACATATCTTGTACCGGAATTGATGTTAATGAAATATTTTGCATGTAATCAAATGTCAGGCAAACTTCAGAACCTTCACTGGGCTTTCTCTTAAAGCAGTGTAAAATTTGTTGGCCCTTTTTTTATGTACTAACAATTCAGTAGCGACAACTCTTTTTGGCTCTGGATTTAATTCCCCATTCATACCTAGGGTCAGTCTTTCACATTCACTACACACATCAACTTGTGGTCGTCCGAAACGTAAGTTAAATCTTTCTTTAAAAATTTTATAATAAAAAGAGTACTTTACGTTGTCAGTTTTGTATTTTTCCAGGAATAGTCTGTACATAATTTTGACATTCAAATTAGAGCTTAAGTAATGGACGTCATTGGAAGAATAATTTGACAACTTACGTGGTAAAGAAGAAATGTGATCTACAATTTTATTGACCAATTCAGTTGGATGAATCTTCTGATTGGACTGCTTTCCTCGAAGATCCCGGGGACTTTCATTATTAAGAAGAAGTTTTTGCAAACGCCTAACTCGTTTCTTCGAAACAGCAAGTATGCTTGAAAAAGCCGTTTTGCACACTTCCACACGTTTGCAATTTACCAATAAAAAGTATTTAAAAGATGCAGCTCGCTCTTTTAATTCTCTTCTTCGACTATCACCCAAATTGCGATGTCTTCTTGTTTTGACTGTATCTGATTGCATCAGTCGCTGAATGTGTAGATCTTGGGCATTTTTAGTACCAATCGACAACAGTTCCCGCAGAATTGAACGTCGTTCTTCTTCAAAGATTCGTTGGAAACATTTCTTTTTACATGTACAGGATGGACCAGTCGTTTTTGCATCATACTGCTTACCAGAATAACCAGTGTAAGCCTTTCCTTGGAGTCTTGCACTTTTTATTACATTACTTTTATATTTATCACTATTCACAATACCATTCCTTCTCTTAACTGGTTCACTTTCAACATCCCCCTCACTACTGTCACAAAAGTTTTCAAACACATTAACACACTCACTCATATTTTTTTAATCTGTAAGAGACTAATTTAACTGGAAAGGTGTGATATGCACTATGAACTGAGTAAAGTCACATAAATGAACAAGCAGGTATCAGGAAATGTTATCAAGCGTGTTATCTACCTGGTAATGCCTTCTGGTAAACTCTGAACCCTTCAGGGGATCAGGATTAAGAAAGTATTAATGCCATTACAACTCATGATTATTTTTGAAAGGGAATAAGTCATTGACTAAATCCCTTTCTTAAATAAATGAGATCTTATTTATCTGATTAAAGTGGTTAGAATGCTTGTCTAATTCCCTTCCTTTTACAAAACGATGATCCGCGCTTAAACTATTTTTATTAGTCAAAAAGTAAATTTGACTAAAATCGTGACTTATCCCCTTTCTTAAATAAGCAATTCATATATAGATGTGTGTGTGTATGTGTATATAATTTTGAAAGGACCTCATTTAGTCCTCTAGGTAGAATTGATGGGCATTTGAAGAAGCTTTTCAAAAATTGCATCAGAAATAACAGATTTCTCTTAAGGAAAATCTGTCAACAAGAGCCGAATCTACAGTTTCTTTGTCCAGTCTTAGACGCCACTGTCACACACACCTTTATATATACAATTCTACTGTACATGTGTATGTCACTGAACTCCTCCTAAACGTCTGGACCGATTTGAATGAATTTTTTTGTATGCGTTTGGGTGACGCCCTGGATGGTTTAGATTCACAAATCAGCGCGGCAGATGGAGCAGGAGTGGGGGTTGTAAGGGAAAAAATTAAAAATAGCGATATTTCGTTTCCTATTGGTTTTTCGGCAAATTTGCACAGGATAAAAGTTGTTTATTTTGTTATTTAGAGTAACTTTTGTACATTAACTTTTGTTGTATAATAAATTATAAACGAGATATACTCTAAAATATTAAAGTGGGAGCCAACAATTTTATTGGGTACTAACGATTGAACCAAACTTAACAAAACTCTATATGTAAATTAGCATTAATTCTTCCATGATTATAAGCTATATTAATTTTTTTAGGTTCGAACGGGAGTGGGGATTATAAGGAGGCGTAAATAAAAAATTCGCGATATTTTATAAACCATTTGTTTTTAGAAAAACGTGCACATAACAAAAGTTGTTTTTGGTGTTATTAAAAGGAGCTTTTTTTAAAACATAATATTATTAAATTTAATATCCTAATCGCTTGAAATATCATGCAGGACCGCTAGTATATATATAATCCATCATGCAGGAGCTGTGTCTCTTAAGGTAAATCCGCTAAAAAATGCAGAAGTCTCTGTTAATTATAAAGAAAAACGTGTATAACAATATTTATAGAACATTCAAATTGCAATACGATTTATTCTATACAGTTTATCGATTCGATATATTATAATGGAGATATTCCAATTCTGTTATGTGACAAATTCTGATGGAGATATTTTGGTTCGAATTCAGCCCTTAACGAACTTGATCTCTATTTTTATGTATAACGTTTGAATATCCAGTATGGTTGGAATTCAACAAAAACTACGACCGCTAGAGCGTTAATAGACAAATATACTACATATATACGTACATACATTCAATTTGAACGGAGCTCGTTTTCGTTATCTCCTTGGTAGGATCGATGGACATTTGAGGTAAGTTTTTAGAAAATCGCGTTATAAGTACAACCTCAATAGCTGACTTTCCGTGAGGGAAAGGGGGGGGGGAATACGACTTGAATTGCCATCTAGTAATCGAAGTTCCTGAGATGAGTTGGTTATTGTTCGGCGCGACATGGCCATTCACGTTTAACGCATTAGTATTTTATGTCAAAATCTGAAACAACTTGTTCCCTGTATTATAACACTACTCGTTATAAAAAACTTACATCTTTCACGAGAAGAAATTTCCGCCCTTAAAAATTTAAAAAGTAGAAAAGACATAATAATTACTAAAGCCGATAAATGCAATTCAACAATAGTTATGGAAATAGACTTCTATAAAACAAAAATAAATGTTCTTTTAAATCCACCGGTGTACGAAAAAGGAATTAGAGACCCTATCAGAGTTATTGAAAACAAAATAAAGAGAACCATACAAAAGCTTTGAACGAGTTATTACCCGGAGACTCAAGAATTCCACGTATTTACGGGTTACCAAAGATCCATAAGAAAGATACTTCATTTAGACCGATAGTATCTATGGTAGGTGCACCAACATACCAAACCAGCAAAGCGTTAACCCGCAATTTGAGCTCGTTCGTAGACCATACACCATCGTTCGTTAAGAATTCTAACCACCTAGAAGAACTACTGAAGAATGTAGAAGTAATGGATTCTGACATATTGCTTTGATGTCGAGCCATTATTTAATAACGCCCCAGTACAAGACTCAATCGACCTAGTAAAAAAGAAAGGTTGGTTAAGTAATGAGATGTTAAATTTATTTTAATTAGTACTAACTTAATGTTATTTTCAATATTACAATAACATATACAAACAAAATCAAGGGCTCGCTATGGGAAGCCTGTCGTAAGTTGTGGCCAATCTCTTTTTGGAAGATCTCGGATCACCAGCCTTAGAAAAATCTGCTTTAAAACCCAAAGTATGGCTTAGATACGTAGACAACCGTAATTTGGCAACATGGTAAAGAAAAACTAATGAATTCCTTAACTTCATGAACAAGCAACACCTACAGATCAAATTCACCATAGAATTAGAAAATTAAGGGAAATTACGGTTTCTTGATCTTTTAATAATTAAAGAGGGCAATAATAGATTCAGCCACACTGTGTACAGAAAACCAACAGCTACAGGTAGATATCTGAATGTCTCATCCCACCACTGCCCAGCCCAAAAACATGGTATCATCTATACGTTAGTTAACAGAGCTATTTCATTTTGGAGCGATGAAAAGCATTTAAAAAATGAAATAATAGAGTTAAAAGAAGAACTTTAAGAAATTAAATTTGACGAGACAAAAGTGCTTCACAGAGAAGACCACCTCGGCAAAAGATTAGTCCTGGAAGCTCTAGAAATAAACAAGAGAACTAATACTATAAAAGGCGTGGACGGTGTTATACTTTCTGAAACATGGAAAAGTCCGTCACGCAGGGGCTGCGTAAACTAAGCAGATTTCCCACGTGAAGTTTTACAATAGAGAAATCTGCCTAATATTAACAGTAGTAGTAAGGAATCTCTAAACCTATTCACGAGGGACGAACAGTAACAGAAACGGCCGCACTAGCTCTCGGCGGAAAGTCCCGAACGTAGCCGACTCCTGCCGACCACTCACACAATACAAATGCAAATATCTCGGTTAATATTCAAGATACAGAATAAATGTATAGAACAATTTTTATAGTAAATTTAATTTGCAATAAGATTGATTCTATAAAATGTTTTGGTTCGACGCATAATAACGGAGATATTTTGAATTTTCAAAAATCTCCCCCTCTAAACCACCTCCCCCTCCCACTGGTCCGATTTCAGCCATTAACGAACTTGATCTTCCTTCTTACATAAAACGATTAAACTCCGAGTTTGGTTACTATCAAACAAAAATTGCGACCGCTAGAGCATTAACAGACATATATATGTATGTATATATTATATATATATATATATATATATATATATATATATATAATTTTGAACGGACCTCATTTTCGTCATCTCCTGGGTAGGATCGATGGACATATGAAAAATTTGTTCGAAACTCGCGTCATGAGTATGACCTCAATAGCTGATTTCCCTTGAGGGAAATCTGCTAAAAGCCTTATTAAAATAATACCCCAAAACATATAATTAATTGAAATAGCTACTCAAATCAAATTCATTGCCTGACGAAGATGGACGAATTTCCATCAAAAATTTGCAAAACCAACAAACATTCTAACCACTGGATCAGATAGCTGAAGTCCTCAAAATGAAAATACTTCCCAGCTATACAGCCTCAAAAATAGAAATATATATATATATATATATATATATATATACATATATAATTGTAACGTCAATGAATAATATTTATTTAAAATAAAATAGGCACAAGCCGATAGGATTCGAATAAGATTTTGAATGCATTACAGTCTTCACTAACTATTTCGTTTTGTATTTCGAGCAATGTAAGTTATATTAATTGTTTTGGTTAACAAACACATGATTATTAATTTGTAAAAACCTATGTAGTAAATAGGGGATATAATTTAATTGTGAGCAGAATGTATCACCAAGGCTTGTCATTTGAAGATGAGTTTGGAATGGAGACTAAGGATAGGATATACAAAGAGGTTGCACTAGAAGATATGATTCAAGAGAGGTATATCAACTCTGCACATGCAGCCCACGTCATGATTTACTGCCCAGTCGAATGCACCAGCATGAAAGTCTACAATACAAGGGCTTTTATTCTGGTGAGCTTTTCAAGATAAACCTTTTTTTTTTTTCATACTTCATATCTTTCAGTAATGCTTGATTTCTCAATTTCCTTTCTACTGCACCACTACAGAATGAGCCTAAGTATTCACGTTATGACTAAATTTAAGGAATGTTAATGCATTTAGGTTATGTTAATATTTACATTTTCTATAAACGGAACCTTAACAAGTTAACAAATAATTAGTTTTAGGAGTATATAAATATTTTGAAAATTCCAAATAACTCCGTTATGATGTGCCGGAACGAAAAATTGTGTATTACTAATCTTGTTGGAAATTTAATTTTTTATCTATATTGTTTTGTTACTACTTTCCTGTTCCTCGATTATTAACAGAGATATTTTAATTTTCACCCTTTAATAGACTCCCATTTTTAGTCATCGCACATTAACAAGACAATATATCAAGAGATGACATTCCAAGCTTAAATTTGTGTTTCAACAGACCTTAACTATGTGACCCCCACTCATACTCACTGGAGTTTTACTTAGAAACAGAGAATATATGCTGAGATAAGATCAGTAATGGGGTCTACTGTTGGCATGCCAATTACTTTTGATGAAAATCAGTGATTTATTTTAATACTATGGTATTATCTTTGTATAACATATGTTGTTTATTTAAGAAAAAGGGCTCAGGTTAGCCATGTGAGTTAAAGCGTTGCCTTTAATCTCACAGGGTTAACCTAGAGTGGCGAGTTCGATTCCCGCCTGGACAAAAGGAATTTATTTAGTTACGGAATTCATTAAATGAAATCCTGAGTGCCACCCTGGCTAGAAAAGGAGGGTAACCTCTAGAAAACCCGCCCCAAATAGCCCTAGTTGCAAAAAGTGGACGTTAATAAATAAATTTAAATTTTATTTAAGACAAAAATTCAACTTATAAATAAACTTTATTTACCAAAACAAACAAATAGTTAAACTCCTATAGAAGAGTGCATAACAATATTTCATTTGGGTGACCAATAATGTTTAATAGATTTTAGTACACATTCAAATAAGTCCTGGTTTTCATAACGTCTTCTCCAATCAATTTCACACAAGAGTCAAGGTAACCTCTCCCACATTCAATCTTAGGCCTTCTCTTGACGCTGGAGCACATTTTTTGTAAAAATATGCCTTCATTAAGTGTCCTCTTCTGCATTTCCTCCTGTGTAACAATCCGTATTTCTGAAGTGGCTTAAATGCCGTTTCTTCCGATTTAAGAACACCATTGAGCTGTATTCAATTCATGATATATAAGTATAATTTTCGAATAACCATAATTACTTAATAAATCCTAGGTGGTAATATATAAATCATATGGAAGAATAATAACTGTTATCGCATCAAGTGATCATATTACTAGAAAAAGTAACTGGCGTACCTAAAGTAGAAAAGTCCGTCACGCAGGGGCTGCGTAAACTAAGCAGATTTCCCACGTGAAGTTGTACAATAGAGAAATCTGCCTAATAATAACAGTAGTAGTAAGGAATCTCTAAACCTATTTAAGAGGGAAGAATAGTTACGAAAACGGCCGCACTAGCTCTCGGCGGAAAGTCCCGAACATAGCCGACTCCAGCCGACCACACACACAATACAAATGCAAATATCTCGGTTAATATTCAAGATACAGAATAAATGTATAGAACAATATTTATAGTAAATTTAATTTGCAATAAGATTGGTTCTATACAAGTTTTTGATCCGACCTATGATAAAGGAGATATTTCGAATTTTCAAAAATCCCCCTCTAAACCCTCCTCCCCTTTTTCGATTTCAGCCATTAACGAACTTGATCTGTCTTTTTACATAAAACGATTAAATATGAAGTTTGGTAACGATCAAACAAAAATTGCGCTAGAGCGTTAACAGACAAATATATATATATATGTATATTTGTCTGTTACCGCTCTAGCGGTCGCAATTTTAGTCAGTCGTTACCAAACTTGATATATCATCATTTTATACATAAAGACAGATCAAGTTCGTTAACGGCTGAAATCGGACCAGGGAGAGGGGGTGATTAAAGGGGGAGAATTTCGAAAACTTTTAATATCTCTTACTATGCGTCGGATCGAAAAATTGTAAAGAAATAAATTGTAATTGTGCTTTCGGATTTCAGCCATTAACGAACTTGATCTTTGTTTTTACATAAAATTATTAAATATCGAGTTGATAACGATTAAACCAAAATTACGACATATATGTATATATATATATATATATATATATATATATATATATATATATATATATATACTAGCTCAGATACCCGGCTTCGCTCGGGAATTCATTTGAGGCTGAATGCTGATGGTATTTTTTTGACAAGGCTTTACATTGCACAATATTTTGACATTTACTCGCTCCAGTGTTTAGGGTTAATACCCGTCGTTGCTGTGGATTTGTTAATAATAAAATTCAAAATTATATTTATAGCTCAGTTGGTTGTAGACTAATTGTGAATCCATGACACTGGGACACTCCGGACCTTCCCCGATGTCCGGGGATTTTTTATGTAAGACTTCTCTGTCCTCCATATTGTCATATTTCCCGTTTTCTGTGCATAATTCATAGATTTGAATTATTAAGGACAAAATATTAACATACATTTGAATTAATTATTCCAGGTGAGGTACCTGGTTGTTCATATTGAAAAGAATTGTTGAGGAAATTTCTCTAAATAACAAAATAAACAACTTTTGTTATGTGCATATTTGCCGAAACCCCAATAAGAAACAAAATATCACTATTTTTAATTTCAGGTCTCCCTTATAACCCCCACTCCTGCCCGTCCCTAGAAATGTTAGTATGGTTTATTATAAGGAAGGCGTTAGGAAGGTTAATACACATATCGAGTTTTATTTAGTTCGATTGAGTCTTTTGTACCTAATAAAATTGTTCACTTCCGCTTAGGTTTTAGCGTATATCTCGTTTATAATTCGGTATACAACAAAAGTGTGTATCACAAAAGTTACTCCAAATAACAAAATAAACAACTTTTATTACGTGCATAATTGCCGAAAATTTAATAGGAAACGATATATTGCTATTTTTAATTTCTGGCCTCCCTTATAACCCCCACTCCTGTTCGTCTCAGAGAACATTAACATAGCCTAAAGTCTAAGTTGGGTTAGTAGTAATATACATACCAAATTTCATAAAATTCGGTTCAGCCGTTTATGCGTGAAAAGGTAACAAACAAACAGACACGAAAGAAAAGTCCGTCACGCAGGGGCTGCGTAAACTAAGCAGATTTCCCACGCGAAGTATTACAATAGAGAAATCTGCCTAATAACAACGGCAGTAGTGAGGAATCTCTAAACCTATACACGAGGGACGAATAGTTATGGCAACTAGCCAGAGCTCTCGCATAGCCCACTCCTGTCGCCCGCACACACATTACAAATGCAAATATCTCAGTTAATATTCAAGATACAGAATAAATGTACAGGACAATATTTATAGTAAATTTAATTTGCAATAAGATTGACTCTATACAATTTTTCGATCCAACGTATATTAACGGAGATATTTCGAATTTTCAAAAATCCCCCTCTAACCCCCCCCCCCTCCCACTTGTCCGATTTCAGCCATTAACGAACTTGATCTTTCTTTTTACATAAAACGATTAAATATTAAGTTTGGTAACGATAAAAAAAAAATTGCGACCGCTAGAGCGGTAACAGACAAATATATAGATATGTGTATATATATATATATATATATATATATATATATATACAGTTTTGAACGGACCTCATTTTCGTCATCTCCTGGGTGGGATCGATGGACATTTGAAGAAAAATTTCGAAAATCGCGTCATGAGTACAACCTCAATAGCTGATTTCCCTGAAGGGAAATCTGCTAAAATGCAGTTATGGTGTCTATGACATGTGAAACGAAAAGTTATCGTGAAATTTCGCGAAAAAAAATCAATGTACTGACAGAGGTTACAATTTTATATATATATAGATACTAGCTAGGATATTTTGACATTTACCCGTCCCTGTGTTTAGGGTTTATACCCGTCGTTGCTGTGGATTTTTAAATAATAAAATTAATTTTTTATGTAAGACTTCACTGTCCTCCATATTGTCATATTTCCCGTCTCCTGTGCATTATTCATAGCTTTGTATATTAAGGTCCAAATATTAACATAGATTTGAATTAATTAATATAAACACATACCGAGTATTATTTAGTTCGGTTGAGTCTTTAGTGCCAAATAAAATTGTGGATGCCCGCTATAGTTTTTAGCGTATAACGCATTTATACTTCCTTATACGGCAAAAGTGCATATAACAAAAGTTACTCTAAATAACAACATAAACAACTTTTGTTATGTGCATATTTGCTGAAAAAGCAATAGGAAACGAAATATCGCAATTTTTAATTCCAGGCCTCCCTTACAACCCCCACTCATGCCCGTCCCTAGAAATTTTGGTATGGCTTATTATAATAAAGGCGTTAGTGCTAATACAAATACCGAGTTTTATTGAGTTCGGTTGAGTCTTTTGTGTCAAATAAAATTGTTCACTTCCGCTATAGGTTTTAGCGTGAATCTTGTTTATAATTCGGTATACGAAAAAAGTGTATATAACAAAAGTTACTCTAAATAACAAAGTAAACAACTTTTGTATGTTCATATTTGTAAAAAAAACAATAGGAAACGAAATATCGCTATTTTTAATTTCAGACCTCCATTATAACCCCCACTCCTGTTCGTCTCAGAGAATATTAACATAGCCTAAAGTGATGCTATTTTTTTGGCATGGCTTTACTTTGCACATTATATTGACATTTACCCGTCCCAGAGTTTAGGGTTAACACCCGTCGTTTTTGTGGATTTGTTAATAATAAAATTAATTTTTTACGTAAGACTTCACTGTCCTCCATATTGTCATATTTCCCGTCTCCTGTGCATTATGCATAGCTTTGTATATTATGGTCCAAATATTAACATAGATTTGAATTAATTAATATAAACAAATGCCGAGTATTATTTAGTACGGTTGAGTCTTTAGTGCCAAATAAAATTGTGGACTCCCGCTATAGTTTTAGCGTATAACTCATTAATGCTTCCGTATACGGCAAAAGTGCATATAACAAAAGTTACTCTACATTACAAAATAAACAACTTTTGTTATGGGCGTATTTGCTGAAAAACCAATAGGAAACGAAATATCGCTATTTTTAATTTCAGGCCTCCCTTATAACCCCCACTCCTGTTTGTCTTAGAGAATATTATTATAGCCTAAAGTCTAAGTTGGGCTAGTAGTAATATACATACCAAGTTTCATAAAATTTGGTTCAGCCGTTTATGCGTGAAAAGGTAACAAACAAACAAACAGATAAACAAACACACACCAAAGAAAAAAAATGCAGTTATGGTGTCTATGACATGTGAAACGAAAAGTTATCGCGAAATTTCGCGAAAAAAATCGATGTACAGACAGAGGTTGCAATTTTATATTTATATATATAAAATTTTCATTGGACCTCATTTTCGTCATCTACTAGTACTAGGTAGGATCGATGGAAATTTATCGAAAAATCGTGTCACGAGTACAACCTCAATTGTAGATTATTAATGGCAGAGCCTTAAGGGAAATGTGCTAATAATGCTCCAAATTCTTATAGTATACACTTACTATAACTCAAATATTAAAGGAGTTGTAGTTTTTCACTTCCCGCATGGGAAAAGGGATTTTATTTTTTAGTGAGAGATAATGAAAATGAAATCCCGACTGTCGCACTTGCTTCAAAAATATTGATTTGCATTAATATTTGTATGTTGCCTATGGGCAATATTTTTTATTTAAACATCTTTTAAAGCAGACGTCAAGTTAAAAAAATAATTAAATCATGGTTTGGTATATATATAGTGGGGGGAAAAAGTATTTGCACATCCTGTTTTTTCTTTAAATAATAAATTAAAAACAATTCATTTGTGTTTACCCAATAATAAGTACAACAAAATCTTGTTAAATAACAGTAAACATTCAATTGAAAGATTGATCATAATATAAAAAATATTTTAAAATAAGATAATCACCAGGAAAAAAGTATTTGGACACTTTCTTTCTTTGTGCATAAGTACAAAAGTCTGTTTGTTTACTTGTTGTTTTTTAGTTCCTACAGTATAATTCTGTTCTTTTTTGTCAATATTCTAAAATATTTCAATCATGTAAGATCTACATATTTTTAAATGCCAAAAACAAGTGAACTGAGTCCTGCCTCTCCCGAAAAAGTGATTTCATTTCGTAACCAACAAAAATTGTATCGTAAAAGATCTGAATTCTTGGTTCTTCATTTTTCCAAAGTAAGATAGGTAATTAAGAGATACAAAGAATGAGGTTCAACTGCAAATATTTGGCATAAAGGTCGTCCCAAGGTACTAATTGAAAGAATGGCGAGCAAAATAAAAATTGAAGCTCTTGAAAATCCATCTGTAAGTGCAGGTGCCCCAGCTAATATGGTCTAATCAACTTCTGGGACATATGTCAGCATGAAAACGGTAAGGAATGTTTTGAATTTTAAAGGTCTTTGTGGCAGGGCACCGAAAAAAACTTTATATTAGTTAGACAATCGCAAAAAAAAAGACTTTCTTTTGCTAGAGAATAAATTAACAAGCCCATCAGTTTTCGGGGAAATGCGCTGTTCTCTGATGAGAGTAAGTTTAATTTGTTTGGATCCAATGGACGAAAGCTTATTTGGCCTGGGATAAATGAGGAACTGCAAAAGCAAAACGTTGCGGTTACTGTGAAACATATGGGTGACGATGCAATGGTTTGGGGATGCATAGCTTATAATACAGATGGATATCTTGTACCTATTGAAGGTATATTAAATGCTGAAGGTTATATGATTATTTTACGGGGCAACCTCTCAGCCAATGCAGCTAAATTTGGAATCCAGCATGTGTTAATATTCTAGATGGACAATGATCCGACACATACAGCCAATGAAACTAAGAATACAGCCAATAAAACTATATAATGGTTAATATTTAATGTTCTTCATCAACTGCACACCCCTCCACAGTCACCAGGCTTGAATATAATTGAAAATTGATGCCGTGTGTTAGACCAAAATGTTTCAAAACACCATATAACTGATAGGCACCACCCCAAGAATTCTTTAGTACAAGAATGGGAACAAATCAATCCAGATTTAATAAAAAACCTTGTATACTCAACGTCTAAATGTTTACAAGCGGTAATTAACACTAACAGAGTACATACAAAATATAAAATTTTAAAAAATGAAGAAAATGTGTGGTGTGCAAATACTTTTTTCCACGGAATTTATGTAAGATTTAAGTTTTATTTTACTAAGGAAAGAGTTTTTCATTTGAATTATATATGTATTAATTCCATTTTAAATATATTTCTTATTTATTACATTATACAATTTTTTTATTACCTAAATTCATAATTTATTAAAAAAAAACCTGGTGTGCAAATACTTTTTTCCCCCACTGTATATATTTTTTTTGTTTTATATTAATAAATAGAATCACTTTTGATTCAAGATACATTCAGAAATTCAGCACATTATTCTGGATTTAGAATATATTCAGAAATTCAGGTATAGCTGATAATAACGAGAACGTGTTGGTTATTGACTGTTGTGCTTTAAATTTAAGTAAACAATTTCGTATAATGTGTATTATTGTTACAGATGCAGCTTCGATTTGATGGGCATATTGGATTTCCTGGAGGCCTTCTTGAGCCTGGTTAGTTAGCAAATTGCAGGTTTAGAATTTCAGTTCTAAGAGTTATAATAACGAATTCAAGGAAGTAATTCAGTAAATCTTTAACAGTCCTTAGAAGCGTGTTGTTCGTCGTGATTGGTATATGGATGTAATATTAAGATTGAATTAACTTAAGCTCTAAATAATCTAAGTCTTTTCATAACATTATCTGGCATGGTTCAGGTATTCTCTTGTACTCGAGAAGCTGATAGTGTAGGCCATAGGAGAATTTCTGTTAGAATAAATCTGTTGACAGCTTGAAATATCGTTGATTTACCAACTAAATATGCCGATTTCATTATCTACCCATGAGTATTACATAATGTGATTAAATTCTCGGGCATTGTCTTATAATAGGTACTAGTTAATATGACGCGGTGACCGGAAGACTGAGGTAATGATGTAGAATTTCACATTACACAGTAACTTTTAATTTTGAAGAATTTATATTAAACATGATTGAATATTTCCGTTTTTAATGTTGAACAAATGTGGTTTGACTTCTAAGAAAGCTCCTGTTAGAGGTTGTAAAGTATAAAGAGCCCATTTTAACATTATTAATTCAATTAATCTGCTTATATTTCACAGTCCAATGCATTCGAACATTGTATACCATTTCCTACCATCATACTCACAGAATTAGTGAATAAATCAGTAATTAAATGTGTTCTTAAAATATTCCAATATACACAGATTTACTTAGATCTATATTCATATTTAGATTAATCGGGTGCTAAAAAATGTGTACAAGATCGAGTGAAATTAAAATACATAAATTCTTAAATACTAGGTGAAGCATCCGGCTTTACTCGGTAAATATTTGGGCTGAGTGTGTATTTCTTCCATTGCAAGCCTAAACTATATGAAATATATTTTTACATCTCCTGTTCCAGTATTTACATTTGTTTTACCTAGCACTGATGATGTGCCTAGTATTGTCAAGTGTGGAAGAAAAAACGTTTCGTGGTTTAAATTATGACATTTTAATTGATTTTAGGAACCGTTTTCAGCAGCAAAACAATTGTAATCATTTGGATAATAATTTTCATCTTATATTATATGTTTCAAAAACTGTTTTCATTTTTTAAGTGTGACGAATATTTTTAACTATCCATTGATAGTGGCTACATTGATATTAGTCTTAGACAGGAATACCAAAGAACAGGTTTGTGTATTTCTGACTGAGTTTAGATTAAACTTGAAGAATTATTAGTTCGACGGATTCCATAACATTTAGTATCTCCAGTAGCACGAAGTGTAAAAATTTTGTTTTTCACAAAAGTGTCATATTACTTATTCAAGGAGTTCTGAATATGACGTATTAATTTAACTCTATTTCACAAAATAGCAATTTTTATAATAATAATTTTCATGTCATAATTGTATGTTTCAATAACATTATGTAAAATTCTGCCAGGATTTAGATTACAATTGAAGACTAATTAGTTGCCCGAAATTCACGAGATTTTATATTCTCCTCAAATGATTCATAATAGCTATTGAGCTTGTACGCAATATTTCGTATTAATTTAACTTTATAACTCAAAATAAAAACAAATTCTTATTTCCTAGGAGAAACGCCAGAGGAGGCTGTGGCGAGAGAGTTAGAGGAAGAGATGGGGCTACTTAGGCAAAACTTTCGTATTTTCGAAGAGGTAGGAACATTACTCTGAAGCTATTTTTACAATTATGTAAGAAACTAGTTATGTATATATCTACATAAATAGTTGTTAAGCTAATAACTTCTTGTGGTGCTCTCGTAAAACTCAGTGAAGAATGCATTTTTTAAAACTTAAAACTCTAAACTTTTCTTAAACCTGTAGAGGAAATATTGGTTAAATACTTAGCAGATTTAGAAAGACGTTTGGACTCCAGGAGTGATTCCTTGGGTCAAGTATGCAGTGACCCATAAACCCAGGAATATATTTAGAAAAGCCTGCCACGCAGGTGCTGCGAAAAGTCAGTAGACTTCCCACGTTCAGTAATGAAATATTATTGGTACATTTTCAACGACCAAGTTAAAATTCCTTCATTCTTACTATTTGTTTCTACCAAAGTTAAGGCCTTATATAAACAATAAATATATAATACATTTCATGATATACAAATTGATTTTAAAAAAAAGGCCGTCACGCCGCAGGAGCTGCGTAATTATGGTTTTTCTGAGGTGTCTACAATTTACGGACTATATTTTAGTTTCATCATTCAAATCATATTAATGCCTAGGATCCGATATCCTATCTTGAGATTTTGGTCGCTTTGAATACAACTCCCGGAATGTTAAATGAAGCCAGAAGCCCCTGTAATTTATGCCGACAGATATAGTAAATCAGGTAAAATAGGCGCATTCTTGTAACTATAACAATTACTAAAAAAAAAAAATACCTATTAAGTTCTTTTGACAAAAACAAAGTATAACAACAATAAAAAAAAATGGACTAATGATGCCGACAAAAAAATAACTATAAAGTATTGATATATTTTAAATTTAACTACTTTAACATTGCCACAATTAAATAAAATAAGAATTCGAGCTCCCACCATAGAAATTAATATTGAAAATTGGGATATTTCAAATACACTATTTACCTTCCCCCTATAAATCCCCTTCTCCCTGGGCCGATTCTTTACGTCAAAGAACTAGATCTCTCTTTTCCGGGAAAATGTTTAAATATGGAATTTGGCCCTTAATAACTCATTTTCCTAAAGAAACCCCTCTAAAATCACGTAATTACGAAAGGGTTGAGAGATATTAGAAGCCGGAAAAAAAATACTGTTAGAAGAAACGACAATTGTATAAGTTTAACTATCTATTTTAGTCGCAAAATAATTATCAATGCAACGCATAATAATTGTGATTTATACTATTTTACCACTACATTAAACCAATACTTTTTCTAGTCTGATTTCAGCCTTTAACGAGCTTCATCATTAGCTATATCTGCCGTTTCGTAATGATAAAAATTGCTGCTGGTAAAGGCATACACACGTACACACACATGCTAAAATTCTCTAATCATTTTTAAAATGAATGTCAAATACTGTATGCTATCAATTTTAATAATTGTGCTCATCTTCTTTATAATTCTAATGCAAACCGCGTGGAAAATATGAATGAATGTCGCCTTCAACTCATTTAGTAAAACCCTTAGTCCCGTCCTCGCTAGAATATGGTGGTATCTTGTAGATAACCAGTCCCGACTACGTAAAATTGCATAAAGTGAACTTGAATAAATAAATAGAGTTCACCCCCAGTATATGCACTATAAGTCAAGAATCACTAATTATGCTCACAACTATTAAGCAATTATTATTATTGGTAATATCGATGCCGTTTTTTTTTTTTTTTTTTTTTTTTAAATTTTGAACTTAATGTTATTCTTATTAGGACCACGTTGTGACGCATTATTCAGAAGACAAAGATCTTTTCCTCCACTTTTTCACCAAGGATGTCACAATAGCTAGATTGGAAGCAATAGAGGAAACTGCCATAAGGAGTGAACGATATGGTGACGAGGTATCAACTCTGACATTAAATGTTTTTTTTTTTAATTTAAAATTTCAAATAATATACATATAGATTTCAGAAGTTGGAGATCTGATGTATTTAGTCTTCTCTTTCAAGCCCTGTTGAAAATAATTTCACAAAATTATATAAGACCGTGCATATTTCCTTCCCCCTTCCTCCAAATAATGTTTAGGTTCTTTTAATTTGTTTGGTTTTAAGAATTTGCACGTTGATATATATATATATAATTTCAATGGGGAAAATTTTGGAAAATGTATTTTTTATGTAGTTTTTATTTTAAAGACTTTTAATATATATATATATATATATATATATATATATATATATATATATATATATATATAAATAATCAATTGTAACCTCTATCTGTACATTTTTTCCCTTAAAATTTCACGGGATAATAAGAATCATATTGAATCAGACTAGGAATAAGGGGGGTGTTAGAGGGGGGTTTCGAAAATTCAAAAGGTCCCCGTCATTGCAAAGTCAAGTCGGATCGGAAAATATTGTTAAACGAGCCAATCTTGTAAAACGAATTATGTTCTGCATTGTACTATACGTTTTTTCGAAACTCAAATATTAAGAGAGTAATTACACTTTCATTTTTTCAGCCATCAGTAAACCTCCACTTTTATTATGGGTTTTATACTTAGAAATAGGTATATATAGTATAGTAGTAGGTATATATGGTAGGCGAGATGATATCACTTATGTGTCATACCATCAGGTTGAAAATATGCCTAGTTTGTGCTGGACCAGCTTGGCGGACTTCTAATAATAATAAACAAGCTTATTCAAGTGTCTCCGGTTAGCCATGCGAGTTAAAACGTTGACCTTAATCTTACATGGCAAACTTAAGTGTCGCTAGTTCGATTCCCGCCTGGGAAAGGAATTTATTTAGTGGCGAAATTCATTAAATAAAATCCATTATCCCACCCTGGCTAGAAAAAGGTGGTAACCTGTAGATAACCCTTTCCAATTAGCCATAGTAAAAAAATGGACGCTAATAAACAATAATAATAATTATAATAATAAAAGCTTATTCAAAACGATGGGTATTTAATTAGCAAAAAACCCGTTTAAGCGTAATTTCAAAAATATCGGTGAGCAGTTTAAACCAATTTGACGAAGTTCCATTTAGCAAAGAAACTTAGCACTAATGTATGACTGCATGTGCAATAAATAGTACTGATTTCTCCATTTATTTATTTTTTAAGCTTTCGTAATTGGTTTCAGATTATGGGCTTATTGAGAGTACCTCTTTACACAATGGCAGACGGCTACAGAGGATTTCCTTCATTTTTATCAAACAATTTTGTGGGGAACTCAAAAAACCAGTTACTCCATGCTCTTGTTAAGAAGAAAATCATGACTCATGATGAAATTGATAAAGCGTTGACAGCAAAACCTAAATATCTTGAGAAGTCCAAGAAATAGGATTGTAACCAAATAGTATTCTATATACTTTTTTTTTCTCACTCTTTTTATATCTAGATCTCGTTTATAGTGTTCAAAAAACATAATAAAAGAGTAAAAAGAAAACAACTAAAAATTATCTTTTTTTGTTAAATAAATTATTTATTAACGTCCACTTTTAGCAGATTTCCCTTAAGGGAAATCAGCTATTGAGGTTGTACTCACGACGCGATTTTCGAAATTTTTCTTCAAATGTCCATCGATCCTACCCAGGAGATGACGAAAATGAGGTCCGTTCAAAACTGTATATATATATATATATATATATATATATATATATATATATATATTTGTCTGTTACCACTCTTGCGGTCGCAATTATTATTTAATCGTTACCAAACTCGATATTTAGTCGTTTTATGTATCTCCGTTACCATACGTCGGATCAAATAATTGTATAGAACCACTCTTATTGCAAATTAAATTTACTATAAATATTGTTCTATACATTTATTCTATATCTTCAATATTAACCGAGATATTTGCATTTTTATTAAATGAGGGCCGATAACACACGTTTCAGGCCAAAAGCTAGTTCGGCCGTAACTGTTCGGATCTTGTATAGAGATTTCTCTATTGTATAGCTTCACGTGGGAAATCTGCTCAATCGAGTGTAACTCAAAAGCTCAATCAGTAGCTATCCTACATGTTCAAATTTCGATGGAAGTACAAAAATCAAAAAAATCCGTCACGCAGGTGCTGCGTAAACTAAGCAGATTTCCCACGTGAATAGATAGAGAAATAGACAATAGAGAAATCTGCCCAATAACAAACAGTAGTAGTAAGGGATCTCTAAACCTATTCACGAGGGACGAACAGTTACGGAAACGGCCGCCAGAGCTCTCGGTGGAAATCCCGAACATAGCCGACTCCTGCCGACCACACACAGAATACAAATGCAAATATCTTGGTTAATATTCAAGATACAGAATAAATGTATAGAACAATATTTGTAGTAAATTGAATTTTCTATAAGATTGATTCTATACATTTTTTCGATCTGACGCATATTAACGGAGCTATTTTGAATTTTCAAAATTACCCCTCTAAACCCCCCCTGCCGCTGGTCCGATTTCAGCCATTAACGAATTTGATCTCCTTTTTACATAAAACGATTAAATTCCGAGTTTGGTAACGATCAAAACAAAATTGCGATCCCTTAAGGGAAATCTGCTAACACACCCACATGGACGATATTTTCGAAAACGTCTTCAAATGTCCGTCGATCCTACCCAGGAGATGATGAAAAATGAGGTCCTTTCAAAATTATATTGAATGATCTATAAATGTTGTTCCATACATATTTTCTTTATCATGAATATTAACCGAGATATTTGGATTTAATAGTTTTCGGCTTTCAATAAACCCCCACTCCTCCCTCATACAACAATATTCTCCATCTAAAAAAATTATCATTATATAAGTTTAAGAAAAACATAATCCACCTACCACCCCTACATATATACCCAGCATAGTCCATTAATGTATTCCTTGTTGTTAGTGCCGGTAATCAGAGAGCAGAATGAAAATACTTAACTTTGTGTAATAGCAGACTGATGGATTAATCATTCCCGTTTAGCAATGTAGTCTTTCAAGCGCAATTTCAGCGTCCTTGGAAAAGCCTAGCTGTTTATTTTTATGTGTCAAAATACTTTTTGATAACTTTTTAACACAGCTGCATTACTTTAATAAGACGATATGTGAAAGGGGGTGAACTGTGCTCACTCGAGCGATTCTTGACAACTTATTTTGTTCATTATCAATTATGGAAATTGGTTTGTAGCTTTTGGTAGAATTATTAATGAAATGATTTGTGAATCTAAATCACTGGGAAATATTTTATAAATTTCAATTTCTGTGTCGCCAATGTTTAAGGGCATGGTGTATACACTGTCGTTTTAGCTAAGTGACAAGAAAATCTAAGTGGTTCAAGTCACCATGAAAATGTAGAAAGTAGTGCTTTTATGCTTAATTGGTTTGGATCAATGTACAAAACATTTATCAAAATTTTCATTTAGTAAAAAACGTATGCATTAATGTAAAGGGCTGTCTTGTGAGAATAAAAGTACTTTAGAAGGTAACAAGGTTTTGTAGTAGTTTCTCCATGACTTTTGTAGTAGAGTACAGAAGTATCGGATCATCGAAATGGAGATTTACCCAATGCCAGCACCGTTAGAGAACCACCTCCTCAATAGCCTGCACAGACTAAATAATAATGACCATTAACTAGAGATATATTAAAGATGAACACACAATATCTTTAATATATTTCTATCCCTGCCCTGCTGATATCAACCGCTCAAGATAACAAAACAATTTGACTAAAATTCCTCTCCATGTAATGCTAAATTCTCATGACATGAGCTATTTATTAGACTTGCCTTAAGTATTTGATTGTTTTAACGATATCTAAACGTTTTAGGTTCAAGCTAAAGATTAAATTTGTTTATTACAGAAATCGGACCAGTGGAAGGAGGGAGGGGGGTTAAGGGGGATTTTAAAAATTCAGAATATCTCCGTTTTTATTTATCAAGTCGAAAATGTTTACAGAATCAATTTTATTGCGAATTTAATTTCCTATAAATGTTGTTATACAAATTTCCCTCTATTTTACATGTTTATGATGTGAGAAACAATGCAAACGTAGTATGAAGAAGTCAATAATTTGCGGTCTTGTTTTGAACTCGATATTTAACAGATTCATTCAAAACTATAGATCGAGTTAATTAATGGCTAAAATCGGACAAAAAAGGAGGAGCTTGGGGGGGGGGTAGAGAGGGGAGGTTGAAAATTATCGGAAATTTGAGCATATATGGTGAGACGAGATGACTAGTGTGCATCTAGTGGGAAATGTGCTTAGTTTACGCAGGCCCTTTATAAATTTATAAATATCCTTTATTCGTAAATAATTTACAAACTTTTGTAACGAGATAGTTGCAGTGTTCTATTTGACCACTACTAAGTTGATAAACATATAAAAGAAGAATTGGAGTTTAATTGAATTTAATAGTCGCAACGAAGAAACATTATAAGTGTTAAGTTTTATTATAATGGAATTATTAGGTACTAAGCAGTCTTAGGCAAGATGTAATGGATACAGCCAGTAATTTTAACGCCTGAACTTCATACAACTTTTTTTTTTATTTCCTCTTTCATTCTTCTTACTAAATAGTTTATAACTAAGTTTATTTAAGTTATTTTCGTCATTTCTATGTCAATAATTATGAGAAATAAGAAGATTTGTATAGTAAAAGATAATTTTGCTGGCACGTTAAAATTCCCGCCGGAGTGGGTGGGGGATGGTTGTTGTAGTGGCAGCACTGTTCCAGAAACCGGTCTTGGTTTTTGTCCCCTGGCCCACTCCAGTCTTGCTAGCCGAAGGCAGTGGCGTCCCTCGCGCTTCTCTCCTTCAGTGTTGTGCGCTGTGTGTAGTGCTGTTAGTCAACTTCGTCTTTATTTCTGGTTATGTTCTCTTGTGCCTGACTCAACGGCCATTTTCTCTGCCAGAGACTTCATCAGCGCCTTTGACGGAAACACAAAGGTACTCATGAACTTAGGTATGTTTCCACTCGCTTTTAATTCAGTTTTAAGGGCATATTGTCAAAATAGTACTTTTCAGAGTATGTTTCTTCAATGTCAGTACTGTAATTCAATGGCTTTTTCTTTTGTTAAGTTTTAATTTTAGAATTGGAATGCATTTCTCATATGCCTATTTAGCCTTAGTTTCTTGACTCCTTTTTTAACGTTGAATTGTTTAGAACACTATAATTAGAAATCTCATAGTAAAAGTTTTTAATAACACCGAAGTTACTTAATTTATAGTCCTAAACAATGAAAGTTTTATTTACGCTGGTTCACTAAAGCCTGATGTTGAGATTGGTCTTTCCTATCTCCAAAGGGAATCAAATAAATAATTTTTAGACAATTTACAAAGTCTCTTGCATGGAATTATTTGTACTCGAATTGTCTCTGACGTTTGTGTTCTTTGATTGTAAATCAAGTCTTCCTAATGTCTATTATTTGTTTGTGTAGCTAATATTCTCTGACTGTTAAATCTCGCTTAAATAGAGAGGTATACTTTTATGTTTGAAAACAAGAGGATGACAGTGCATCATGCGTTATGGGTTTGTGTAAACTTGCACAATACAGTGTTTAAAAAATCTCAGATTACAACGCAAATCGCAGGGCTTGTTATTTTCATTATATTAAACATGTATTAAAGACGATTCATAACTTGTGACTTAATCTGTTATGTGTCACAGAACATTTCTCATAACTTCATTTATCCTGTTACTGAGCTCGGCAGTGTAACCATAGTGTCAACTTACCTAATTTTGCTTTATTATTTGAAAAAAACAAAACAAAGAAAAGAGAACGGCCTATGAAAGCCAAGAGTGTTATGAATTTGATCCCATAGTGTTGTTCACGATCAAAAATTGTGTACCATGTCTTGAAGATAGAATTCCTTTTATTTTCATTGTCCAAGATCTCTTGGCTATAACAATATTTAAAATTTTATTAATTAGTTCTGCTTATTGGAAATTTAAGAATTCTGTTCGTAATCAATGGTTAAAATCTAGTTATACGACTATCCGTATAGTTTCACTAATAATTTGTAGAGAGAATTCAATTTTTCGACATGGGAATGATCATTGACTTTAAGGACTACTATTTATGATTTACAATACGAACTCAATATACATTAAGGTACTAACAACAATTTTAGTGTTACAGACCTGAAGAAAAAATAATTTTCACTTTCTTCCCAATCTTCAGGAGAAGAAAGACAACCACAAACGCTTATTTCCGATAATAGAAATCTGCAATAACTTTTTATTACAAAGACTTTGGTAAGTGGGAACTGAGGATAGTGCCGATTACAGCTTGCTGAAAAGTACATTCTGATAACGCATGTGGACGCAGAAAGTGTAAATATTTAGTCTGTCTAAAGACGCTTAGTAAACAATGGCATAACTCTTTCACCTCTTCCTTCCTCGCCAACCCAGGTCGATTTTTTCAAATGGAATCAAAACCACAGAATATACACAGTTGTACAGCAGTAAACCGATTTTTATCTTTCATTGGGGAAAATAGTATCCTAGATACTATGTATGTAAAATAGTTCCAGATGGATTTTCAGAGAGGTCCTATTCAAACCGAAACTAGCTGAGTCCGACATTTTCCATGTGTTTCTTGTAGGCTAATAATGGGAATACTGCATAATAAAATGTTTTTAGAGCTTATTATATGCACTGATAGAAGAATTTTTGTTGATGTACCATAATGAATACTCTAATGGTGGTATTAATGTCAAATACCAAAGTTTTGTTTCCTTCATTCATTAACTCTATACGTATGAAGCTTTTATTGTTTATTCATGTTCGCTGTATATATTTTAATGAGTTCACGTACTAAATTGGTGATTTAGGAAATAGCAGGTTCAGTAGGAAGTATTTAGTTTTTCAAATTGATGCTCTTTAAAAACTTAAACTTTTCTGATATATAATCGTACCATTATAAAATACTCAAGAATTATGTAAAGACATTATTAGTTTTTAGTGAGATGCGAACAAGATTTGGGTTTAATTTTAAATGCATTGAATTGTTTAACAAAATTCCTTGGAGTTATCATGTGTTTGATCTTTGGTAAAGAACATTAACGTGCTTATACGAACAATTCTAGTTGCCTCCATTCATCTTAATTAGCTTATAGGTTTATTTCATTTATAGGTTACAAGCGTAAATGGTTTCCTTGTAATATACAGGTTATTGTCTATGGGCAATTTCAACGGGAAATAAAGTAGAGAGGTTTCGTTTTCCATTGATTTTATGGCTTGTGGCGGTAATAAATATGTTGTAGCCGTGCCATAAATCAAGTTTCCGTTCCTTTGTAAGCCTTCCAGGAAGGATTCGCCGGACGGGTCCTCCTGAATAAGTTGGAGCCTGTTGTAGGAGTAGAGCTCAAAGGAGTCCATTACTACCTGCCGACCCTAGCCCCCAAACCCCTGGATACATGTAAGGCTCTGCTGATTTATTTACGACCTTCAGTTTGAGTGCTTGAGGGCAACGGTCTCTCCTAAGGTCATTAAGCCCTGCTATATCCTCATAGATCCTGGCAGTCGGGATTACTCCTGGACTTCGGCATTCGTAGTCATCAGACGAGCCCGCAAAGGTTAGACTCAATTGTCCAATGAAGTGAGCAATCTTTGGTAGTGCACTGGATAAGTCCCATGGGGATCCAAGTAGGTGTGCATGAGTCCCCTGGGAATCCAAGTAGGTGTGCATGAGTCCCCTGGGAATCCAAGTTGGGTTCTTGTGAAATGCTCTTTTATTATTTGCTTTGAGCACATTACAATCGTAATTTTCATAAAATATAATTAAACATTAAGCCAACTTATGCGGGGTACTGAGATATGGCTCTCAAGAACAAGCTTGCAGTTCTTAACTGGATAACTCTTCGTCTCTTTGTGTCCCTCTTTCCTTGCTCTTTTAGATGGAAATGAGTACTTATATTACATGGGAACGGCGACCAGGCGGAACTGGCTGTTCACATCGTGAAGCAATCAAAGAGCTATTATAATAAAGTAGTAACAATTTCCGGTTATAAAGTTCACAAGCGAACATAAAATAAGTTCTGATTATGTATCTGAGGATAATCTGTTCGCCATCTAATAAGATCGTTATTATTTTTCTTCGGCAACAAAAGGACATCCAGTAGATAGTCGAGTTACGATTAGTTTGAGGTTAAGGCTAGTTAATTGTTTTCTATTTGTTTGTGTTCCCAGAAAGTACTGTAGCAGGAAGTTCTAGTCATTTGCTCTGGACTGTATCGATTTGATAATGTTCTATAAATATACTAATTTATTTCAGTGAATTATGCTTTCGATCGGATGGTGACGCCTAAGCCTATGACCAACTTACTTTTTCATTTTAGCTCCACTGTGTGCTTATACGTTCATAAAATGTACCACATATTTATTTGTATGTGAGCCCATAGTTATGAAATTATGGATACAAATGGCTTCCAAAATGTGTAGTTTTGAAGGGTGGGAGTTCACTCGAGGCATTGCTAGCCAATACACTTGGTAACCAAGAGTCCGTGGGTCAGATTCCCCGCGTGGCCAAAAGGAATTCATTTAATGACTAACTCACTGAATAAAATCTCTAATCCCAGCCTGTCTAAAAGAGGATAGTAACCTGAAGACAAAAGACAGCTCACTTCTCTAAGGCTTAGTAGCATAGAGTGGATATTAATAGATATCTAAATAACAAATTAATGTGTAGTTCTTAAATCGAAATGCTTAATTGTCAATATCTCCAGCCTTATTAGGGATGCAGAAGGTATGCTCGGACCTTTTTAGTCCCTTTTAGGTTGAAATAACAATAAACATATATAAAATTAATTCCGATATTAAATACATTTCCAGCGAAATAAAAAGAAAACGAAATGTTTACGATTTAGTTGTTTCATCCCTGTACCTCTCCCCTGCATTGTTTACAAACAGTGTATTATCTTTTGTCAAATCTTTAGGTGAAGACCTACATTATGGACAATGGATTATCATTGTGGAGTACACTTGGTAAGAATGGGGCACCCAAGTTTGAAGCTTCACGAATATTCTACTGCTGACCTTTGTATCAGGAATCACAAGCGAGTTACTAGACGGTCAGCTATTGCTAATGACAGCACCCACCCACAGATTTGACATTTTTTACATTGACGAAACCAACCCACTATGTGATATGAATATTTTTTTCTCGTTCAAAAATGATGAATACCGACTTTCATCTAAGAAAATTTAAAATTGCATGACTTTCGTTGCTATTTGCGGTATTTCTAAATATTCCAGCATTGAAAATTTTAAATGGAGTTAGAAATTCTTTAAGTATCCACAGGATATTTTGTTTTATATATTTAGAGAACGCGTTAAATGATTTAGCTCCGGAGGAACATGTGCTATTACGAAAATATAGGAGCATGGATGAGGTTTTTCTTTGTTTATTGTACTATTCATGAAAACGTTTTAATCTAGGTATACATTTTAAATTTTTGATTGAACAATAAATGCTACTGAGCCACATCGCCACGTTGCGGAGCTCATCAAATAAATAATCTAGGTATAGACATAGTCTTTCTAATGTCACACAATTTGTATACATCTTTGCTGACAAGTTATGTGAACGAGCGACTCTGTAGGCCATTAATAGCAGGGGATTCATTGTTTGAGTTGTTGGGTGAGTCACTTTTAGGATCGATACGGTTAACAGAAATGTCACTATATCCCGAGCCTTGTCATTGTTATTCCACAACAGGCATGGTCGTTACATTGGGCAAATCTTGGGAGTTTCCAATGTTTTGGAACACATGAGTTCGATTCTCGTGTGAAATGTAAAACAAATGCCCATTAAATGTTAACATGACATAGTAGGATTCGCAAAATATTTTGTTTTCTATAAGACATTTACTAACGTTACGTCAATTAATTTCTTTACATATTATTAAATTGCATTAATACTTATACAATACATTCGTTATAAAATTTTGAACTTTTTAAGTACCATGAATAAATTTCATAAAATCTATCAATTTAGTATTTATGTAATTATAATAAATTAATTTTCTTAACAATCTAAATACCACTCTAAATACATAGCATGCATTTTTAATTTATTGACATGCTTTTGTTATTAGGTTTAAATTTATTGTTATTAATAGTGAGAAACTTGACTTCACCTTAAACAGACAATGTATCAGATTATCAATTATTTTTGACCGCTTTTATGATATATTTTGGAGTTTTATTTAATAATTCAACATTATTGATAGCATTCGTCTTGTGTATAAAGACATCCTTCAGACATGAAGCACTTTATTTTTAAACAATGAATAACACATATGTTAAAGAGTCTTACTCCTGAAAATGATATACTCCAAATACTTATGTTTGTTGTTTGGAGCATATTCTAATATCTTATTTTATGTTAATGTGTTATACATTTTCTGTAAAACAAGTTCATGTTTTCATTCATAAACAGTATTGTTTAGTATATAAATATTGAAGAAAAAATCTTTATTTTTGACTCTTTAAAGAATAGCCGACAGAAGACTTTCTACAGGTCACATTCTTTAACATTTTCGATCCTTTATATAGGAACGAAGACACGATTTCGTTTTTTACATCCTTTACACCCTTCCCAAGGGTTAGCCCATATGGACTGCAATCAGCATAAATTTATATAATTGCTGTAAAAAATTAAATACCGTCTTTCATTAATATAACCTAAGAAATTTAAGTCTTGTATTGTTAATATAAGATTTTCTTTTAAATATTGAATTATTTAAAACGGTAAATTCTGTAGTTAATTCTGCGACGGGGGTATAATAACTCTTTCCAAAGGTAATAAAACAATTTATCTCCTTTTTCCTGTTCAGTAAACCTTTTCTTCGGCCTCATAATTAATTGCTCCAAATAACAGCAGATTGTTTGCATGGGAAGGAAGGGAATTCTGGTATTTAAGCTGTCAAATGCCTCGATTGAATAGTCGTAGAACCAGTCTCGTGGCTCTGGGTAGCTGACCTAAAACAGTCATACATGTCTGGCATCATTTTAGGTTTTAGTTTCATTTTTTTTTTTTTTTTCAATTTTCACATTCACTAAATTTTATTTGTAGTATTAAAATATGTTCCTTTTTCCCTCTTTGTTAATATAATTTTACATTATTGCTAAAGTGATCAATGAAATTTAAAGCTAATTAAAAAGTTCCTGACAGTTTCGCCCCATTTCCTAAATCACGAGTTAACTGATTTAAAATAATGTAGGAAGTTACATGCTCCCACAAAAAAACGGCAAAATTGGCTACATTCATTTATCTTATTAAAAAATAAATTGTTCACTTATTAAAAAAAATAAAGAATTAGATACATTATTATGAATCCAAACTTATAATTAGTATAAATAAAGGTTTTTTAGAACACGCTTTATCAAAAGTGTTATATAAAAATTAATCTCTTCTGAAAGTTGAAAAACCTGTTATAATTTCTGTAATGCTTTTTTTTTTTTTAGTGTATCATTTAATAGTTGTCATAATACAAGTTATGAGATAATTATCTGATAATTACATATGTAGCCGTCGTCACTCGCGGTGGCTGTTAATATCACGCATCTTAATTATAATCGTTACGCAGGATTCCTGTTGAATGCAATTTACAAAAGATTCAGCTGTGTTGGAATATTTACAATTAATATTGTTGAGCTAGCGGTGCAACAAATGTTATTGGTCTATATGATATGATTTTATTTACGTCCACTTTATGCTACTTTGGCTAATGGGGACGGGTTATCCACAGGGAACCACCCTTTTCTAGCCAGGCTGGGACTAAAGTATTTATTTAATAAGTCCGTCACCAAATAAATTTCTACTGCCCAGGGCGGGAATCGAACCCGCCACTCTAGGTCTACCGTATGAGATTAAGACCAACGTCATAACCCACACGGCCAAGCCCCTTTGTCTATATGTTAACAAAACTTGTTTTAGTGACAACAGTATTATTACTTATACAGATCACCTTCATGGAAACCGAAAACTATTACAGGTAGTCAACTATTAATGTTGGGTTTAATATAATAGCTTACCCTGTTTTAGGTTATCCTTTACTTTGAACATAAATGAGGCTCGTATACTGTTGAGGCACAAGCACTAATACTTTTTGTTTGATCAATATCATTCTCTATTTAAGCGTTTCATGTAAAATTCAAGTCGACGTACGTTAATGACTAATGAAGTAATAAAAGGAGAGGGAGCTTAGATGGGAAATAGGAAAAGTTAAATATTTTCGTCATTATGGATCTGATCGAAAAGCGCATTAGCCAAGATATTTTTTTGTTTTCGCTTACAGCCTTTATTTAACTCCCACTTCTTCTAAAGTGATTTCCATCTTAAACGACCGGTGTCAATAAACATTTCAAATCTGGTTTAAAATTCAAGTCGTTTACAATACTGCTTTTTACGGAAGAAATGGAGAATATAGCTTAGAATTACGTCATCAGTCTGGCATTCCTTCAGCTGACAAATTTGCTTAGTTAACACACCGCCTGTGCGTCGAATTTTTCATCCTTAAATAATAGTGACGAAATTCATTAAATAAAATCTTTAGTCCCATCCTGGCTAGAAAAGGGTGGTAACTCGTGGGTAACCAATCCCAATTAGCCTTAGTTTCAAAATATGGACGTTAATAAATAATTTAATTTTTAAATAATATTTCTTCAGAACTATTTCAATTACTTTAGAATTGAAAATTACACGATTAATGAAGGTATTGAATAAAAACATTTGGGACATTTT